>PVHY01000485.1:0-229474 GCA_004024945.1 Uropsilus gracilis | reverse complement strand
CTTCCCTCCCATCCTCCCTTCCTTTCTTTCTCTAGGTTTTGCTATTTTTGCCCATGGAACTGCAGGCTCACATTGCCGGGAGTACCATAGACTCAAGCAATCCTTGGCCTCAGCTTCCCAGATATCTGGGGTCATAGACGTGCTCCACCATGTCCAGCTATTTTTTTGGGAACTAGGTCTAACTATGTCGCCTGGGGTGGGACTTGAACCACAATCCCCAGTCCCAGCCATGCTCCATAGGTTGGCATTTACAGGCAAGAGCCACTGTGCCCGGCCTGACTCCATTTTCTTCATGAAACCAGAAATCACTTTATATTGAAAGCATTCTAATTATTAGCAATCATGAAGAAGTTACAATTCATCAAGTAAACAAGCATCATTGACCGTGTACTTAGGAAAATGACTATTAAATTCATTAAGTCATACCACTACAGATAAGAAGCAGTCCTTGCCATCTGAGGACTTACTATAATAATAACAAACATCTGCATAAGACATAGGGGAATAGACAAGAATGCAACAGAGTATAATTAAAGACTAATTCTAATAAGAATGACAAAATATTTTTTCAAAGGAGTGTTCACAGCTAAATGAAATGATCCAGAAAGACTACATGAGGAAAATGACCTTTGGGGCAGTCAATGATTGATTGAGTAGTGTTTGCCAGATAAAGATGAAAAAGGATGGTGCTCTACAACAGCTAACAGAATCTTTTAATTGCTTGAGACCGGAAAACACAGGGCATATTTGGCAAATATTACATAACTTAGTCTGGCTTAAATTTATGGTACAGAGACAGCATAGAATGAGTGAGAGCTTGATGAATCTAGTAGCAATGTCTTGGGTTGATAGTGAAATTATTACATGTAATACAGAGCTAATGGTGAGAATAAAGATTCTCTTCTGGTGATAAAATATCTAGTGAGTTAGAGATAGTGAGGTAGATGGTGATAGACATCTGCTACAAAGAAGGGCTATCTGCTACAAAGAAGGGCCATCACAGTTAAATGTGACAAATGTACTTGGAAGAAGTTAGATTTTTTTTTTTTTTTGAGCTTGGGAGTGGCAATAAAATGGAAGTGAGCCAACTGATTACATTTCTGTGAGTAGAAGAAGTCATCAAGTAATGAAGTTGTGAAGTACTCTGAACCTGATGATGAGGTTGAAACTATAGTATTTATGGATGATGACAAACTATGAACTCCAGAGGGTCCCCTGAGTGCAAGGGTTGAGAGTGCAGACAAGTTGTGGAGCTTGAGTTAGACTAATGGCTAAACAGATCTAAACTGAGGTATGTGTTCAGTTGATACAGAGAGAGAGTGGCCTCTCAGGTAAATCGTGTAGTAATTTCAAGGGCAATGTAGATCATGGTTTCTATGACTTACCTAACACAAGAATCCCATAAAATTTTTTGAATAATACTTTCATTAATCATTTTGTTGTTTATATATTTATGCATATATGCATGTGTGTATATATATTGCATCATTATATTACCCAGGGTTCTTCCTTCACCTTATCACCTGAGAACCTTCATCTTAATCTTCTTGTGCTCCTCCCTGCTCTGATTTTCTCCCTCCATTTCTATTTATTTTTTAATATCAAATTTAAGATGCAGAACAAAGCAATTTTATACATCCCTATACCAGCAGTAGAGCCTTAACTGAACGTTGGTTTTCTGATTCAGAAACTACTTCATCTTTTTTTTCCTTCTACTACTCACTTTCTCCCCTCCCTCAAATCATGATCCTTCAAGAGTAGACCAAAAGTACAGAGTTAAAAAAGATAGGCTAAAAATGAAATGATGCCGTCTTTTTAAAAACAAGGGAGGTTATTTTAGAAAGAAGTTGGTCAATAGAGTAAAATGTTTCAGCCAAAATAAGAATGATGAAGACAAAGGAAAGACCTTTGGAATTTGGTTATGACATAATTATTTCATTAGATAAGACTAAATCAGATATGACATAATTGTATAACCCTGATAATTCATGAAGTGCTCTCTATATAATTTACTTTTATGTTGACAACAGTCTGTTGATGAATATATTTCTCTCTCTTGCATAATAAGGAAACTCAGACATAGAATAACTAGCTAGAAATTGGTGAGGCAATATTCCAAACATAAATCTTCTGAAATCAAGTCCTGTTCCCTTTTCAAAATCATTGAGAAAAAAGAGAACAAAAAATCCTTCAGGAACCAGTTGTACTGGCAGGTCTAAAACATGCCAAATCCCATGTAATGTATTTCTAACAGTAGCATGATATTATTATTCCTATTAAAAGAAAAAATCTTCAGAAAAGTTTAACTTTTGCTAGGTAAATAACCCTCAGACATGGCATCCAACATCAGGGAGTGCCCAAAAGCAGGGGACAAGTTACAGGCATTTTCTCTTTGCTTCTTCAGAAGCCTAACAGATTAGCAGTTTAGAGACAGAGTAATTTCATGAGATCATTTGGTCAATCTAGACAATATCTTAGAAAGTTCTAGTGGAATAATATCACCTTTACATTTGAATGTCTTTGTCAAAGCTTGTATTACATGCCTAGACTCTATATAGTTGATTCTAATTTTTCGTGGTAGTTGTTAATACGCCTACACAAACACTGAATCAGTAGACATTGACCATTGCTTGTAAGGGAAATACAGTGTAAACAAAGAAAGGCAATTTAAAGAAGACTCACGGGGATATAAATCTGTCAATTGTGTGTATACAGATCGTATACCAATTGTATATCTAGAAGATTATATCTTTCTTACTTGTTTGATGTTCTTATCCAAGAACTATGATATCTACTATAAAAACTTGAGCATTTTTCCCTGAAATATCAATAGCAGTCTTTTTAGAGTTGGGCTAGTATTACTTTTCTGGCAGGTAGCACTGATTTTGTGTTTTGTTTTTTTGTTTGTTTTTTCATTTTGTTGACCTTTACTGACTTCCATAGGTACTGAAATTGCTTAGTCATCAGAAAAGGGGAAGTTGCTAAGTCATCAGAGAGGGGGAAGAGTGTTGATGGTTCCCGATGCTGCTGCTGGTTGTAATTTGTTAGGGGTGGGGAGACCTGGATAGTGTTTATGGCAAAGTTGTTATCTGGATCTGATATCAGGTATCTACAATCTGTGCACTGTCAGTGTGTTACTCCTTCTTCAAGATTATGTGTCCCACATTGTTTCAGCTCTCCCCTCCCCAGAGTACCTTGCTGAGGCAGCCACCCTGCCTGATACTCAAGAGAACAGCTCATATCAAAAAGTTCTAAACTAAAAAATTTGGTGAGGGTATGGAGAATAAGGAATCCCATTACACTGTTGGTGCAAATGTAGTCTAGTCCAGCCTCTATGGACAACAGTATGGAGATTTCTCAAATTATTACAAATAGAAAGACCATATAGTCCACAATTCAACTCCTAGGTACCCAATGCAAAAACATTAATTCAAGGACATACACATTTCAATATTCATTGCAGCATCATTTACAATAGCAAAGTTATGGAAATGACACATTTTCAATGGCAGATGAATTAAGAAAATGCAGTATATATATAATGAAATTATATATATATGAAATTACATAATGGAATTATATATATTTATTATATTTATAATTTATTGATGGCAATTGGAGCCTCAGGTAAGATTGCAATTTCTAAGGATAACAATGAAGAAGAACCAATGTAATAATCTGAGGAAGTGTCAAGATAAAGTAAGAAAATAGAAGGATCAGTAAAGATTTTAGAAAATAGGAAGAGATCAATGGCCTGAAACCAAATGAGGAAAGTACTTGAAGAACTAAGCATTTTGTTGTTCAAAGGAATGCAAAAGTCACACTCTACTTCTTGATCTTTATTTTTGTAACACAAGCAAATACATCAAACAATAATCGCCCTTCAAAAAATTAAATATAAATCAAGGAAACAACAATTCTTTATCATTTATTAGTTTTGTCCACCTCCCTTTGATCATTTCCAACTATGAACTAAAGATAATGAGTATATTTTCTTATAAATTTCTAATTTTTCCTTGAAACTGGGACTATCATTTACTTTGTTCAAAATAACTACTTTCATCCTTTTGAATTAATGTCTAATATATTTAATGTGCTAAGTATATATATGTGTATGTGCTCATGTGTATGGAAGAGAAAATAAATGTGTTTTTTTAGTCAAAGAGGAGATTTGAATTCATGAAACTATTTCTTGAATTAATGAAACTATTTCTTGAGTTTAGTATAGTTCTACATAAGAGAGCTCTGAACATAGGGCCTAAATGCACTGATTAGAAGATCTAAATGTCGCCAGGAATGACCCACGGAGTGAATAATTTGTTTCCCTAGGAACATATGGAATCCACTGACTTCAGGAAATATTTTCAGAGTGCACACATATTTCTTCAAGACATTAACATCCCAGGGGAAGAGGAGGAATAAAAACATGACAGGGAGTAATTTAAAATGGCAGGTACTGCAGTTTTCTTTTCCTGTGCTGGAAACTTGATATTTGATACGAATGTAGATGATTTTCTTATGATTGCTATAAAAAGTTGATACTGTTCTTTCCAAAATTCTCTAAGATTTATTTTTTCCTCCTTTGTGGAATTTTGTTGTTTTTGAATGGCTTAGATTGTGGGTACAAGGAAATCAAAACATTGCACATTATTTCTTATAATGTAACCACAAGAAAACGCAAATGCTGAGGCTCTGATTCACAAAAGAATATTGCCTATTAGTTACGGTATGGTTCAGTGGGAAAATAGAGTCCAAAATTAAATTATATTTCACTAGACTGTAACACAACCAAACCTTTATTTTTGTGCATCAGTTATATTATTTCCCTATTTAATTTTAATCTTTTCAACATTTTTTATAAGATTATCACACCTCAAGAGACTTAAATGCTGGGTTTTGACACAGACAACCTAGGTTCCAAGTCTCATTTTGACACTAATAAGATAGGCGACTGGAAAAATTATTTAAGTTCACTGAGGTTTCCACTCCTCACCTATAAAAGAAAGCTCATATTATCCATTTTAGAGCTAAACTTTGAGGCTTAAATCACAACACATGAATGAATAAGTGTGGTTTTCCTTTCTTTGTTTTCAAATGTCCAATGTTTGGTGAATATCACAAATGCTAGAATGGTGGGTTCACGATCTACAAATCTTGGAGTACATATTCATTTATGGGACTCTAAGCTGAGAAAAGCATACTTTTAAGATGACTAATATGAACATGATCTTCCTTTTCGGAAATTAGCCTTTATTGTACTGTACAAAGATGGTTTCAAAATGTGAAACTCATAAGCTTAACCTAAGGATACCAATTTAATGACAATGACTTTTTAAATAACAGTCTGAAAGATATCATTTTTGGATACAAACCACTTAGCAATCAATCTTTAAGATCCATCTTAGAACAGACCTTAAAGTTACTTGCCTCTGATGCTAGTGACCTCTTAGGGTATTCTGACGGATAGGATGGTTGAAAGGCAACAGGACTGGCTTCATAGTAGAGAATTTGTGCAGCTCACATATGGCTGCCCTTAAAAGACACCTCTACTAGGCTTAATGCTCTGCTCTCACATCTTTAATTCTTAATACTCTTTATCTTAGAACTTTGTATTTTATAAGTGGAATTTAATGGGAAAATAATGAATGCAGATGGGCAGAGAATATATGAGCAACATCATTTCTTGTCATACTTTTTTGTATAGACTGTTTTGATTTCCCACCAACAAAGAATACAATGATTCATGATATCTTGGAGCTCAGGAAGACTCAAAGCAAGTGTGAGGTATGATTTGGGAATTGCTTCTAAATGTCACATAAGGAAAAGGAAATATAGGCAATCCATAGTTCCTTTTTTTGTTTAGTTTTTCCTGTCTGGTGGGTAAGCTGCAAAGAGTGTTGATAGAATGTGTGCATATCAAGAAGTGAAATGAAGCAGTCAAGGAAAATAAAAGAGTTTTGTACAGGGTGCTCATTGTTCTAACAATATGGCATTCATTTGTGTGTACCACCTAGAAAACAGAAGTTGTGTAATTACCATGATTCTACTTAAGAGTTAGATGATTTTATATTTATTTTTATTTAACTGGATGCTGTTTGTGGCACTACACAAAGTAAAATTAACAGCAAAATTTATGTTAATAATGTAAAAGTTTAATTTTTTTCTTTAAATGACAGTGAATGGGATATAAAAACAATGAAAATTTAATACGAACATTCAAAAGAAAGGGGAAAACTATATAGTTAATAAATATGTGGCATTTTTTCCAATTATGAACAAGAGACTCCACTTTCACATTCCTTGCTGAGTCTCATAAATCATCAGATCAGACCAGAATGCACAATTTATAATATATATTAAGTAACATATAACATATAATATTATGTTTAATAGTCATAATTACATAATATGCGTCCAACTTAAAATATACAATGTGATTATATAGATTTTTGGATTCAATTAAAAAACAACAGGTAGTTACAGATGATTTAAACTCCTCTATTAACTCATTTCTTCATTCAGTTATTTGTTGAGTTTGTATTAAATTGTCTTGGGAACTAGAGATTCATATCAATAACAAGATAGATAGCATCACTGCTCTCATGTATCATATTAACTGGAGGAAGGCACTCAGTACACAAAAAATTTTTCATTGATATTTGCTTTACAACAAATGTGTTAAGGGATATGAAGGAAAAGTCCAAAAATCCTACAAAGAAATCTAATAAATTATATCTGAACCATTAATATTAGTTCAAGATGAACCTTAATTTCTGGTTTTCTTTATTAACAGTTTTTCATCACTTCTTCATTCCTGGATGCCAAACACAGTTTGAGGCAAAAGGGATTTACGAACAATGGCTCCAAGGAACATAGTGTTAGTTGTTACTATATAATAATGTGGGAAGATGTTACAAGAAAGACTCAAGATAGAAAAATTATTGAGTGATTGCTTTAGATGTGTGTTGTGGGGATGTGGAATGTGGGATGATGGGGATTAGAACCTCAAAGAAATCTTTTACAAAGAAAAATATTGGGAGCAACATCTTTGGTGGAATTTAATAAATCAGTTTTAAATACTGACACTTTAAACGAATCAAACTCAAAAATAGGAGAATTCTCTCTCCTTGGTCTCCAGTGAGAGTATCTTCTCCAGATCATTATGTATCTTCTTCTCAGTTTTTATCAGTTTCTCTCCTGGAATACCTTTTGAATCATAAAGATATTTACCAATAAATATCTTACTGGTAAATATCTCTTCTTTTGCTATTTAAAAGAAATTTGTTGCTAGGTTGGTGAATGAATTTTACTATGTTCACAAAGTGATAGTGGCTATGCTTTAACTCAGCAGAGTTTTGGTTGTTTGTTTATTTTGTTTTGTTTTGTTTTGATTATTTCCAAAAGTTTCATCACAACCCTCAACCTTTACAACACTATCCTCACATATTTCTTTTACATTTTAACACAGAACTGTCACCTACCTAAATCTTTGAGAACATTCAACAGATTAACATTTCTTATATATATGTATATATATGAATATGCATATATATGGTATGGAGAGCCCTAAATGTTTCAAGTAATGAGACATTTTCTTTCTTGATATGATAAAATATCTCTAGCTATTCTAAAACTAATGATGACTTCTTTATTTAAGGAATTGTTTTTTGGGTTTCAGGTTAATTAATGAAACTAGATACTTTTGCTTTCTTTTCTTGAACTTAGATTAATTTTGTATTTCACTCATGATGAAGCATGGTGATACGATTCTTTATTTCCTTTCCTAGATTACCTTAAATTCTCAGTGTCATCTATTGTTGGGCATGAGATCACTTTACTGCCCATCTAAAATTTGTTTTGTGAAAGTGCATACTCTGTTTAGATTGCTGCTTTATATTAACTTATTTTATAGGTATGTTGGTCGATAATTGCTATCTGTTTAAACAGCTACTTTTTAAACCTTTGGAGTTTGACAGATAAAAATATTTTAAATGAAGGCATATAGATCATGAGTGGTGTATTTGGTTATTCAGCAATCTTAAATTAAGAGGATTGTTCCCCCCCCCCAATAAAATAGAAACTCTCCAGATCAGTATATCTATTTCATTTTAATGCAAATATAAAATAAATGCAAATACAAATTAGAAGAAAATTACACATTTTCAAATTGTACATAATAAAGTAATAGAATCTGGGAAAATCTCAGTACATATACACTGGATGATATTCTTGGCTATAGATATTTATAGAAGTGTTCTTAAAGATTTTTAAAATTTCCTTCTTTTCTGAAGTATGAATCCTTGAGTACATGATTCTGACAATTTAAAAAAGAATCCATATCTCAAAATACTTTTTTACTGAATTCATTTATAATAGCCCTTAGTTCCAACTTGAGGATTTCCCTCCCTTCATGATTTTGATGACTTATCTAGAATCACAACATAAACTTACATTTCTCAAACTTTTCAAAAGTATCATAAGCCAAGACGACGGCAGACTAAGTTTCTTGGGTTTTGTCTGTTATAACATAGACAGAACTTTGGGTGATTTCTCTGGACTCAGTTTGGGAGCCACTTGCCAGTTCATTTTGAGAGAACCAAGGGAAGCCAAGCAAACCACCCAAGAACATCATTGGGAAAGAAATAGGATTGGTGTCTATCATTTCACCATTTTAGATTTTGGCCCATGATTTGTAAGAGAATGTCCCAATGGAGAAGGAAACCAACTGAATGAGATTTTATGACTGCACTGCTGTAGTTATCAATAAGTTAGTAACTTGAGCTTTATCCAAATGCATGAGAACAAGTATTTGGTTACCTGAGTAAGGCAACAAACCAGAGAATAACCAGTCTGACCTATTATTGAGATCTATATATGACCATGAGTTATATTTCCAGTGCCTAAGATACTGTGAACACCCCACTGAACCAAAAACTGTCATCACTAAGTAATATACTTAAAATTATGGTTGATGGAATCTGTAGAAAGGATCTGATTGTGCTGTTCTGATTATTTGAAATTTCAAAATGTAGTTGTTTCACCAAGGACTAGGGGAAAAACAACCAGGATCAAATTACTCAAATAACTAACTTAGGTAACAAGATGACATGCCAAGCAGAATTAGACCTGACTAATTCAGCTCAGATATCATGCTCATTCTTCTTCTAATCAGTTCCTAACTTAGAAATGAGTTGTGTACCATAAATTTATTTAGCCTACATTAACTTATGATAACAATATTTACTGTAGTAGTTAGGTTTCCAGGACTGGTACAAATATACACTTTATACAATAAAACATGCACTTAAAGTGTAAATATTTACAAAGGTTTTTTTTTTTCCACAATAAAATGATGTAAGAAATATTTGAAAACAGTTCTTCACAGGATGGTACTTGAAAAAATGAATGCCTAAATTAGATGAATTGGAAACTGGCAGGTTTTTGTGATTTTTTAGGTGGATTCATGAATATTTTCAAGATTTCTAAACATTAACAGAATTTCTAGATTTTAGAACTAGTTTTACTTTAAAACTTCACATTTCTCTTTCTTTAGTACATGTAATGTTCCCCTGAGCCACACTTTTGTTATAACCATGGAAATATGATAGAAGAGTAAGTAAAAGAGCTGATCACTTTTTCTGATGAAACTGAGTATGCAATGGGGGATATATAAGAAGGTATAAAGGGCAAAAATGGGTTATTTTTGCCCATGGAACCACAGGCTCACGTTGCCGGAGTACCACAGACTCAAACAATCCCCAGCCTCAGCTTCCCAGGTAGCTGGGATTACAGGCACACACCATTACACCCAGCTATTTTTGGGGGACGAGGTCTTGCTATGTGCCCCTGGCGGGACTCGAACCTCGAAACACGATCCCTGGCTCATACCGTGGCTTCCTAGGCTGCCGCTTACAGGTATGCGCCACCATGCCCAGCCAGATATGTGTTAATTTCTTTGTGAGTTATTAGATTTATTTCTCACAAGACCATCAGTGTGGATAGGTCTATATTAGTACTATTTTTCCCTCAATTTTATAGATGAAAAATTTATGACAAGGATGTTAAATCTGTGAAAGGTCATTCAGAGGGTATGCAGGATATCTGAGATTAAGACTTGGGAAGTTTGTGTTAGGGCCCTCAAGATTGTGAGGATTCAGATGGGATTTACTTGCTGCTCCTGCTAATCATTCATAACCACTATTTCTCTCTGTTCCAAATAACCCTCTAAATGTGCCAAGTAATGTATATCAAATCAGATCGTTTCCCATTCTAGCCACTAGGTGGTGGTTAGTACTCTCAACTTAAAAAAGTATATTTGTTTATATGAACAAGGTGAAAAAGGACAAACGATTTATAGCTTTCAGTGATATAAATGGCAATTAGTTTAGTATAGATGTGGTAAGGTACTGGCAGTAAAGTGGACAATAATTTTATAAAGGAAAATAATAACATAGAGGGGGCAGATTCCCTCATCATGTAGGTATTATTGAGTACCTATTGTGTCCCAGGCATTGAGATAAACATCGAATGTAAATTTAAGCAGCACAAAGAAGCATGAGATTAGGTATCAGTGTGGTTATGTGTAGCTAGAGATGTATATCAAAAATGAAACTGAAGAGAAATATCCAAAATAAAGTATGTGGATTAGTCCATATGTATGTATGCTAATCTATATGCATAGTCAAAAAGTTTCATATTAACATACCAAGACCTAGATAAAGACTTTGTCAACTAGCCTGCAGGATGAAATGGCATTTATATAACAAAGCAGGGTTGTATTAAAAATAATCATATTATGAGTATGAACTATGGTGCTTTATTTAGTGCTTCTGACTCAATTATAACAAGTTATAATCACACAATGACTCCTGAATTAAATGTTTTGAATTTTTTTCCCTACAATTCTTATTCAACTAATGATTAGCTCCATACTTTAAATGAACTAAAGATATCAAACTTCTAGAAATTCTGGTCAGATTATCATATCCATTTAATAATAGAGAAAGTATATACATAGGAAATGAATTAGTATTATGTAATATGTGCCAGAGACATAACCAAGAAAACAATTTAAGATTTCTATATTGAATGACCTTGATTGTGCTATCGCATCACTTTTTGTTTTAGAGAGGCTACATTTTTGAAAGTTGAATTTTATGAGGTCATTTGCAATTTTTGCTCTTGATGTGTCAGTTAGTGCTGTGACTAGGATTGTCTTTATGGCTCAAGAAAACACTGAGAAGTGGTATCATTACTCTGTGGGCCAAAGTAAGAGGAGCATCAGAATGGACCCATCCATGGTTAGTCCAGTGCCAGAGCACCACTGAGGATAGCTAGAGTGAGAGTTAGCCTCATAGAGTGTGTGAGAGCCTGTTTCTTATTTCTAGAATATCTAGGAACATCACCTAGTACATATGACTTATGAGTTCTAATTAATGAAGTAAATTATCTTTAACTGTTACACAGACAATTCATCAGGCAGAAGGGACTAAGACAATATTTTCATACTTCTAACTATAAGCATTACCATAGTTAAAAATTCTCTATAAATGTGCTCATGATAAAAAGGAAAAAAAGTGGATAAAAGAAGACACTTTCTGCAATTAGATTTTCAAATGTATAGAGGAATTTAAACAATCATTAGTTCAATACAAAAGCTTATAATGATTAATTTTAGAGACATCAACAAGGTATCAAGGAAAAGTATACAATAAAACATAAGATAAAATAGCATATACATTTATAAAATAATGACCAAAAAAGCATAATAAGATTCATGTATTGTCTGGGAGGACAGGGATGAAAAAAGGAAGCTTAGGAAAGAAATGACCCAACAGTAAAATGAGGTTAGAACTCATGTTTGGAAGACTGATGGAGGGGTTCTCAGCCAGGGACTTGACCCCCCCAGAATAAATGTGTCTCTGCGGAAGACTTGTTTGCTATTACAACTGGAAGTGAATGTTCAACATCTCAACAACAATGCAAGGACAGCTCGCCCTAATGAATCATTTAATTCAAACACCAGGAGTGTCAATGCAGAGAAAACTTAGGGAAGACAAAAGACACTGGGCAACCCAGAGAAAGAAAGGACAGAATCCTAGGGGAGAACAAGATTAGAGGGCCCCTTAATTTAATGTACTAATCCATTCAAAATTTGACAAAGGGTAATTTACAATGCATGATTCATCCTGAAAGGATCACATCTATGTAACTTCTACTAGGACAAGAATAGAACATGACTGGGGCCCCAAAAGCTTCCTGGGTAGGAGAAAATAACTTTTAAAACTTAATTTCATCATAGATAGATCTGCTTTAACAATTATTACTTCAAGGCCAATTTTATTTTCTCTGTGCTCTTACCTACTCTCCTTCCTGCATTATTTTGAACCAAATGCAGCAATCTTATATTTTTTAAAGTTATAGATCAGTATGTAGTTCTAAAAAGTAAAATTCATTACAAAATCACTACTGTAATATTAAGAATAAGCATTAGCTGTAATTCTTGAAGAACATAAAAAGTACCCATGTCTCATCAATTTCACATAATTTTTAGTGCTTCTGTTTCAATCAGATGTAAATATATCTTTAGATATTAATCTATTCCCCCTCTTATCTGCTTTTTGTTTTTGTTTTTGTTTTGTGGGAGATGTTTTCCATTACAATTCATTTGTTGGTGAAGTGGTTCTTCCAGAATTTATTAGTTTGGAGTGTATAACCTTGATTGTATCTCTGCTGTATAGTCTTGTATGTTTATCAGACCTGTGCACTGCCTATAAGTTGAACTTTGAATATAGACTCTTGATTAGATTTAGATTAATTTTTTGAGGGGGTGGGGAAGACCTACTGTGGAAATTGACTTGTTTTCATTCCATTAATTTATCAGAGCTTATAAAATTTTGATTTTAAAATACATATTTTGATAGCTAGAATATTTATGTAAAGAAAGATTTCTTTTGATCATTTTTCCTTGCTTAAAGTTTGTGTTTATTTTTTTAAATCAATTTTTTCTGATTTCTTGTTACTTCAGGAGGGAGGTTAAATATGGTCACTCTTATTTCATCTTGGACAGATTTAGAAGTCTCTTTACTGTCTCTATTTCATTATATTTTTTCATGTGCAGGTCTTACATGCATTTGTTGAATTAATTCCTAAAAATAAATTGCTATTGATATATATAAATATTCAATCACATATTCATACAGTAACATCAAGTGGACTTATTATTTTCAAGTTTTATTTAAGAAATTCTCCCAAATATAAAGATAAATCAGAAATGATCCCTGCTCCCACTAGCTAGTAGGAAAAAAAGATTACATGTTTATATTTAAATCTATACTTTTCAAAAGCAAGGTGGTGAAAATGGATATTTTTGCAGTTCTCTTGGGGAGTCAGATTTTTGGAGGATGCATTGTTTGAACTAGGAGTTGTAGTTCAATAGATTTTGGGCAGAAGATGATGAGCATAAAGGCTTTCCAGATAGTGAAAATAACAGGATTAAATATCCAAAGCTATACAAATATATATTTCTCAAAAGATACAAGATGCCTTCCAATTTGGCTAGAATGTTGAGTTACAAGTTGAAAAAAGTGGGACATAAGATAGGATCATATTTCAGTAGCAGATTCCAAGTTGCTTTGGATGTAAAATTCATCACTTTGGATTTTACTCTAGGTAAAAAATACTGAAAAAAATTCGGAGTAAAATAATATTAACTAAAATATTCTGACGTCTGCATGTAAAAAAATCTGTTGCTAATGAAGAATCAGGTATGCTAGCAACTGTCTATTAAGACTCCATTACAACCCCCTCGAATATATAACAATAAATCCAATAAATCCACTGAATTTATTGAAATTGGATTTGTTGAAAAACAATTTTTAGGCTATTAGAATAAAATTCACCTAAATTACACAGCAACCATTTCAATTTTTACTATGCTGTATTTGATGATTTGGATGAGCCTGAATGTGAAACTAAAATATATCACTGAATTAAATTTGTCTTTTATTTGTTCCTCTACCAAAGATAATTGCTGCGTGAGATTTTTCCATACAGGGAGATGATTTGTTTCACATTTTCAATATATAGTTAGTTTACTGCTGAAGACCACATCAGAAAAGCTAATTTACTCATAAAGCAGCTTGTATTCTCTGATCGTTCCTTTTAAAAAGTTCTTACATTCAGCATCAAATGCATTTTACCCATTTCAGAGAAGCCAAGCTTTGACACATGATTCTGCACCATGTTGATGATATTAAGCATATCAGATGTGATAGCACTTCAATTATTTGGTCTATTTCACAAACCTAATTGCAAAATTCACCCATATTATTTTTGGTATCATTAAATAGATACACTATAAAGTTTAATAAAAATGATACTCAAAATAGCACTGTCTTTTATCTCTACTAGTCCCTTCCTTAGCTTTCCTACCTATCAGTTTACCTTGCCTGGCTGTCAAAAAAGAAAAGAATAAAGAATGTTTATGAAGATATCTCTAAACTTCCTGAGGAAAATATAAGGGGAAGGAAGATCCTAATCTAAATTTAAACCATGTTTAGTTTTCAGGTCTCTACAAGAAAAGTATTCCATCTTGGGACAGACTTGATTGAGCTTTTGATTTCTTACTGCTAAAGAAAATTACCAGCTTAATAATCTGAAAGAAGAAAATATATGATCACATCAAGAAAGAATAGCTATATTAAAATCAGATAAATTAACACTTAATGGCAAAGAAAATTACAAGAAACATTGTGAAACCACATCATGATAAAAAAAGTCAGTCTGCTGGGGAAACATTGATACTAAATGTAGATAGTCAACAAGCAACAGACTCTCAAGCACATGAAGGAAAAACTGTAAAAGTTGAGGGGAAAAAAAAGCAGACAAATTTATAGCTATCATTGGAAGCTCTGACACCTTCCCTTCAGCAAATAGAAATACAAGACAGAAAATCAGGGAACTCACAAAAATTGGAACAAAAGAATAAACCTATAGGATCTAAGTGTCAATATAGAATGTCCTACCTATCAAGTGTGGATTATAGATTCTTTATAAACACCTATAGAATATTCACTGGTATATAACACTTTCTTGTATAATAAAGCAAAACCTAAAAATAAGCGACTTAAAACTTACAATGTTATCTCACCATACTGAAATTAATATAGAAATCAGTAAATTCTACTTGACACTGCTAAAAAGTTCTTCCATTTCAAAACACTCCCATTTTGATTTTCATGGTAGTTTGAGTCATTTTCTTGCATCTGCATTTAAGCATATTTTTATTAACACCATTTTATAAAAATCTGAATGAGTTCAATCTAATTTTCAATGAAAGCTATTGTCCTATGTTGACATGAGCACCATAAAATTCAGTACCACACTGTGTTCATGCATGGCACCAATCAACAAACTAGTGAGAAGCAGGGTGAACTACATCACATTAGGAAAAATGTTTAAAATAATGTTCAGTTCAGTAGGAAGAGAAAGTAAGAACCTTTTCATTGAGAGGTGGTACTTGACAGAAATCTTGAAATGTTAGTGGGATTTTTTGAATTATAGGTATTGAAATGAATATTATTGCAATGAAAAATAAGACAAATAATGGTAACAAAATAAGGACATATAAGGGAGAACTTAGCAAGGAAAGCAAAAGATAAATGTGAATTTTTCAATAGGCAATGTAATATTTGAAATGTAATAATAACATATCTGAGCATATACAAGTTGCAAAGAATGAGCTGTACAGGCATAAATGCATTTAATTTTCATTTCATTTATAATTTTAGCACCAGTATTATATCTCATGTATTGACATAGATGTTCAATCTAGAGGGATTAACCGACACTCTGAGGTCATACATCCTTATAGGCAGAGATCGGATAAACTCAGTTTCTTTAGAGACACTACAAAAAAATTATATTGTTTTTGTGGTTGGCTATTTTTTTGTAATTGTTGTTTCAGAGGCAATGTTCTGATATTTTTTATCATATGTTAATTTTGCCTTTTTTTTTTTTACTTAACACATTATTTTTGAGATTTATTCATTGGTTGAATCAGTTGTTTGTTCCTTTTTATTCTGAGTATTATTTCATTGAATAAATGTAATATAATTTGCTTTTCATCTTATTGATTAAAGAACAAGTGATGATAATAACACAGAAGAAATAAAAAACAATTAAAAATGATCAAGTAAACGATACTGCAGAGGAGAAATTAGAGTAGAAATTGTAGTCAAATGAGGAAGGAAGTCACTTCAGGACGAGGCATTGGCAGGGGAAACAACATCGCAGGTCTGAAGTGGAGCAAGTTCTGTATGAATGAAGAATGAGAAGAGACACAAGAGAGGACAGATGTTTTATGGAGGGAACACAGGTGCATTATTTTATTCTTCATTACATAAAATACATTTAGAGAAATTGGTCAAAAGTTTTATATTATAGGAAAATTTTGAAAAAATCTAAAGTAATCTACACTACCAACATCCAGACAGATAAAGAAAAAAAGGATTTTAAGCCACAGTGAATGACCAACCATGACAAATGGTGTTGTTAGGTGACATAAAATAAAGTCTAAAATTTTATTATTGCTCTGTTATGTTAAGATCATTTGTCATCTTGATAGAGTGATATATGTAGACTAGTGGAGGTGAATGTTCAAGTGAGAATGAAAGAGATACTTGAAGACAGTCCATTTCTGTTTTTGAGGCTATGGAAAGGTTTCTTTTCAAGGAAGTGGTTTTTAATTGGATTTCTCTTCTGTGATAGATGGCCCATTACGTTTTAAAAAATAGCATTAGACAGATTTCCAGTGTAGTTATAATAATAAGCTGTACTCATTTTTTTTAAATAGTTTTTAGTGGTGGGAGGGAAAAAACAGGTTTTAGAGAACTACAACATGGACAAAACTCTACTTTTAGAAAGATTTTTCTATAAAAATAAAAATTCCTTGTCTGGTCACTACTGCCATTATTTTGGTATTATCAAATACCCACATTGGGTATTTGAAAAATTTAGCCCTGATATAGATCTCACTAATGCTATATTACAGACTTCTCAGATTTGTTAGTCTTTTCTGTGTTTAGCTCAGTAATAGCATGTGGTTTAGTTTCTGCAATTCTGTATAGTAAGCTAATCATTGAAAATATGCACATTGTTTTGGGTTACTTTATATTTCATAGCAGTATCTCTATTAACATCTATCAAGAGGTTGCCATGGAAACCCAAGCATAACACACCACATTATACATAAAAATTTAACATTTTGATTATCCTTTTTAGTGGAATTTTTGTGCATATGTTCAGTTTTATATTACTCTATATTTAGATGTCTTATTTTTTTTCAGGAGTTATTTGATATATTAACACTACACTGCTATAAAGAGAGAAATTGTTTAAATTTTTAAATATTTTGGCAGTGTGGTCTTTGAAAATGGAATATATAGAAAATAGCACTTAAAGCCAACCATACTCTTAAAACATACTTTCACATATCAGGAATTTAGAAAACAGTACCTTTGAATATTAAAAATTCACATTTATCCAGACAATGCCTGGATTATTGAGAAAATTGTGTCATTCTGGAAACTTCAGTGTAGTTTCATCAGCAAGATGGTCTTTAACTTTTAGATATTTATTAAAAATGCTATGTAGTGACACAGGAATCAGGCTAACAGCTTTTGACACAGGCTTCCCTCCCTATGCAAAAGTAGAACGTTCCATTTGGTATGATTTGGCAGGTTACTTTTGGGTCTGGGAACACTATTGCTATCAACTTGCACAGAAACATTTGAATGTTCCTAGGCACAAAATCTAACTTACTAAATCATCACATAGGAATGTTATACTTTTGGATACTGGGAGAAACTTGTATTTCATGTTAAAATAAGAAAACAGGTAGAATTGAGTGAGAAGATATATTTTTAGAACAATCACTTCAAATTATTTAATTGGATACATTAAGTTATTTATCTCAAGATGTTTATTGGTTACAGAGTTGATCTGTTTTTAGATTGGTATTAACATTGCCCTTTTCAGTAAAAGTCAAAACAGCTATATTGTAGGTCAATTCAAACAGTTTTGGTTCTTTTTTAGAAACTGAGAAAGTGAAGCAAAGGTCATGTGTGACCTGTGCTGTAAGTCCCCACCTGGTGAGTCACCAAGTTGACACTTTCATTGTTCTACACTATACTTGATATAAGTAATATTAGTTTTGTCTCAAAAATACTAAATTGCATTGGTTCACTCACTCCTGATTTTTTTTTTTTTTTTTAGACTAGGTCTTGCTATGTTGCCCAGATTAGTCCTGATCTCGGGGACTCAAGTGACCCCCCAGCCTCAGCCTTCCAGGTAGCTGGGACTATGGGTGCCCATCGCTGCACCCAACTGCTTTTTTGAGACCAGGTCTCACTATGTTGTCCAGCATAGTCTTGAACTTGTGAACTAAAGCGATCCCTGGCCTCTTGCCTCACAGAGCTTGGATTACAGGCACATGCCACCAGGCCCAGCTTCACTCCTGATTTTTAAGGAAAAAAACTATCCTGATATAGTGCAGCTAAAACTATACCAAAACAAACTCTAAAAATATGAATGTAGACTTGACGTTGTCTGAGGAAGAGGAGTGGTGTGTGGAACAAAGGAAAGGGAACCCGACAACAGTCTATGGTGGAGGATTATGGGTGTTTTGGTGTTGACTGGAGTGTGGTGACATATCTGAAGAGGTGTGAACATATTCATCTAACTATATGCAGTTTTATAATCGAGTGTTACCACAATAAAAAAGGACAGTAATTAAAAAAAAAACTAGACATAAAATACTGAATATTAAAAAAACATAAACTACCTGATGTCTTAGTTTATTAAGCCTGAATTGTTTCATATCTTTTATTTTCACTAAAGACTTAACTCCCATTATTTGGGTGCAGAAACCTTGTCTTCTGTACAGATAATGAGGCACAGAAAGCCACATGTCCTATTTCTAATACTGAATTAAAACTCTGCATGCAACCACTGTGTGGTAGGTAAGAGTCCTAAAATGGACCCCTGGTCCCAGGCAGTCGATGTAAATGACAACATTTCCTTCCTTAGGGTGTGGCTGGGACATATGAGTAGAAGATGCTGTGTGATACCGTGTTATAAAAACTTGAAGGAGAGTCTCCTGCTCGTTTTAAAGAAGCAGGTATCAATGTTGATACAGTGATATGTGATCAGAACCTGAAGGTTGCCCACAGCACCTAAAAGTGCTTCCTCTCCAGCAGTCAACAAGAAAATGAAGAACTTGTTGCTACAATTGCAAGAGATTTCTGAATCCTGCCAACAACCTGCATTAACTTGGAAGACGACCTCCAGTTTCAGAGGTTAATGCATCGTGACCATGTCTTGGTTGCACCCATGCTAGATGTGGAGTGGAGAACCTATTTATACTGTGCCTGGACTTCTGACCTAAATGTAGTGTGAGATGGCATACAGATGTTGTTGAAAGGCACTAAGTTTGTGGTAGTTTGTTTTGAAGCAATAGAAAACTAATATGACCAGGCTTTCTTCTCTACATTCCTTTCACTCATCTTCTGTCATAAACGTTGTAACAGGAGAGGAAAGCTTTAGTCTCAAAGTGAGCTATCAACACAAGTAATTAAAATGGAAATGTGTGGCAAACCAAAGCTGATTTCAAGTGTGCATTATTGGTATACTTTGTTCTGTGCCTTATTGGTGCCACTTATACATTAATACTCATATGTCTTCTTGTTGTTGAGCTATATATAGTTGAGATATATGTGCAAAAATTTCTGAAAGTGTTTTCTATTCCTAAGAGTTCTTAATAAAAATAAACAATCCTTATTATACAAACCATTGCCTTATAAATGTAATTCAGTCTTAATTGTTTCTTAAAATGTCTTCACAAAGTTAGTGTTATGAAGCATCATTGATATGAAAGTGTTGATTTAAGTATGCTTTTAACTTTATTATTTCATTTCTATTTTATGCCTCTTTATTCAAGCATATTACCTCTTGGATAACAAACCAATTTTTCATCATAAATGAATTTCTGGGTATATAAAATCAAAGGAATTATAAAAGTTAATAATTAAGAATGAGCAAATATTTGGCATGTTAAGTACAACCAACATAATGCTCCAAGTCTCAATGATCTGTAAGAAAGAACTCAAGGAATGGAAATAGAATTAAACTGGACTAAGGGCCAATGTTTAGTAGGATACCACACACAATAAATCCTTAACAGAATAACATCTTCATAAAGCAAACGGATATTCAAATTGATGAAAGAAAAAGCATTATAAATCAAGAAGAAAATGGACAAAACACAATTTTACAGGACTTGTAAAATGTGTTTTAATATCAGATAGGTAAAAGAATACAGAGAGTTGAAGCAATATAGTCATATTAAACATTGTTGTTTGTCAAATTTATAAACTACAAAGAAGGGGTAAGTCAAATATTATTTCTATATCAGTCAGTGGTCAAGTTAAAGGAAACAGAGATCACCCTAGCTATTTTAAGTAAAAGACATTAGACACAGATAACTTAGCTCCTACAAAATGAGTGGAAAATGGACAGGAAAAATAACAGGCTATGGGACCATCCCCCAGAATTGACACTTAGAACCTACTGCCAAGTAGACCTGCATGCAGGGTGGCTGCTACCTTTGCCACAATCAGGACAGTAGATCATCAGGTAACTACTACTCAAACTATCAAGTTCAAGCATCCTCCACCTGAGCTGTGATGCAGATCCGGGGGCTTCTCTGATAGCTCTACCACATAGTCTTTGAACTTGGGGACCAAACCTTGTAATGATGGCGTCATGGTGTTCTCTTTTGTCAGCAGTAATAGGTGAAATTAGAGGTTGGTCCTGCCTCTTCGGCCTTCTCAACTGCAAGGGATGAAGTAGGCAATTTTTAGTGTAATCTAACTCACATTGTATCCTGTAGAGTCAGTTAACCTTGGAAATATGGTTTTTAGCCTTCCAGTCTCTGTAGTGAAAAAAAAATTTCCTTAGAAGATAAACAGTGGGTGCTGAGTGTCAAATTCATATTATCTCTCCCATCCATAAGACTGAAAGAGACGCTTTGAAAATAATGGGGCACTTAAATAGTTTTAATGCTAAAAATATAAATATGCAAATGAGAGTCTTAGATTATAAAATCAATAAAGGTAATTATAACAAATGTATAAGCAAGTAAAAACAAACTCATGGACGGCAATTAAAAATCATTCTAATCACTCTTGAATTGAATTTGAAATTGAATCGATCAGCAGAGCCTTCATAAAATTTCAAAAACGAACACTTGAAATTTTTATAATGTTATGATTCAGTGTTATTTCAATTAAAATAAAAAAGCAAAAGTAAAAACTAAAAATTAAATAATTGTGAAATAACAATAAAATATCATGTAATTGTACTTTTAGAATGAGGTCAAAAGCATAGTCACTATGCCATTAAATGCTTCTTTTCTTATTTAAAAAATCCTGACTCTAATTTTCTTCCAGAAACTGGCTAGTCCTTATAAATCTGCCTGCAATTAAAATAAAAAATAGATAATTTTAAAATGTTAAATTTTCAGTTTTAAGAAATTATAATTCGTTGGGCCATCAAGGGTAGAGTAGCAAATGATGCTACATACTCCCAAAGAAATTAGAAGTTGATAGGGAATGTTTACAGTATAATTTGTGGATAGGTAGCAAAAACCTTTAAAATGTGAATAAACTGATGTAGCACTTCATTTTAGAAACTATTTCCCATAAAACTAATCATAAATAAACACAGAGTATGGAATAGGTTAGCTAGTACTATACCATGCAGCAAAATTGTCCAGTATTTGTGGAAGTTAAATAAAATAAAGTCTAATTTTAGTTCAATACTGTACCTACTAAAATTAGTGCTGGAAAAATATTTAATGACTTGAGAAAAAAATTATATATTGTAAAAGTAGGTTACAAAATAGCTGTAGAACATGATCCAAATTTCTATACATATCTGTATTTAGAAAATAATATTAGGAAACTAAGCATAATATATGTTATATTAGTTCTTTTATAGTGATTGCTATATCAGTCGAAATAGGTTGCAATTTGATTTGGAAACAGTACCAAAATCCCGGTGGCTTAATATACAATGGTTTATTTATTTGCTTTCTCAAGGTCTGCTGAGGGTACAGGCAGCTTTCCAGGGCAGCTGTCTTCCATGTGGGAACTTAGAATCCTGGGCTCATTCAATCACAGGGCACTTTCATAACAAGTCCTTCCATGATTTCTGTGGTGAAGGAAGAGAGTAACGTGTACAGTCATACAGGCAATTTTCTCCCTTGATGTATAGTCCACCCATAAAAAAGCATAAGTGATGAAAATCTTACCATGTTAAATTAGAATCCAGAACGTCACTCCAAACGGTTCAGTATCTGAAATCATTCTAATGTACAAAAGTCATATTCCAGTTCATTTCATTTTATGAATGGCGAATCTTGAACATACCATTTACTTCAGCAGTTCAATTACACTATCTAAAAAGCCTTAATGGACCGGGTACGGTGGCGCGTGCCTGTAAACGGCAGCCTAGGAAGCCGCTGCGGGGACCGGGGATGGTGGTTCAAGTCCTGCCCAGGGCAACATAGGGAGACCTAGTTCCAGAAAAATAGCTGCGTGTGGTGGCATGTGCCTGTAATCCCAGCTACCTGGGAAGCTGAGGCTGGGGATTGCTTGAGTCTGTGGTACCCTGAGCAAAGTAAGCCCGTGGTTCCACAGGCAAAAATAGCGAGACCTAGTCTCGATAGATAGATAGATTAGATTAGATAGATAGATAGATAGATAGATAGATAGATAGATAGATAGATAGATAGATAGATAGATAGATAGATAGATAGATAGATAGATAGATAGATAGATAGATAGATAGATAGATAGATAGATAGATAGATAGATAGATAGATAGATAGATAGATAGATAGATAGATAGATAGATAGATCGTTAATGAGCATTCTAGAATAGCGTATCAATAAATAACAGTAATCTGTGATGTGATATACAGCTTTTATTTGTCATTTGAATTGTTTTTTGATACTTTCTCCTTTAGATAATCCTCTTCAGTAATGAATATAATGGATTCTGGGGTTATTTTATAGATGGAAACTGATTGTTTATTTCTAGTGACCTGTTTATTTCTAGTGACCTGCCTTTATTTTCCCAGTGACTGCCATCATTTTGTTTTTGTTGTTCTCAAAAGTTTTGCCAGGGATTTTTTTGGGCTCTAACTTTCAAGCAGCTTGTATTGCCCAATATTGATTGGGGGCAGGGTAATACTTTAGTTATTTTTCTCATGTTTTGTATAACTGTTAGCCCTTCTGTGATCTCAATCATAGTTTATTCTGGTTTAGAATTGTGTTGATTTTTATCTCAAAGAAGGAAACTTACTTCTATGGTGAACTTTCAGGACAGAATTATACTTTTTCGCTAGAATTGGAGTAGTAGCAATGGGATATCATATTTAAAACACTACAATAATTGATGTAAACATAATAAAATATACAGACATTGAACAACACCCAAAATTAACATGTCTGCTAGGAGTAGACATCAGATCTCTTCCTTTAAGGTTGTTCCATCTCCAATGTGAAAATGATATGGTGTAGCAAGAATTTCTTATATTTGTTATAGAATTCACTGCTGAATTTATTGAATCTATATAGATACTATAAAAATGGCTTATTCATTACAGGGAAAAAAGAGATAAAGATAAAATTATTTGAAAAGAAAATCATATATAGTATTAGATATATAAGATATAAATGATTTCTTGATTCTTTCTGCATGTGGTTATAATCAAATCCAACTTTTCCTATTTCAAATACAAAATGAAGTTGGGAATTGGGCTGGGAAGGGAATTTCAATTGGCTTTGACAGGTTGGAGTAATTTTCAACATGGCTTTGAGATAGTGGTTTTGCTTGGCTAATACATATTTTTCAATTTTGTCAATTGAGACAGAAACCCCAAACATTAGAAAAGTGTTTGAATACTGGCTATTTTGTGCCAGGAAGGCACATTGACTTTGGTGTACAATGTTAAGATCATGAATTTTGCTAAATACAATTGCAAACACATGTTCTATTGCAAAGCAGGCAATGAAGAACAAATTAAAAAATAAACAACATAGAAATGGATTTCACTAAGAAACACTGAATAGCACCAAGGGTGTTTTTTAAAAAGTATACAATTGTGCAACTACTACAACACTTTTTACATTGCTAAAATATTAAAGAACCATATTGGTTGTGCTGTTTCTTTTCATTTTCAAATAATTGAATTAAGGAGATTGAATCATGAAAGCTAGAATTTTACAAATTCAGCCTTCTCTTTATTAGTGAAGACATTTTAAATACATCAGGAACTAATTTCAGGACAATTGAAATTTTAATTTAATTATTTAAATAGCCATTTCAGAAAATTTGTTTTGGTCAGATCAGAGCAGTATGGATTTTAGACAAAGATCTTTATAAGATTCAAAGAAAAAAACATAATTACAGTGTGCTCTTTATAACAATGTAGAATGGGAAAATAAATGGTGTTTTAAAGTGTACCTCATAGATGAAATTATATTATATTTTCTATCCATCATTTTCATCACATTACTTGTTTCTTTGAAGTAGCCCAGAGATGTCTGATCTTGCTAAATTATGGGACCACAATGTTTGAAATCCTTCAATAACCTGTCTGTCAGCAAAACAATGTTTCCTCATTTTTGATTCAGAATTTCAAATGTTCTAGTTTTCTGATCTTCCATTTGTTCAGATCACTTTCTCTGATTACTACAATAGTTCATCCCCCAAATCATTCCTTTGAGACTAACTTGTGTTTTAACTCCAAACTCAGAGCTCCTGGGATATACCATGATCTTTTTCCCCCCTCAATTTATAAACAATAGAAAGGATTTAGTTTATTTTTCTTCTCATTCATTCAATTTATGTCTTTCTTTGAGGTGCATATACTTGTCTATGCTTGTTTTACATTTGTCTTGGTAATGTCGTCTGTCTTAAATCATAAGTTTCTATAGGACAGGGACCATGCCTATTTAATTTGCTTTTAACACATCCAACCCGATGCAATGGCAGTATGTGAACTTAAGACATGAATCTTAATGATGATGATGATTATAATAATTTATGTTGTTTCTTTTTTGCTTCCCAGTGGCACTTACTAGTAATTCACTCCTCTTGCTGACAGCAAATTTTTATATGTTTTTTAGTACATTTTTATATTTCTTTCAGCAAAAATATAACAAAATAGACAATGCACAAAACTTTAACTGCAATATCCCTTCATTTGATTTTATTTTTCTGGCTCTTTTCCATTTATCTGGTAGAATTATACACAAGGCCAAATTTTTAAATTCTTTGCAGCTTTCTCTTTGGATTTACAGCACAAGTATGTAGATTATTTCATATCAGTCACTATTAATATAAGACAAACATTAAAGAAATGAGAAAGGAGTTGTAAAGAGAAAAATGCTGAGAACAATGAATGGTATTTTTCTTCCCACATTCTAATGTAACCCATCATAAATAAGACTTTACCAATCTGCTGTGTTCCCAGAAACTTATGGACTTTTTTAATTCTGAGATTTTTCTCTTTTCTGCAGTCATGAGCCACAGTTGTTTTTTTTTTTTTGAAAAAAAAAGGAAAAAAAAAGATTTCACTATACCTGAGTGAATAAATTAGAGTTACTTTTCAACATAAACATATAATTACTACTAAACACATTTGATAACGCCAAGTTTTCTCAATGGAAAAATCATTCAATGCTGGTTATTGCTTGGCATTTGTAGGTTATCCTACATTATTCTACAAAATTCACAGAAGAATGTGAATTTTTAAGAGCAGGTGTTATATACATTTATTATGTGTCCAGATCACAGTGCTTATACTAGACCACCTGGTGCAGTTGTAATATCAAAGGTACATCTTAAATATAGTCTTTAATGTAATATCCTTATTCATTAGTTTATCAAATGTATTGCAGATCTAAAATTAAATTTAAATCATAAATTCATGTAAACCAGATAGATTACAGGTCTTAATTTAATATTTTATGCATCAATTATAGGTCTCATGTAATTTTTTTCTATATCTTTTCCTACCTCAATGACTTTTGCTTATTCTTTCACTCCTCAGATATTACGGTAGGTCATCTTTAGGTGCATTTACTTCCTTACCACCTCTCCTATAGAATCAAAGGAGGCAATTATGTTAAAGAGTTATTAACAAGTAAAATCTTGCTAAGAGTTATTAATGTGGTAAAATCCATATATCTCATTCATAAAAAGTTCTATCAGTCATTTTTTATATTTTATATAGTAACTATTTACACAATTTTACAAAACTGTATTGTATCTGTAATAAATTCAAACTAGGCAAAGTGTACATTTTCTAAATTAGAAACGAGGCTTGCTAGTTCTGTATCAAAGGAAAAGACTAAAAATATACCTCTATATAGCAGACATACTTCAAAATACAGTATGGGCTTTATTCATTCTGTAGAATTGTAAACAGCCCAATCCCTTGTTTAGCTATGGGAATTCTCAATTTTTAGGAATTCCTAATGCAGTATTTAGTACATCATAGCTAAACAAGTAAAATGTGTAACAATGGCTTTGAATCTTCAAAATGTTAGATAATTCTATTTTTATATTGATATTTTGGGGTACAAAATATCCAAATAACATCATCATGATTGATGTCAAAGTTCATGAAATTTGTCACAAAAATATTTAAAATAAATATAAATGATTCCAAAACAACAAGAAATCTATGCACCACAGGGGTAAAATGTTTACTGAAGGATGGCCCATCAACCCAACAGACTATTGTCTAGTTATTTAAATAATTATAAGGATATATGAATATATGAAAAAATATTAACAGCATTAAGTGAAAAAGTGATCATAGAATTCCATGAACATTCAACTGATTACCAAAAATATGAAAGAAGCTTATGTCAATGAATATTGGAATGTAGTAACAGAAATGGAAAGGAAGTAGCCACGAGCACAATTTTGGAACCAGGTTTTCTGAGTCTTATTTCCAGATTGCCAAGATATATACATACATACATATATACATATACATATATATATATCTATCTTTGGTACCACTATATATATGAGAACAATACTATATATATGTATATGTATATATATATATATATATATGGGTGACAATACCTGCAATTTTGGATTACTCCATTTGCTGATAAAATTTTTAAAAAGCAGTCATATTATATTGATGAAGCAAAGGATGATTTTGTGTTGTTTGTTGATAAAGTGAATTAAAATGAAATATTAACATCATATGAGTGAATTTTTAAATGTCAAAGGATTTCATTAACAATTTAGAAGGAATAATGATTAAAATGAAATGCTTTTGGATTCTGGAAGTAATACAATTCAGCTTACCTGAAAAATTCAATTAATAGATAATTTTCTAAAATGTATAAATAAGACTTTATTATTATTACTTATCTCACCCTTGTTTACAAGTCACCATCATGTCTTCTAAATTTAATGTCATGTGTGTTTGACTTTTAAAGTCAAGTTTTGTATTTATTTTGCATTCACTGATTTTAATATAATTCACTTTTCACATAAATAGTGAGAAATTATGATCACTGGTCTTTGACAATTTCTTTCCACAAAAAGAGATTTTTGTTAAGTCAAAACTTGAGTTCTATTCTGGTGTTCCCATGCCTCTGGTTGACTTTTGCTGCCTTCTCATGTAATTTCCTCAAGATCCTGATCTTTTGAGATCTTCCTTTAGTTCTCCTAGATGAGCCTACCTGCAGATCCAGAAATTCTTAAAGGTCAGGTACAGGATTCTTGTTAGCTAATGCAGTCTGTGGATGTTAGAGACTCCCTTGCTGCTAAATAGTTGCCAGAACATTCCAGATCAATGATGATCTCTACTTTATACCTAAACTCGTTGCTACAAACAACTTTAGTTATTTCCACTACTAATTTCACCAACAATACCATAATGTTGGCATGTAGAAATGCTTAAGTTCTTACCAATCTATTTGAGACAAAAATATTGGTCATAAGAATGGATGAATGCAGGGTCAGGAAACATACAGGATAAGAAACTCCTCGATTTGGTGATTTTTTTATTAGGAGACTATTCTTGCTAAGGAATCAAGTTTCAAGTTTCAGAGAATGACCTTTCTTTGGTTCACTTTTCCTTGGATTAAGTTCCCTATGGTAAGATACAGAGGTGTGACCCCAGGTATGATAAAGGAACATGGAAAGCTGAAGCATTAATTCTAATCCTATGTTTGACATATTGACTTCATGCTGCCCAGCCTAATGTACTAGTTAAGTTGTTACCGTTTTGATGTTGGGTGCAGAAGAAAGTAGGTGACAAGCAGTCATTCCTAGTGTTCTTGTGTTTATATTTCACTTGGACAATTTGAATGTTATGTCTTCCCAGCTATAGATATATGTGTGTATATACATACATGTATGTGCATATATAAAGCTACTTGATATTTAGGAAATTACTTAGGACTACAGAGTTCATTCCTCAGTCTTAGAATCTTCAAGTTTATGGGAAGTATTTCACATATTCAGAGAAGTTAATAGCTTTTTACAAGTGCAGAAGTGAAAACTAATTTTGATTTTGGGTGATAGAATTTTGATTTTGGTTGATAGACTATGTGTGGTATTTATATGGATCTGAAAACAATGGTGAATAGCTGATTCTCTGATTAAGCTTATGGCATTTTTACATGACAGTAAGCATATTAGTTACAGTCACCAAGAAATTATTCAAAAGGCTAATAGTTAATAGATAAATAAAATATGAGAATTAAGTTCAATAATAGTACAACATCAGAAGTGTAGACCAATATTTAAAAGCATTTTTTAAAATCGCTTTTTTTATTTACACTTGTCCAAGTCCATCATTATGGTGAAGGTATTTACCTCAAGCCATCAGGCTCCTACAGGTTCTGATATAAGGAAAGACTCACATAAATCTATAGTAAATGCTAAAATCAGAGACGTGAGCAAAGCTGAATGCTGAATAAAAAGTCAACATGCCATCAGTCAATAAGGTTACTCTGAATGAATCAACAAGTCAAAGGACTAATAGATTTGTGGTCAGAATACAGGAATAATGTGAATATCAGGTTGAATTCCAAAAGAATGGCACATTTACTGAGGATAGAAATTGTTAACAGCTGGGGCTGTTTCTTGCTGAAGCAAGGTAGGTAGGTGACTCTTTCATGTTTATGAGGATATGGATCATGGGGTGGGCATGATTCTTTAGCTCTACACCATCCTACCTATTTCATTAATAGTGCATGTGTGTATGTATGTTTGTATGCATGTATGTATGTATATGTACATTTATGTGTATACATGCTAATAGTGCTTTCTTTGGTACATAAGATAAAAAGTCTAGTTCTAGTAAAAAAGTCTAGTTAAACAAAGCACATGATTATTTCATTAATTTTCTCAGGTTTCTTGAGCCCCATTTTGTAAATTCATGTTTTCTATAATTAATAACTTTTTAGTTTTCAAAAAATTTTACTGCCATGGTATAGTTCACTGGAAAACATTTTTTAAAAAAGTCAGAAGATATACTTATCACTTTGTGTCAAACCTATGAATACTCACCTGTAACAGACATTTTATTATATTGAAATTATTTTAGCTAAAAGTAAGTATCTTAATGTACAGATTTATTCACCTTTCCCCTTATACCAAAAGAATAAGATCATTGATTAGGAAAATATTAAGAATAGGAAATTTGAATGTTATGTCTTCCCAGCTATAGATATATGTGTATATACATACATGTATGTGCATATATAAAGCTACATGTATACACATGGCACATGTATGTGTCTCTGCTGTGTGAATGACCTAGCATAATACAAGGCCTGCACCGAGTCATCACCAACAGCTGGTTACTATTCAGTTGTTATGTTGGTGCCCAGTTATTTTCAGTTTGGCTTGGCTCTAGCTGTGGTAAACATCTGCTAAGTAATGGCTCAATTTGTGAACCCAAGTCTTTAGTGTTTAAATACCCCCAAATTCACTTTAAGGGGTTACCCAGGCCTGTGTGGGGTTTCTTTCAATTTGACCTCACTTGCAAGAGATTGCAAGCTGTCATGACTTTTATACAATCTGGCCCTTTCTTCCAGAAGAGATAGTGACCATCTAGGCCTCTTAACACTGGGTTGTTTCCGTCTGTAAGTAGCAGCAGAAGGATATTATTAATAACTTGGGGCAACTAGATAACTACTTTGAATAATTCTTGATTTTTGTTGTGAAGATGCTCTTTGTTGAGAATTATTCTGATGTACATCTGTGCACCTTTGGAGCTGTGGAAGCCCAGGCAATTGCTGTGAATTTAGCTCATGCTTCTTCTACAGGAATCAGACATCAGAGGTCGACTTTTGGAATTTGTTATATCTAATGCCAGGTCACAAGGGTATGTTTGAACGTTTAAGAGGTAAAGGACACAAGTTGTAGAGAAAGCAAGGAAAATATCCTCTACTCTGGTTGTGAAACTGGTCAATCTCAAGTAATTATAGCTTCTTTTTGTTCCTACTTCTATTGTCCCTATTTAAAGTTCCTAGAAGTTAGAAAACACTTATTTTATCCCATTGTCTTTCTTTTGATTTACTTTAAGACAGACAAGTGATCTTTTTTAGAAGTCCAGTGATCTTTAGTATCATTTTAATGTATGTTTGAGCAAATTTTAGAATAGGAAGAATAAGTGCAATGCAATATTTATATTTTACTAATTTTATTCTTGTTAGAAAGCTGCTATTTTGCAGAAAGAAATATGTTAAAAATGAATGCATTTTAACTATAAAAATCAATTGTCATAAATTGTATATATAGCAAATCACATGGGAAGTCTTTATTTCCTAATTTAAAAAAGCTGCCTCAAAGAAATGTTTCAGCACACAGAGGCACATGGGCCACTTGGCAGACAGCCTAATTGAAACCAAGGGCCCGGGAGAAGAGCTGAACTCTGCATCTGCCGGCCAGAACTGGCTGCGTTACACTTTGAACCAGTGCTGATGGCTTTGTACACAAAGATCAAAATGAGTTTGTTTTATTCAGCTGGGCTGTGGAGGTGCACGTATTTTGGCTTCTGGATGCAATAAAGCATTGAGCTCTCAGATAAACAAACTATAAATCTAATCAAGCCTGGGCACAATGATAAGTAGATTGCAAGAGAAAGAGAGGAGAAGAGGGGGGAAGAGAACTGAGAGGAGAGATAGGCAGGGTAAGGGAAGGGAGAGAAGAGGAGAGGAGGGGATGGGGAGGAGGGTGGGTGGGAGGGAGGGGAGGGGAGGGGAAGAGAATGGGAGGGAAGAGAAGAGGACTCACAATATAAAATAGTCCAAACTCATTTTATGTATTGGAGAATTGAGCATGAATCTTGATGTGTTGCCAGTTTTAACAACTATTTCTTATACCTTCTCATCAGGTTGCAGTGAAACTATAGATACATTCTCTATTCAACATCTGTCTTGGGAAATGTATCAGCTTCTTTGAATGGAAACAGGCAAATTATTGTAAAACGTTTGCTCTTCGATTTGAGTTTGAGAACTTTAAAGTATTTCCCTTTATGTTTCCCAAAACAATATAGACAAATATCACATAGATTTAAGTTCTTTATTTGTTATATATCACTGTCATGTGATCTTTACATACTATTCCATTCTCAGTTATGTGCCTGGAAGTAAAACAAAAGAACTATTAATGCTCCATCTTTAAAATGTTTAGATGCAATTACTCCCAAGCATAACTGTTTTAGTTATGACAAAGAAATGAAAAGGTGCCATTGATTTATTCCTGTGCTTTGGATGCTTTGGCCCATCACACAACTTCAAATATTGTTGGAATCAATCCATCTCCTTACTTTACTAAGTAGCTGCCAGATAAATCTCCAGATATGATAAAATATGTGTCCATTGGGAATGCCTGGATTCCACAACTAGATTTCACCTGAAATCTGAATGATGAAGTTTTCATTTAAAGTGAATACATAAGTTGACAGGTTTAAAAATTACCCTAGAAATAAATAACCAGTGATCTGGAAATTCCCTCCAGTAACATAGGGATTCTAGACATGCAATAAATACTGAGTTAACTTCTGAAAAATTGACACCTATATTCTGAATCACTGATTAAATATTTAAACCACAGCTAATTGCTTTTCTTAAAAGTTTTTTTGTTTTTGCGATATACTTTACTTATCCCAAGATTCATATCTTAATATAATACAATTTAATTTTCAGTATATTCACAAAATTGTGCAGCCATCACCCCTATATAATTCGAGGACATTTCCCTCACTACAAAAAGAAAGGCAAACCACATTAGCAGTATTTCATGGCTGTACTGATAAAAATTTTAGGAAACTGATACTTTCTCACTTTCAATTTGAATAAAGTTTTAGTGGTTCTGAAAAATCAACTTTGATATTTCTTTATCTCCAGTTTCCATGCTAGTATGATTCTTTTCTGTAGATAGTCAAAATATCCAAGTATATAGTGAAAATAGCAGAGTTTAGTGGGCTCAGCACAAAGTGAAGAGCTTATTAAAGGAGCTATCTAAGTCCCTTAAGATTGAAAATTTTGATCTTTTTGCACATGAGTCAAGCAGAATGTTGAATTAAGTGTGGTATTATGTCCTCCAGAGTCATCTTTCATATTCAAAACATACATAGTAAGTTCAACAATGCTATAATACATTAATTATAAGATTAATAACAGCATCAATAATAATGATAATATAATATTAATGATAATGAGGAAGAAAGGGTGAAGATGAAGAAAAGATAATAATATAATTTACTGATACCCTAGTATGGAACTTGGAGTTTGTTGAATATACTTATCATTTATAAACTCATTTATCCTCAATGCAAATTATTTACACAAAGAACATAACAGCTTGGTTCCCAGCAGTAGAAATCAGCCTTATTTCTAGGAAAAAAGTGAGCTTATTCAAAATATGTCAAGAGACTGCAGACTCAATAGAAGGACAGATGACCAGGCTTATCAACAAGGAAACTATAGAAGACTGGGCAGTAGAAATACAGCAGTTATCCTGCCACAGGAACAACCTGATGACCTCTGCTTTCCTTATATCATTGCATTGATTGTCTAAGAGTCAAAATCAAGAAAAGAACTTCTGATTTTTGAACTGACATCAGGTGCTCTCTGTGGAGAGCTATGAAGGGGCACGTTTGTTTGGCTTCTGTGGTAGCTAATGTCATTCATCAACTTGCTGGCCCATACTGTCAATGTATTTAGTCAAATATAATTTAGATTACTTAAACTAAAGCAGGGGCTTCATTATGAATCAAAAGGAAAGAAATGTCCATTATACACATATATGAAGACAGCATCAGGATTCTGGGGGAGAAGAATTCATTAGATATAACATAGAAATAGAGAGCGAAGCAGAAGGAGCAAGGCATTCCAAGTTAGGGGGAATAAAAATGAGCATGGGATCTCCTAGTGAGGTAGCAGTACAATAATTTACAGTGAAAGTAATGCTTTGTCTGAGCTTTGAATAACCTGAAATCCTCTGCCTGAAATAACCTGAAATTTTCTGTCTAGTGGAAACCAACTGCCATACAGGAATTGCAACTCTCCAGAAACCACCACCATCTTGTGAGGAAGTCCAAACCACAAAGGGAGACCCTGGAAAGAGGGCATGGGAGGACAGAAAGAGAGAAAGGGGGTGGAGGAGTGAGGGGAGGGGAGAGGGAGGGAAGAGAGAGAGAGAGAGAGAGAGAGAGAGAGAGAGAGAGAGAGTACTAATACTAAGAGTACCTAGGTGCAAAACGTGAGTGAAGAAGAAACCTAGGAAGGTTTTTCCAGATGACTTAGCTATCTAAGCTGATGTCAAGAAGATCCACAATGAAGCAGTTCTTCGTGTGCATTTTAGCTTCAAATCATAATCCAAATAAAATAATTGTTTATATGCCTTTACAGAGTTTTGGGGTAGTTTCTCAATGTAGTGGCAGAGCCCTCTTACACAGACCATCCACTTGATGTGATCCTTGAAAATTTTGGAAACAGAACCGAAGTCAGGGGAACCAATGAAAGTCCTGAGAATAAAGCTCAGAGAATACAAAAGGCAAGGGCTGAGGTTAAGAGATATGAGTTTTAGTGATTGGGGAAAGGAGAATACCATGAATGTCAGCAAAGGAAACACAATGATCAGAGAGATCAGAATTCAGCTAGGAACCTATTGTCACTGAAGTTCAAGATGTTAAAGGGGATGGTGGGCACCAACATAAGCTGAATAGAGGACGGGTTCAATGAAGGCTCCTCATTTTGTTAAGCTCAATATTGAACATGTATGGAACAGTTTTGTTAGTAGGGATAGTGAAACTAAAATGCAGCAAAAATGACATTTGACTTTGATGAATGTTTAATGGTATTATGGAACATTACACTTTTAACAATAGAGTCCTTAAAAGCAAAAGAAACAATCTACTGTGTGTTTTACTAGTAAAAATTTATGAATAAAATGTGTACACATTTACTATGCAGTATAATGTGTAGATAAGCTTATTCCATATATTTATATTTATGGACCATGTCAAGAAAATATGAAAGAAGAATATGACTAACTTAAATAAATAAAATTGTGGCTTATGTTTCAAATGAATGATCTTTGTCTTGGATCAAGTCATCTGCTCAGTTATTTGAGTAACTTGTTTTGGTTGCTCAACATTGAGATACTCTGTGGTGCTGCCTACTCTTTCCAGTGTTATAGCAGTGGGCATTCATAAGACCCAAAACTTAAAAAGATCTCTGTAGTGTTTGTTGTAAACCTCCCCGTGAGAGTCCCATTTATAAAAAGTTCAAAATAATAAGAAGCTTTCTAGTACAATCTTCATAATAATAATTTAAACTAGGAGTTAAAATGAGTGTCACAGTTTCTCCAGTGTGTGAATATATGCTGCATATTGCCTTATACATTTGTCTAGGGTTTAGAATTATCAGATTGTTTAGAAACTTTATTTCTAACAGACAATTATCTGTATTCTGAAGTTTCTTACATGCTTCTGTGACTGACTACTAGTTTAAATAAAGGGAAATCTTCAAGGTACTTTGCTTATAGCACAACAGTTTTGGATATAAGACACTTTCATTTGCTGATAAAAATTATAGTCTCCATGTTCTAGTTGTGTTGTCTTTAGTTACTGTGATTTCATCAAATTTAAAATAAATGTGTTCTTTAATTTTTTAAATAAAACATCATGAAAATCAGGTATTATGTGGCTTATAGAACTTTTTGCCCATTTGGGGAGAAACTTTAATAGCCAGCTATGGTGCATGAACTTTCGCTCAATCCACGCAAGGACAGTGAGATAGTCTTTCAGTTTGCTTATATTATTAGCTATTATGTCAGTATTAAAGCTATCAGAAGGCATTTTAACCTCAGATGAGGCACATAGCAACAAAATAAGTACTGTGACACCTGTTAGTTTCAATCATGACTTTGGGTATCATTAGCAAAGAAGCATGTTGGTGGCTGACTGGAGGCTCTGTCACCTCCCCGTCAAGGTTGGAATTGCCTTAACTCTAATAGTTGTGTAACATGGACACCTCTGTTTTGGATACAAGAGAAAGGAACTATTCTGATACTGCAGTTTGTGAAATATAACACCATTGTCTGCTTCTGTTATTAAATGCAGTTGTTCACACCTAACCACACATTTATCATCTTGCATTGTTATCTCAAGATATTTATTCTTTAATAGGTCCCTAATAGCTTTATGTGGAAGGACTTGTTTCCCCTATTAAATTGTAAGCTCTTTAAAGACAATAGACAAATGTCTCAATTTTAGTGGTTCTACACAGAGTAGTTTGTGGTATAAACTAGGAATGTGAAAGAGGTGAATTGAGTAAATAATGTTTTCAGAGCTCCCACATCATGCCAATAGTTATGCTAAGTATGAAGTGCACAATAATGAATATGCTACAGGTTAATAGGTTGCAAATTTTTTAATGGTATATATATTTATTTATTTGCAATCTATTAACCTGTAGCATATTCATTATTGTACACATTTAGCATAAATAAATTATATATGTGTACACACACACACACACACACACACACATATCTACCTTCTCCCTCCCACACAGAGTTATCAGAGAATTAGTTGGTCCTGGTCCCAATTCAGAAAGGACTGATGAGAAAAAAGTGTCTTTGTAGAATGAAAATATACTGTGCCTCTCCCCAACCTAAATAGATTTTATGAGTACATAAGAAATAAATTGGATAGGCCACCTTAGGTGGATGAACAAGACACACCTTATTACCCAAATGAAGGGACAAGCTTACTTAGCAGCTGAGCCTCTTTGAACTGCCTTCTCTCTGCCTAGCTTTGATTTGATCAAGGGTATTCACCTGGTTTGGGGAAGGAATTTTTATAGGTAAGAAAAAAACAAACACCTGAGGGGAACTTTATACAATTTGCCAGGTAATAGTCATCTGTAATTAACAATGAATTCAATGGAAGTCTTATTTTCATCCTAATTCATTATGAACAGGTGGGCATATTTCTAGAGTGGACAGATTGGCAGATTCAAGCATGGCTCACACTGTAGTGAGGGTAAAAGCTGCTGGGCAAGGAGTTATAGACCTCAATGGGGCAAGGCAATTTCTGTCAGTCTCTGTAACAGAACTCCTTCCTAAAAATGTGTTGCTTTTAAAATGTTAGCAACTTCAGGCAAAAAAGTATTTTGAGGCCTACATTCTCTAAGCCTCAGTTTTCTCAACTACAAAATGAAGACTATGCAAACCACTGTCTCATAAGATCATTAAATTAATGATCATTAATGCAACATACTCCTTTAGCACAAAAGCTTCTGTACAAGTACTTAGTGTCTGTTAGTTCTGTATCACCATTTTATTGAAGTTGAATTTTATCTCAGTTGAAAAGTCAGCAGATCTGTATGACTTTCTTCCAGTTAAATAAAACAGCTACCTCAAGTCAGTGCTGACAAGCTTATCATGAGACGACATAAAGAATCAGAATGTTCCTGAAAAGAAAAAAGACCTGGAATAAAGTATTATATGTGCTCACATATATAGATGAATAATATTGAACGTTATGGGGAATACAAGGAAAGTTAATACTGAAGTTAATTTGCAGATAAGTTAAAATGAAGTTTAATCTTTATAAAGAAGAAATCTTTCAGGCTGGGCATGATGGAGCCCTTTTAACAAAGCCCTTTTAACACTTTTAACAAAGGGAGGTCCAGACTAGGAATCACTTGAGTCTGTGGGTTCGAGACCTGCCAGGGGCAGCATAGTGAGACCTAGACAAAAAATAGCGGGGCATGATGGCACGTGCGTGTAATCCCAACTACCTGGGAGGCTGAAGTTGGGAATCGCTTGAGTCTATGGTACCCCAGGCAACGTGAATCTGCAGTTCCCCAGACAACATAGCAAGACTAGTCTCAAAAAAAAATTAAATAAATCTTTCATATTACTTTAATCCAAATTACTGAAACAGTGAATAAAGAATAGACTCATTGGAAACTTTAGAAAATGCTCAATTTCTCCTTTTAATATTCAACTTAAATAAGAGTTCTTATTCTAGGCCAAGTTCAGCTAACACCCCTAACTCTTTTCATTCCATTTAATTCTATAACCTCTCTCTGTTTTATAAAATATTACAAGCTCCACTTTGCAGATTTGTAAACTAACCAAGAGAAGACAAATATCCTTTCATTATCATATATTTTAGATCTTTTCTTCCTTACTATGTTTGTAGGACTACAATTTTAAACTTACATAAATAGTTCTTATTTTCCATAAAAACTAAGTGAAACATTAATAATACTTAAAATTTATACCATTCTTTAGCTACTAGCCCACATCTCATACTTCTCACTATTAAAATATACCAAATTGGATTTTTGTCTAATAAAATAGTATATGTTAAAGTTCTTAGGAAATTCACTCAGGAGTTCCCACAAAATTTCCAGGGATAAAGAGTTTAAGACAATATAGTTATATATAACTATCCCTGTTATTCTATATAACTATAAAGTCAAGTCCTGCTCTCAAAGGATTAAAGGGGAAAATTCTGATATATTTTGGGAAGAAAGAGTCACCAAGGCTCTCTGTCTCGATCCAGATTCCTTAAAAATACCTCCCCAAACCTAAAAACTAAAACCCTCCTGAAAACTGATATGCTAATGCTGTATTGGGATGTATTATCCAATTAAAGGAGATAAGCAAGTGAGGAAGGGATGAGGGGGCATACATACATATTGTATGTTTGTTTGTAGGTTTGTATGCATGCATGTAACACTGATCATGTTATAACTTCATGGAGCACACAGCTGATTGCTTGTTCCAGAGGCACATCCTACAGACAGTTCTTGTGCAGCCTTTGAGTCATGGAACAGTCTTAGAGGAAAGTAGTGGAGAAGCATCCATCAACTGTCTTCTCTCTTGTCTCTTTTGTCTAAGTTTAACTCATGAAATATTCACTTCCCTATCACTGATCCTTCCAAACTGTCCTTTCAGATGCAGACCCCATGCATTCTAGCACATGCTTTTCCTTATGAATGTGGATGTAGGAGGCCAGAGAGCCCACAGATGCAATGAGATGTGCAGGAGTGCTGAGCTGTTTGATGGCATCCTGGCAGACTTGGGGAGACTGAAGGAGACCCAATAGTGCCAAATGATGAGGCAACAACCATGGTTCCTGAGGTTATCCTTCAGTAAATGACTGAGATTTGGAGGACAGGTGGAGTGAATAAGGCAGCTGACTGACAATCCCTTCCTTACTTAGGGAGTAGAAACATGCTTATCTTCGGGCCGGGCACGGTGGCTCGTGCCTGTAAGCTTCAGCCTATAAAGCAGCTGGGGCTAGGGATCGCGGTTCGAGTCCCATCGGGGCCCGTAGCATAGACCTGTCCCCAAAAAACAGCTGGGCGTGGTGGTGTGTGCCTGTAATCACAGCTACCTGGGAAGCTGGGGCTGGGGATTGCTTGAGTCTGTGGTACCCTGGGCAACGAGAGCCTGCAGTTGCACGGGCAAAAATAGCGAGACCTCGTCTCAAAAAAAAAAAACAAAAAACACATGTTCATCTTTAAACGAACATTGGAAGCGTGTTTGTTATATTGAACTGGATGATTTTAATTGTTGAAATGAGAATGGACTTGAGACTTGAAGCACCTGTAAGAACTTTCATTAACTGAAAGAAGAGTCATGGAATCTGCTTATTTTTTTTAATGCAAGGTCGGGGAAGTAGCTTCCCCACTAGAGACATTTAAAGAAATAGTAAAATAGCTTTCAATAAGTATGTTAAGATTTCTGCATATTAGAAATAAGTCAAAAAGAAAAAGTACAAGATGGTCTCACTTATATGATGGATATAGGGAAAAACAAACAAATAAGAAAAAATGAAAACAACCAATGGGACTGAACCATGGAGCGAGAGAGGAAGAGGGGGAAAAGGTGGGGGAGGTGAAGAGCATAGAAGATCAGGATAGTTAACAAATGTTAGTGACATGGGAAAGCCCTGGGGTACACAATAATGGACTAATGTAATATAAATATACATATATATGCAAAAAAAAAAAAACCCACATTTACCAGATATCGGAAGAGAACAATGGGCCAAACAACCAACAACTGAACATCAACTTAACCAACCAACAAATTGCAGAAAAATGGGAGATAGAGTGACTGGAGGGAGGATAGGAGGGGGGATACGGAGGGAGGAGGAGGGATCAATGAATGCACAATTGTGACAAATCAATAACATGAATTTTTTTTAAAAATAAAAATTAAAAAAAGATTTCTGCATATTTAATTTACATTGATTATGTTTCAAACTCTTAAGGTGCACTTTATTCCATTCTCTCCTCTACACCTTCCACTAACTTCTTAATATGTCACCATTATTCTTTAGTCCAAATTATTTCACATAATTCGCTCTGGCCAATATTACCAATGTTGCAACTGACAAACTGATAGACTATAAATTCCAATATCACTTGGTGTCTACATATTTGTTTGTGCTCACTACTATGCATTGTTTAATATATCCCTGTCTTAGATTCTAAGATAACACTTCCTCGTTCATGTTCCACTTCACGGATTAGTTGTTTGAATCTCCTTCTCTCCTGTACCCAAATGGGTATTCCTGGGACTTGACCATGAGCCCATGCTCCTTAGCCCTAGGTTTTTTTCAGGATGAGTTTTTTCCCTGCCAACCCTTAGTTATTTGGAACTTCCAGTTCATGCAGAGAGCACATCAACTCAGGGACTTCCCTTTTCAGATTCAGCAAGTCCCCTAAACTGAATCCTTCATCATTTGCTTTCAAATTGCTAATTCTTCTGACATTTACTATCTTGATTTATAGTATCATTACTCATCACACCCTACTCAGCTAAGGTGAGTGACCTGTGATCAATCCAGAGTCCCCAGACTTTCTTTCCCATATGAAAGTAGTCAACAGGCCCTGTAGAAAAGCTGCAGAAGGGCTATGAATTTGTCCTTGTCATCTTCATTGCTATTGCCTGAGGGTAGGTCTTATTGTATCTGCCCTGAGTTATTACTGTAGCTTCTGACAATGTTTTTAAAACCATTTCTGCTATTTTAAATTTCTGATCTATGCCATCACAGGAATAGTCTTCATATTTTTCTAAAAAATAAAATTATAAAATACAACTATATATAGCATATGCAAATATATTTATACTGTATATAAATGTATATTGAATTTATACATAATTTTATATATGATAACCTTCTTTAGCTTATAAAATAAATTCCTTACCAGTACAACCAACACCCACTTGACCTGAGCACTGTCTACCTATCTACATGTTTTGTAATAACAAGAGAATAACATGGTGAGCAAAGAACACATGCTTTACTATCAGCTAGTCTGGGTTTTCATTCTGGCTCTACCATTAGGTGTCTGACCATAGGCAAAGAATTACCCATGCTAATGTAAGGTTTTTCCATAGGTCAACTGTGGGTCATTATATAAACATAATGATGATTTACTTACAACAATGTATGTGATGTATATATACATAGATGATGCTCAGTTCATTTTACTTTTCTCCTCCCCTCATTTTATCTCCTTACCCTGCCTGCATACTGGCCTGCATGAAATACCTTTAGACTATTTCAGTCAAACACACTTGTTTTTTTCATATATACCCCCCCAAAGTAACCCACCCCAAAAAAGATTATTAATTGACTTTACTTCAGTACACATTCAATGATGGCTTTTCTATTCGTCATGGTAACTTGATTGTGACTTCATCACATGATTAAACTTCTCTTTTGTTTTAAATTAAAAAAAAAGTAACCCACCCTTTCCTCTTGGAAAGCTCCTATTTATTCTAAAAGATGGGATGGAAGAGCCACATGTTCTATAAACACTAAAAACTAAAAGTAAACTCACTGGCTCCATCCTCTTTTTAAAAAACTCTTTCCATATCTTATGCATTTGTCCACTGAACTCTTAAGTCATTATGTCATTATAATGAAGCATTAGACATAGAAGGCACACAGCCAGTCATATGGTGTTGTTATTAAAACTGTCATCATACTAATACAAATAAACAAAAATGCATAAAGTGACCTCTGAAATGATAGTTTCACCATTGTGCAGTTCTAGTTTTCTTATAGGATTGCCTTTATCATCAGTAATGAATATGGGAAATTTCATGGGATTTACTCATATTTATTGCTTGTAAAACAATATATATTAGGAAAGACTAATGAGCTGATATTACTCATTCTAAAGAGACATCTTGGAATATCTTCTTTCACCAATGATGCATTTTAATATAGAGACAACTGAGGATTTTTTTCTGGCATTAAAGAGCACCAGATGATTGTGAATAGGTTCACTCATTGCAGGAAACTTAGATACAGTGACAGAAATTTCCTGAAGATAAAATATGCTAAGTATTGAAGAATTTCTTCAGGAGGTGATGGCACTTTCTCATTACCATCTGATTCTGATTTTGATTTTTCTTGAATATCAGACTGGACCAGTTGGATCATCAACATCTCCTCCACTCTTAGGAGACATGGATGCCACCAAATAATGAAGGCTTCACTCTTATGCAAGTGTAAGCATAATAATTTTTCTTAAAGCTCTTCAGCCCTTTTTATTGTAAGCAGTACATGCACCAGGGGAGACAAAGGTTCACAGATGGATGGCATAAACCCATATAATTGTGCTACAATAGCTGTAAATAATTAATTTGGTTTTGTGCATATAATTTGTATGTCATTGTCCAAACATCCTCTTTCAAAAGTATAACTCAAAATGTGCTGAATGGGGCATCAAACTTTTTGTTTTTACAGTAACATATTTCCATAATAAGTTACAACATACATGAAAGTAGTCCATTAGCTTGCCTTCCATGGGGTCTTACTAGGTGACTGAAGAGTGATTGTAACAGCAGAAGAGACTCTTGGGTTCCAGACAAAGCATTGCCATGTCATGAGTCCCTTGCATGCAAGAAGTTGGCAACCAGCCACTGAGCTAGAGCCATGCACCTCCTAATGTGCTTTTTCCTTTCCTTCTCACTGATCACTGACTCAATATGGCGACTGACCACAAAATACTCCTTCTTTGACCTAATAAGATTTGCCCCATAGGTGTGGCTTGGTCCAAATCTGCCAGTGTCAACATATTATTTGCTCCTAACATTCTTGGACTAAGGTTTCACACTGCAGAGAAGTCCAGGAATACTTTTACAACTATATAGCAGGTGCCTTCCAAGCATAGAACATTTTAAGAATGAATTCAGTGGTTTTCAATTAGGGCAATATTACCCCAATCCTTAAAGATATGTATTCGGAAGGCATTGCTTTTACCTGATTTGGTTGGGTGGTAGCCAGGGATGCAAATGACCTGCAATGATTAGGACTGTTCATTCACTGCAAAGATTTGTTTCACCCTAAATGCCAATAATACTTCTGTCAAGGTTAGATTTAAGCTCATACAATTGTGCTGGAGAAAATGCTTGGTAAGATTAACAAGATTTGCTTTGTATTCCAGCATGTTATCTTTTCCAGAGAATGTTCCATATGCCCTTGAAAAGAAGCTCTGGTTTGGATGGAATGTTTTGTATATGTTTGTTCTTATGCATTATTTAGAGACAGACTGAAAATAAAGGGGTGGGAAAATATTCTATGCAAATGGAATTGAAAAGAAAGCTGATATGGCTTTTGTCATAGCAGATATATCATACTTTAAAACTGAGAATGCAAGCAGAAGAAAATGGTTGCTATATACTAATAAAGGTGGCAAACCAGTAGGAAAGCAGTTCTAGAATTTAGATTTAATATTGGACCATTGTTGACCTGAAAAACAGGAAACAGTTTGAAGACATCTTTATTCTTGCTCAAAGAGAATGTTTGGAGATGATGGTTCAGTATTTCTGGAGATGGAGTATTAACATCTTCATTAGAAAAGATGACAGTTGATTCAATCTAGGAGGATGAGGCCTAACAAGGCATTTAGAATGGGAGTTGTTTAGGGCTTTGAGTATTTTTACTGTATGAGTCAAATAGGCAGAAAAGTGCAGTTGAGAGGTGGCAGCTGTTTTGTGAACACTTCCTGCATCTTCACAGATGTAGAACACCCTGCCTTTGAAGATCTCTTCAGCACTTACTAGTTGTACAAAGTTAGCAAAGCACTTAGTCCTGAATCTGTGCTTCCTACATGTAGAAGGAGTATTTTAGTACCACAGCATAGTTGAGAAAATTGGTTTAATAGCTAAAGTCTTGCTACAATGTCTTGATGCTTGTAAAATGTAATTCATAATAGCAAATTATAAATAGCAATCATAATTTAGGATTAAAATAATTATCTGAGTTCAATCAATATTCCATTCTATGTCATTTTTATTATAATACATCTTGATGAGCCATTAAATGAAATAATAGTCTGGTAATATACGTATAAAACTTTTGTGGAGGATGAATGTGATTAAGAGGATATTATTTTGGTTTCTGGTACTATGTCTTCTCCTTGTTATTTGTACAGCTCTCTCTCAAACAGTTCTCGTTGCTTTTAACTTTAAAAGCTGAGGACCTCTTCAGTGGCAGAATATTCAATTATTCAACATTATAATACTATTCATTAACCTACCCCTTCCCCATGAGTTTTCTTCTGTTAGCTTTCATTTAGAACTATTGTGTAATTAGCAGCATCTTGCTATAATTCAGATTTGGAGGGTGAGAACATTGAAACCATGGGCCCTTGCTGTATTCATCTATCATGTACATCTGTGTACAAGAAAGAGTTATACTGTATTGCAGTACAAATACCCTCAGGAAAAAAAATACAGTGCTAGACAAGATGACTTTTTAAATTCATATAAGACAAATAATAGTACTATGTCATTTCTTCCTATCAATTCCAGATGGATGCAAAGATTTACCAGACTTTTCAGTAGTTGCTTTGTTGCTTATGTCTCCAGTGAATCTGTGAGATGTATTGTTCTCTTTAAACAATACTCTATTGCCCAACCTCCACTATGTCGCTGAAATTTTCAGGTGCAATGGTTATTGGTGTGTTGGAGGGGTTAACTTAACCTAGTAAAACAGCAATATATTTTTAAGTTCTCTACTAGAAACATGTAAGTTACAGGTATAGTTACTAGTTGTACCTAAAGAAATTAATAAGAAACTAGTAAGAAACTATTTTATTAATTTTTGATAGTAGTTTTTTTTAATTGAGGTAACATTGATTTACATACAACACTGTATATGATTTATGGGAATATGTTCATTATCCTTCCAATGTATTTTATCATTCTCACCACCAAACACTCATAATCCTACACTACAAATCATTGGGTCACCTTCCTCATTTGCCCTTCTCCCCTTCCAACCCCTTGTAGTAGTCTCACTTCATCAGCTGTATCCAGAGTTTGCTTAGCTTTATATGTTCTTTCATTTTGTTTACGTATGTTCTACACTTGAGTATTTGTCTGGTATTTGTCTTTCTCCTTCTGACTTATTTTGCTTAACAATATTTCCTCCAGTTCCATCCTTGTTGTCAAAAACGACATGATTCATCTTTTTTTATAGCCGCGTAGTATTCCATTGTGTATATGTATCATTTCTTCTGTATCCTCTTATCTATTGTTGGGCAACAAGGTTGTTGTCATAACATGACTATTATAAGTAGTGCTGCAATGATAATAGAAGTACATATACACTTTTGAATAAGTGTTTTTTACATTATTTGGATAAATAACAAGAAGTGGAATTGTTGTATCAGACACTACATTTATTTTTAATATTTTAACAAAACTCCACATTGTTTTTCACAGGGATTAGAACAGTCTATATTCCCATCACAGAGTAGAACTTCTTATTCACATCTTTGTCAACATTTTTTTAAACATATGAGCTATTCTTACAAGTTTGAAGTTTTTGATTCGATTTGCATTTTGAAGTTTTGGTTTTGATTTCCATTTCCCTGATAAATGATGATGAATATGTTTTTTATATGCCTGTTGGTCATCTGTAAGTATGTCTTCTTTGGAGAAGTGTCTGGTCATCTCTTTTGCCCATTTTGATTGGGTTGTTCCCTTAATTGTTGAGTTGTATGAGTTTTTTCAGATCTTGGATAATATGTTTGTCAAATGTATCATATGCAAACATTTCTACCATTCAGTAGGGTAGCTTTTCATTGTAATGATGGTTTCTTTCACTTTTTAATTTGCTATTGTCCCATTTATTTATTTTTGCTTTTGCTTCCTTTACTGTTAGTTACCCTTGGCTAATAGTATGGCATGTTTTATCTATGTTTCTTCTATGTATTTGAAGGTTTCAGGTCTTACATGCATATTTTAAATCTATTTTGAGTTAAATTTTGTATATGTATGAGAGAATGGCATAGTTTCATTCTTTTACATGTGATTGTCCAGTTTTTCTAACACTATTTAATAAAAAGACTTTCTCCATTTTATATGCTTGACTCTGCTACAGATAAACTGTCTCTGCAAGTGTGAATTTATTGCTGGGTTCTCTTATCTATTTCATTTGCCTCGGTGTCTCGTTTTACTCCAAAACCACACTATTTGTTTGTTTGCTTACCGTAGCCTTATGATATTGTTTCAGAAAAAAAAAAAAACAAAAAAAAAACGCAGTTCTTTTTTTTTGGGTAAGACTTTCTTTTGCTATTTGGGTCTTCTGTTTTTCAATGAAAATTTCATTAATGTTTGCTCTTTTCTTTGAAGAGTTCCATTGAAACTTTGAGTGAAATCATATTACATCTTTATATTTTTCTGGGTAAGTGGCCATTTTAATAATATTAATTCTTCCAATCCAATGAACAGTGAATTTTTATTTCTTGTGCCTTCTGTATCTTTTAACAGTATCTTGTAGTTTTCATTGAAAAGGTTCTTATAGCTCCTTTGTGTTAGCTTTCTTCCTAGGTATTTAATTCTTTTTGGAGCTACTGTAGATAGAATAATTTGTTGATTTCTTTTTTAGTCCATTATCTGCATAAAGGAGAGAAACATGTATAAATGCTGATTGATTTGTAAAGTGGTTAGTAATTTATTGCTTTACTACACTGTTTCTAATAATTTTTGTTTTTGATTTTTAGTGAAATCTTTAGACTTGTCTATGTATAGTGTCATGTCATCTATAGATAGTGATAGTTTTATCTTCTATCCTATATCTATCTATGTATCTATCTTGTCCCCTTGTCTAAGTGCTGTAGCTAGGATTTCTAACACTAGGTTGAATACAAATGGTAAATTGACATTTTTGCATATAAATGATCAGAGGAAAACCTTTCAATTTTTCACCATTGAATGTGATGTTAGCTATAGGTTTCACATACATGGCCTTTATTGTGTTGAGGTATATCTCTTGTATTTCCACTTTACTGAGTTTTCATAAATGATATCTTGTTTCAGCATCTAATCTTGTTTCACCATATGAATTTCATCTTTCCTTTTATTGATGTGGTAAATTACACTGATCAATTTGTGTATATTGAACCATCCTTGTATCCCAGAAAAAAATCCCACTTGGTCATGATGTATGATCCTTTCAATCCTTTCAATGTATTATTGAATTTAGTTTTCTAAGATTCTTTTTTTTTTTTTGAGACTAGGTCTTGCTATTTTTGCCCATGAAACCGCAGACTCTCATTGCCCAGGGTACCACAGACTCAAGCAATCCCCAGCCTCAGCTTCCCAGGTAGCTGGGATTACAAGCATGCACCACCATGCCCAGCTATTTTTTTGGAACTAGGTCTCACTACGGGCCCCAGGCGGGACTAGAACCGCAATCCCTAGCCCCAGCAGCTTTATAGGCTGAAGCTTACAGGCATGAGCCACCATGCCCGGCTGTTTTCTAAGATTCTGTTGAGGATTTTTGCATCTGTGTTCATCAGTGATATCATTCCTTAGTTTTCTTTTTTGTGATGTTTTGTCTGCTTTTGGTATCAAAGGATCATGATGTTGACTTCATAAAATGTGTTTGGAAGCATTTTCTCTTTCTCAATTTTTAAAACAAATTTGAGTGATAACTATTAGTTTTTTTGCCTTTCAACATTTAGTAGTATCCACTAATGAAATCATCTGGTCTTGGTTTGGTTTTTTTTTTTAAGGCATGGGATGCGGGGACTTGATTAATGCTTCAATTTCTTTGCTTGGAATTGGTCTGTTCAAACTTTTCTATTTCTTAGCTAGAACTGTCTAAGCAAATGAGACTGTTTAGAGCGTGACAATTTTTATTTATAGGTCCATGGAGTCCTAGACTTGAAAGCTTGACCCCTTTCACTAGAGCCTCGTTTGTAGTCTTCGTTCATGGAACTAGAAATAGGTCCTTTTCTCCATATATTTGAAGTATAGAAGTCCAGTTGGTTTACTATACCATTTATAGATCAGTGAAAGGCTAAAAAAGTGGGAAATGTTATATGTATTTGCTGATAAATACGTTATTTAAAAAGATAAAATAGTATAAATATAAAAAATAAAGTAATATATAAACAAAAATAACTACTAAAAGACAATACAAAATATTTGTCTTATAGTAGTTATTTTTAGTCTTAGAGTAGTTAATATTTAATATTAAACCTTGTAATTATAAAGTATAGGATTATAATTCTTTTTATGACAATATGCTATAATCACATATTTAGATCTAATATTTTTTCACAACTAATGAATTTTTAATAATTACACTTAGTGCAAAAAATGTTATCAATCAATGATTCAGGTGATCACAAGTTGAAACTATTATCTGCAAGAAGCTGATTCCTATGGAAGCAATATCATGTACTGAGATATTATCTCCTCTCTGTTCCCAGGCTGTATTTAGAGTCTAAAACATTAGGGCAAAGAAAACCATGGCACTGAGGAAACCTGTCAGCACTGTTGCCCATAGTATCATGTTTTTGCAAGCAAGAATCCCTTGGTGCTCAGTGTCTGCAGACATGACTGAGTAACACTACATTCTGGCTCCTACATCTCCTCAGGCCCTACAATGAAAATTTGTGCAGGACTGGAGTCCATCCTAGAGCTCTTAACAATTCAACATAAGTGACTCTATAATCATGGAGCTAGAGCTGTCACTTTTGATGTTACAGATATAAAGAAATTGCGACTGAGAACAAGAATGAAAAGGCTTGTTAATCCTTAAGTACCAGAGCATAAAATTGAAAACTCAGAACCACTTGGTAAGAATTTTTTGAATATTAGATCGGGCAGAAATGGAGCCAATTCATCTTGATAATTACTGCTATTATCTTACTGCCTCATAGTCTGGGAAATGTTTCACTCATATTTTTAAAAATTCACACAAAATATATAAGGATTTCACTCAATTCCAGATCTTTCTCATTTCCTTTATTTATTTATTTATTTTAATTCTAGCTCCTTGTGTTTTCATTCTCCATGACAACTGTTCAGATGCTCAAAAAGACATGATGTGTTTCAGAAGAGAACATTCTGACCATGGCAAATTATCACTTGATAGGTGGCAAGCATTGAGAGAAACAGTTTGCCTTTCTGTATTCCCTTTCTGGCTATCTTTCCTGTCACATGAAATAAAAATGAAACACCAAAAAGAATCAGGTTATCATCATCTACACCATTTACTGTCAGTGAGTAAGTACTAGTTTTATGGTTTCTCCCTAATATAAGAAGATGGTGCCTGACCCACCCTTCTTGGTGCTTGCATTTTAAGTTGTTTCCCATGCATGGCTCATTGCAGGAGGAATTTCTTAGTGACTATGAGGCCTGCTCCTCTAAAGCAGGAGTTTTCAATCTTCATTGTTCTTGTCACAGAACCCTTTGTTTAAAAGGCCAAGATGTAAAACAGATGAAAACAGAGCAGATCTGTTTGCAACAAGGTCAGGAGGGAACTCATTTCACTGTTCTTTTGCTTCTCTGAGAGCTCAGAAGACCCTTGCTCTATGTCAATTCTAACTTTATGAAAACAAAATTCTAGAACACAGTGGCATTTCCCTGGAAGGGGAATCTCAAAGTGGAAGTGCACAGTTGGTTTGAGTGGCTCGGTCTCCTTTCTTTCATTTTACATCTCCTTAGGACTTGTACACATCCTATTCTCATGATATGCTCCTATGAATTTGTTCACCTTGGGCTTCTACTTATAGACATGCTAAGGAATTTTCCCCTGTTATTAACCACCTAGGAGCTGCACTCTTAAACTGTAAGCTTGATGAAGAGAGATGCTATGACTATGTTGAGTGTTGTATCTGTAGGGCATAATTCTATGCCTGGCACTTACTGGTAATTCAATTAATCTGGACTTACTGGGAATTCAGTTAATCTGGATTGACTGACTATGGAGACAAATGAATAACCAAAGAATGGGGGAGCACAGAGAGTTCAGGAAATATAAAACTATAATCTAAGAAATACATAGTTTTCCAATGTGTGGTAGCAGAACTTACCACTAGACTCAGTAACTTGTTTAAGTTAATGCTCTATTTTTGAGTCTGATGGGCCCAAGGGTCCCCCATAATTGTCTCTGGGAATTTTTGAACTATCTTATAATCTGTTCTACTCTAGTACCTTCTTAAAACTACCCTTTGGGTGTGTTTTACTATATGTACCTTGATATGTCCTAGCTTAAGTCAAAGGAGAACATATTCTCTTTCAACTAAGAGAGGGTTGTCCTCTTGTTTTCTGATGTTTTTGTTTGCTTGTTTATTTTGTAGGGTCCTTAAAATGTAACCAAGTATAAATACAACTCCTAAGAATGATACTGACAGAATAAAAGAAATAAAGTGATCCCCTGAAATTCATAGAAAGTACTCAGAATGGAGGTGGAAGAAAACTGGATAATGGCCCCCAAAGATAGCAAATCCTAATCCCTGATATCTATAAATGTGATTTTAAAAGGAAAATGTCTTTGTAGATTTGACCACACCAAGGATGTAAAGATTGGGAGATTATTTTGGATAGTTAGGAGGATCCTAAATGCAACCCTGCGTGTCTAGAAGAGAGACACTGAGGGCAATTTGAGATAGACAAGAGGAAGAGATGCCAGCAACAGAAGAGAAAGTAATGTGAAGGCAGATATAGACTGGGGTGATAAGGCCACGCATCAAGGAATACAAGGGCCCACCAGACAGTAGAAGAAGTGAGGAACTGATTCTCCCCAATTCTTCAGAGGGAGGAATGACACCATGATCTTGTCTCAATGGCACTGATGTTGGAGTGTGATCCCCCTCCCCCAGATCACAGACAATACATTTTTATCTCCAAGCTGTGGTGATTTGTTACACTAATCACAGGAAATAGAGACATGCATCCTTTTCTTATTAAGTATTATAAGTTGTCAAATTACTCATTGCCAACAAGAAGTGTTTTTGAATTTAAGAACATCTGATATATTTTATATATATAATAAATCAGTATTGTCAACTATCACTTAGGGTTGAAATATACAGAGGTTTCTAAAGGTTAGAGGATGATCAAAATTTATGAGGGGCCAGATACCATAAAAAGCAATTCTATTCTCTAAAGTCGAAAGAAAGGGTGACAGTTAATTTATTACTCTATGGACAAATAAAGGAACTGACAGCAAATAATTAGGATTATTTAGTCTCAGTTGGTAAGGTTGTTAGGTGCTCTTACAACAATGGAAAATGAATCATGGAATTTAACAGTTAAATAAAATATGGTATTTATAAATTAATCCTAGAATCAGTGTTACCTTGCTACACAAAGTCCCTAGCCACTATATGCAATGAGTTCTAATGGCCCACAAATAGGTAAATACCTGAACTTACCTAGGTGGGTGAATACATGTGAGAGTCAAGACTCAGTGCAGCAGACCATGCTTACAGCAGGTAATAAGTAAAAGACTGGAGAGCTAGACCCTGCTGGCTGAACCAGCCCCACCATTAATAAAACTTGAAGCATCTTCTTTAAAAACTTACTTAACTCGGGTCATTCTTTCTCCTCTGAAATAGGCATAAACAACTTCTGCTCCTTAATAAACATATGCAGTTAGTTTGTGGACAGAAGCAGATATCCACCAAATGCATCCCTTGACTTGTCCAGGCCTCTGAGTCTCTTTATCTTGAGCTAGTCCAATAGTATGTTCATACATACATCTGCTTTCTTTCTTTTGGTTAATAAATTTTTATTACCATAACATTGGGAATTACATGATATAAGCTTCAGGTGTGCAGCATTATAATTTGACATCTGTATGTAGTACATCAAAATCACCACCAAAAGTCTAATTTCTGTTGATGACCATACAACTGGTGCCCTGTAGCCTTTGCCCATATTTCTGCACCATTTCCCCAGTGTAATTCCTAATCTGTTCTTTGTATCTAATAGTCTCTTGTTTGCTTGTTTTATTTCTTTATAGTGAAAACATACAATACCAGTCTTTGATTTATTTCACTTAGCATCATACCTTCAAAAGACTATTCATTATATCACAAATGGTAAGATTTTAATTTTCTTCAGAGGGTCAGTGTACCAGTGAGAGCTTGACATTGTTGGCTGTATAGCCTTTCTATAAGTGAACCTTGTGGTGTCATCCTTCAAAGCCTCATTTTAGCTCAGGTCAACCTTTCTCCTTTAATCCGTTTTATTCATGCAGAGATATGTAGGTCATTTTCATCTCAGTTTTTGAAAATCATACTGAAGTTCACATAGGGGTACATCTATATTTTTAATTAGTATTTTGATATGACTACAGAATAAAGGTTACCAGATGTGGAGAATAGCAGGTTGGGGACCAAAATGGGAGAGGGAGATTATGACCTGTGATGGAAGATTACCAGTGCTTTTGTGGTGCATGTGGTGTGGCAATAAACATCTGAAAGAGTCATATAAGATATCCTTAGAGCCTATGCAATGTCATAAATTAATGTTCCTGGAATGGAAAATGGACATTTTTTCATCTGCTCTTTGTCTTTTTGATAATAGCTATTCTAACAGGTATAAAGTATTATCTTATTGTGGTATTGGTTTGTTTTGTCCTAATAATTAGTGATGATGGAGGTATTTACATGTGTCTGTTGGCCATCTGTATGACTTGTGAAACATCTATTCAGATTATTGGGGTTTTTTTGTTTGTTTGTTGTTGTTGTTAAAATGTATGAGTCATTATAATTCTAGATATTAATCCCTGTGATAAGTGATTGGAAAATATCTTCTCCTAATCTGTAGATTTTTTTTTTAATTTCGGGGATGCAGATTCTTTTAGTTTAATATAGCACCTTTTATTTATTTCTGCCTTTGTTTCCCTTGTCTCTATAGTTGACATTAAGGCTGATGTTATGGAGATTTCTGTGTTTTTCCAAGTATTTAATGGGTTCAGGTATTACATTATATTATTACATTCTACTTTCAGGTATTTAATCTATTTTGACTTAGTTTTTATGTATGACATGCCATTCTTTTGCATATATTATCTATTTATCAAGCATCATTTATTGTCTTATGAGTCTTTTTCTTGAATATAGACTTCTTTTCTAAAAGGCATGTTCACCCTGAGCTTTAAAGCAGAACAAAGATGTTGGGCTATCTTAGGAATTGTGTTTTTAGCCATCCTTAAACTTCATGTTTAAGTTATAGCTGTGAAGCTTTTCTAAAAGTTCTCAGTAGTGGAAAGAACAGAATAACTATTTTGACATTTTAAATCCATCTGTGCATAAGCTTTAAATTCTCATTATGCTAAAAAGAGACTGTTCACACATAGGCAGGCACTTATGATTTCTAACTACTCCATGGTTGTGGAATTCTAAAAAATGTGCATACATCTTTTTAGTACTGAAACTCATCATAAGGTTTCCCAAAAGACTTTACACTCATTTATAATTTCTGTCAGGCCCTCTTGTATTTGTGATAAGGTAAGACATTTAAACTTGCTCCATAACTTGTTAATTTTCTCACTCAGCTGATCATAAGCTTTTTATACTTCTATATCCCAGAAAAAATGATTGTGTTGTCATCACTGTGGTGCTGATGAGTGGCGCTTAGTCTTACCATGATCCTGTATGGTGTTTGATTTTTTCCAGCTTTTGAAGTTCATAAAATTACAGCTTCCAGCAATGTCTTAATATTTCTCTAAAAAAAAAAAAAAACAAAGAAGAGAAAAAGCACAAAACTCATGTTTGATTCTGTTCTGTATTACAGGGCTTCAAAGTTTAGCATCTCCGGAACTCCAGAATTACCCACTCTAAAGGCTGAATGGCTAATTGGATCCCAGTATGTAAGGAAACACTAACAAAATAGCAATGCATACCAAATATTTCTTTTTATGATTATAAAAGCAGTTGCAACATAGATGTACTTCTACAACAACAGTGAAAAGCATGCATTGGATTAAAAACATAGTGTTCCATTTATATGCAATTTTGTTCTATGCTACTAGGAAGAGGGTAGTTACAACTATATTTCTGAAAAAGAGGGTCAGATGGAGACAGCAAAGGACACTAGTAAAACACACTAAGTCTTTCATTTCCTATTTATTCATTAAATAAATATTTTCCTAGTGGCTACTTTATATTTGACAATATTTTTTTTTTATAAAAGGCAGAAATGAAATGATATGTCTGTATCAACCTCTGTTAGGCATTTTTAGGAATCAGATGCAGTGTAAGATATTCACATAAATATCTCAAAGATAATTAACATTTATTGGAGACTATGTGCAAGATCGTAGCACAATTTTATGCATCTATTTCTTATAAAAACTATCTCAGGGAAGCAGTCGCTTTTTGGTTTCATTGGTGAGAAATCTTAAGTCCAATTCTCTACAGTGAATAAATTGTGGAATTGGGAATGAAACTGGGCACTCTACTGGTGGATCCTGAACTAAGCTACAACAATACACTAGAGTGCTCCTCATTACATGTAATTGCAACTAAGTACAAGTGGAAGCATCTGATTAACTAAGCTTTATTTAAATAGGAAGATGTTATTCTAAATGGAATGTCATCAAACACTTTGTGGAGGTCAGCCTATAGCTTAGATAAATTGGATTTGAGTATGAAAGAAAAAAAGGGGGGAGCTGCATATAGACTAAAGATACTAAAATGAAAAAGAAATAGAATGGTCAAGTACAAGTAAGTCAAGTTGGGGAAATAAAGCTTCCAGCACCCAAGTTACCAGCAGTCATTCTAATAAAAGTAGGAATCAGATGCTGCTTTCTCTGGTGCTCTGATCCCACAGTATGCTGCCCGGCACAAATCACAGCTGCCCTTCCCCGAAGATGCAGATGGGTGTGTGCAAGTAGGATTAATGATAAAGTTGATTAAAATACACTTCAAATGATTGAAAAACTGCAAGCTAACGTGCTTAGTTTATACAGTCCCAACTTGTTTTGTTCACTTGGTAAATTTTGTATTGACTCTCTCAAGTGGCAAATAGAATACTTTGGTTTAAAAACCAGCTAAATAAGGTCAGGTTTGTTTTTTTGTTTTTTTACCTTGACAGTACAAACTGTGTGTAAAGTGCCAGTTTTATGCACAAATCAGTTAGTAAACTTCAAGTCTGCTCTGAAGCAGTGAGACTGGATTCTGCGCATGGCCTGAATGGTAGGAACTGAATAGTTAATTCTCTGGATCCTACTGCTTGAGGCTCTGCACTTTGAAGCCAAGGCTGTGGCTGTTAGGAGTCAAGGTGAAGTACTCTACAGCTAGCCGGACTTGCAAAAGCCAAACACGGACTAGAACCTTTCCGGGAATCCAAGTTACTGCTTTTGTTTGCACTTTCACTCGAGATGAGACCACTAGAATTATTAAGACTGATGTCTAGACACTAATGAAAATTAACTAGTTCATATATCTTTAGTAGCTAATTTGTTGCTTATTTATTTATTTATTTATTTTTTTAGCATACATGCAGATTTCTTTTAGAAGTCTGCATCCAGGGTGAAAGAATTCTCTGTTGAATTTGACATCACTCCCATTCTCTGATATTCACCTACTCTCACTCAAAGAAGCTAGTCTTCCCTTCCAGTGATATATTCTCCATAAAGTCAAATGGATTTTCTAGTTTTAAAACCAACTCCAGCATGAGTTTACTGGCCTTGAATTCAATGTACTGTTTCATTAAAGTGCAATTCTTGCCAAAGAGCTTCACTGGCAAGACCTCTCTGAGGAACTCTGGCCTGCCATCCTCATGGGCTTGATAATTATTTCTTTCATTCTCTGCTCCAAAGAGTTCAGTAGCAGAAGTTTGACCATCAGGCAGACAAAGTAAAACCTTCATCTCTGTTATTAAGTTCATTGGAAAAAGTGAGGCCAGGTATCCATCCTAGTTTCTTGAGTCAAAAAATCAATGCAAAAGAACCCAGAAGGTCCCTTCCACTGCCACAAAGTCCACAAGGTGTTCTCCATAGGTGGCCTCGTTATGCCTGATCCAACTCAAGGCTTAGCCTGTCTTCTTCACACAAGGTGTCTCTCATTGGTGCTTGAAGAAGCGCCTCTCTTTGGAATCTTTCACTTATGTGTCAAAGAAGAGATTGTACATTTCAGAATGTTAGTTTTCCATGGCAATTTGGAAGCCATTGCAACACTGGGTTTCAGTATTCTGAACTTCTTGGCTGAAGTCCTCCACCTAGTTTTCACTCATATACCTAGTTTTTATTTCATATACCATTCCTGGCTGCAAAGAAAGCCAGAATATATGATATAACATATCTTCTCTCAGGTTTCAGAAAGTTCTGAAAAGGGTTGAATGGAAATATCAGTTGCCTCAGCAGTTCAAAATGAAGTCTCACTTTCTTATATAGCTGCCAAATACCATGAACTGGGTAGGAGAAGGGACAAATTACCAGGACAGGTACTTAGGTTTTTGGCTCAGTGGTCTCTGAAAGATCCTCCTCCTGGTCTTACTGGTCAGTATGTGGGTCCTGCTGATGGCTGGAGGACATGTTCTCCTGGTCCACCAGGCTGAACCTCTTTCAAAGTGAGAACTATGACTGAATCCCAATGGGGCCAAGTCAACAGATGGGGACCGCGAAGGTGGCAGTGGAGGAGGAGACAAGAAAAGCAAAGGTGAGAGGATAGGGAACTACAGTTATTTTTTTTAATAAGATTCATATACAGTGGCTATGCAGCGGGACATGGTAGTGCATGCTTATGTAATCCCAGTGACCTGAGAAGCTGAGGCTAGGAATCACTTGAGTCACCGGGTTAGAGACTACTCTGGACAACAAGTGAGGCCTAGTCTCTAAAACTAAAAAACTAAAAAACAATGAATATGCAAGTGTTAAATTTACCATTCAGTGAGTTTCATGATTGCATATATATACATTTGTGACAAAACTCAGTTAACATACCAAGCATCTCTATCACTCCAAAAGCTATCTCTATTGTGGTTAGTTTTGGTAATTGCTGCTTGAGAGTTAACCAATATTGTAATATTTTTTGACGATTATAGTTTAGTTTGATTTTATCTTTTACTTAGCATACTGTTTTTGAGAATCTTAATTTTATTGTATCAATAGTTTGTTTCTTTTGTGGCTCAGTACTATTTCAATAGATATTTATACCAGTATTTAATTTTCCTTTTCCTGTCGATGAACAGCTACACTATTTTGAGATATAGGGTGAGTGAAAAATACTATGTATTCCTTAGAAAAACACAAAATGTTGTGTTGAGTAAGATAGTCAATGACATTGTTAATTCTTTGAGTCCATGAGCAAGGAATATTTTTTCATTTCCCTGTGTTTTTTCTAACTTTTTAAATAAGAACTTTTGGTTGGTTTTGGTTGATTAGGCTGTTTACCTCATTTGGTATTTTTATTCCTCAGTATTTAATAATTTTTGATGCTACTATAAATGAGATTATTTTCTTGATTTCCTTCTCTTCTAATTCATTATTTACGTAGAGAAATGCAACAGAATATTTTGCGCTGATTTAGATTGTCACTTTACTATACTATCTACCGTTTCTAATAGCTTTTTTAAAAAACAAAATCTTTAGTCTTTTTATGAATATTATATGATATGTAAATAGTGATAGCTGTACTCTTCTTTTAAAATTTGGATTCCATTAATACCTCTCTTGCCCACTAGCTCCAGTTAGGACTTCTCATACTATGTTCACTATTAGTGGTGAGAGTGGACCTTTTTGACTGATAGCTTATCTTAGAGAAAAGGCTTTCAGTTTTTTTGTTTTTACCATGATTCAAATGTAAACTTTAGATTTCTCATACACAGCCTTCATTATATTGAGGTGTGTTCCTTCTATACTTATTTTACTAAGATTTTTTAATCATATCTTGTCAAATATCTTTTCTTGCTGTTTTTTGATGTAATTACATTGATTGATTTGTGTATTTTGAACCATTCTTGCATCCTAGGGATCAATCTTAATTATATGATCCATTTAATGTATTGTTAAATTCTATTTGATAATATGTTGTTGTGGTTTTTTAATATGTTGGGCATATTTGTCTATAGTTTTCTTGTGATAGTCTTGTCTATTTTGTATCAAAGTAAAGTCAGTCTCATAAAATGTGTTTTGGAACATTCTGAATTTCTCACTTTGGGGAGGAATTTGATGATAGGCACTAATTTGCCTCTGTAGATTTTAGAACTCACTAGTCCAATTTTTTTTTAAATTTCAATTTCATTCTTAAAGGAATAGATCAAATATGATTGATACTTATATGGAAAAAGCCCATATTTATAGCCAAGCAAACTTGACAAAAAAGAAGAATGAAGGTGTCATGTGCCAAGACATCAAGCTATAAGGCTATAGTAAGAATAGTCTTTTAAAACCAGTATAATATTGAAGTAAAAAATAGTCATCCAGACAAATGAAATAGAACAGAGAGTCCAAACCAACACACATACAGATAATCAATGTATGAGAAGGAACCAGTAATATACAACTGAGGAAGGAAAATGGCTTCAATAAGTGGTGATGGGAAAACTGGACAACCACATGCAAAATAATAAAATGAGACCACTTTCTCGTGCCATTCACAAAAATTCACTCAAAGTGGATTAGACTTGAATGTAAGACTGGAAATCATAAAACACGTATAAGTCCTAACTCGACCTAGTAGGCAAAAGAAATATTAATGGAATCCTTTCCTTTTCTTTCTCATGCCATTCACAAAAATTTACTCAAAATGAATTAGACTTGAATGTAAGACTGGAAATCATAAAATACATAGAAGACAACATAGGCAAAATATTCCAAAATGTTGGTTTCACAGATGTGTTTGAGGGAGTGAACTCCAACAACAAAGGGAACAAAGCAAAAAAAAATCAAATAAGATTACATCAAAATATAAAACTTCTGTACCACAAAAGAAACAATCATTAAAATGAAAAGATATCCTACAAATGGGTGAAAATATTTGCACATGATTGATTTAACAAGAGGTTAATACCTAAAATCTACCCCAAACCACAATTCAAGAAAAATCCAATCAAAAAATATGAAGAAGATCTAAAAGGAAACATCTTCAAAGAAAATGTATAACCAACATCTACAAATGAAGAAATATTCAACTTCACTAATCGGGGAATCTATATCAGACCTCAAAATATTACCACCTTATACTCATGAGACTGACTCAATAAAACAAAACATATTACATAGGAATGTATGTACAAACATGCAATAACTTAAAAAATAGTTGAAATTTTGCTTTATCTGTGACTTTTCTCTAATTCATATAACACTTCCTCTTCACTTCTTCCATAGATTTTATTGTGCTATCCAGAAATGGTATATATCTAAGTATCTATATTAGTGTACTACTCTCTACCTCAGTGCTTAATACTTAGATGTATAAAAATATTTGTTAAATGAAGATGTGCTTCAACTTTTATCTGTCTACCTCAATATTTCTGTTTCTTTGATTACTCTTTCCACTTCCATTCATTCCTCATTTTCTTAAAAATTAATACTTTCTCTTTACAACTTTCTCATATCTACCCACTATGTATGTTAGGATTACATAATGCTATCTGTTCTTTCTTTTGTTTATTTTATATCATTAACTAATTCTATGCTTACATACATGGTCTAGTGTTCTATCGTAAAGTAATCCTACTACTTGAGTCATTTTTTTCTCCTTCCATGTTCCATGGACATCAAAACTTTAAGAAAGTATATGCACTGTTTTTTTTCTAGCTCATTTTACATATTTCTTACAAAAACCATGCTTTTGTCCACCGCTCCAACCACTCTGTGAAAACAACTTTCTCAAATGTCACCTATAATTCACTAGTTAGTAGATTCATAGCTCTGACTCTTCCTCAAGTCCTCAACACCTGTCAGTATTTGAAAGTATTGAAATTTCTCTTTATTGCCACATTTCCTTTACAGACTTCCTTAACATTCTACCATCCTTAGCATCTATTATGTGACAGACCCAGAACTAAATGTGTTACAAATGTTATTACATTTCACCAAGTTAGATTCTTCCTTAAAAACAGAATATTGTCTCATGTCTTCAGCTTGCATTTATATGTTCTGAGAGCTGTTTTCATCAAATGTCATCAATTTTTCTTCCATGGTCTTTTCACTGCCTCTAACTTCAACTGTATCATCCCAGTAATCATTACAACCTATACCATTGAATTCCTATTAGTAATCAGAACAGTAATGATAACATTTATAGAATTTTTCATGCTCATGTTATATTACAATATAGCATCAGGCTGATGTATATCTTATAATTTAATCACAAGATTGATGTGTGATGTATAATTATCCTTATTTTACTAATAAAGAAACTAGGGGCTAATGAAATTTAAATAGTAAAGATTACTGGTTTATGATTCACAGAGGATCCACTGATGAATAGATCTCAATGTTTGCTTGACTGCTGCATTGAGAATATTACCTGTCTTCACTCATTTTCTTTTTCTGCTGGAATGTTCTTACTCATAAGGATATCATATTATCTAAATGCTAACCATCTGTCAAAGTCTGTTTGGAATGCCATCTTCTCTAAGTAGTTTTATTTTCCTTGCTTTTTCTGACTGGAAGCAATTTTTTCCCTTCTGAACTTTCACAGCATTAAAGATAATTATTAATGGATTTTATTTTTTAGAATACTGGTCACTTTATAGAATATTTGAAAAGAAAATATGGCATTCCCATGTACTCCCTCTTTCCCTATGTAGTTTTTCCTATTATTAAAATCTTGCATTAGTGTGGTAGGTTTGTTACAATTAATTAATAGTAATATGGGATTTTTAAATAAACAGTATGGTTTATATTAGGTTTCATTCTTTGTGTGCTACATTTTTCATAGATTTTGACAAATGCATTATATTGTATGTGTATATATATATGTGTGTGTGTATATATATATGTGTGTATATATATGTGTGTGTGTATATATATATGTGTGTATATATATATATATATATATACCTTTGTCAGGATTGGACAAAATGTTTTAGAAATCTTGTGCTCTGCTAGTTCATCCCTCTCTCTCAGCCTGAACTTCTAATGAACATTACCTTTTTATTATCTATAGTTTTCTAGAATGTCAGATATTTGTTATCATGTAGTATGTAGTTGTTTCATATTTTTCTTTCATGTAAAAATGTTTAAGTTTCTTCCATGTCTTTTTGTGGATTGATGTCCATTTTAGTGATAATTTATAATCTATTGTTTGTATCACCACAGTTCATTTTACTGAAGAGCATCTTTATTTCTTCCATGTTTTAGCAATTATGAATAAAGGCACTATAAGCATTTGTTGGCAGGTGTTTGTTTCAGTTCATTTGGGTAAATACAGTGGAGTGCAATTGCTGGTTTGTATAGCAAGAGTATGTTTGATTATGTAAGAAACTGCCAAACTCTTCTAAACCAACTGTACCACTTTGCATTCCCACCTGCACTGGATGAGAGTTCCTGTTGCTCCACAGCCCTCAGATCTTGATGTTTTCAGTGTTTGGATTGTAGTGGAAACAAATCTCAAAGATGCAAATGAAAACAGACAACCTCCCAATTTACTGCAATGTGACAATGTATTTAACACCAATATTGTCAACACTATGTTTTCAGGTCAAATTTCATAGATAAGAAACATAACTATAGTCCTTAAATCTAATTTTACAGCTGTAGGGTATTTTGAAATCATAGTTGCAAAAAAAGGCTCTCTTCTACTTAATATTTTAATTGAAAAGTAGAGTTAATTTGTTAAAAATGATAGAGCTGCCATATTAGAAATTTGGGAATTAATCTTAATTTGTATTTTAAAAGGCATGGAACAGAATATATACTGGCATATTTATCTTTTAAAAAACACTAATGCTGATTAACTCAAAATATAACCAAATAGAAACTTGTCATAAGAAATTGTTTAATTTGTTAGTTTTGACAAAAACTAAAGTTTTACCCTCTTTTGATTAAAAAATCATGCATATAAGTTGTGTAAGGAAACTGTGTTTAGGTACTTGTGTTAAAACTACTATTTATGAATGGTTCTAATACATTTTTAAAATAACAAATTAGTGTTTAGAACTACATAATGAACATATAATATCCAGATTCTGCTCTTCAATGACATTTGGTAATGTCTTTGAGAATTACCTTAACATACTGTGTTCTGTTTTAACCCTGCTATGTCTGGAGCAGGTGCCGTTAATCTAAATATTTTGGAAGCGAAAAGTTTCCTTATTGATTACATGTGACTGAAAAGGAGATTTGGGAAGTTTTGTCATTCAAGGGGTGCCTGTCTCCACCCTAGTTTCTGTCTTGATTATGTGGTTCTCTTCCCAGCAGCTCTCTTCTTTGGCTGGTCTGAACAGATGTTTCTCCTATTGCTGTTACATGGTGATTTTTCAAGCAGTCTCATAGACAGATATTTCCAGATGTGTTCCCCATTTCTCTGGATAGACCTTTTCTCCTTACAAAGAGCAGATCACACTGCTGCTCAAGCTTTTGATCTATAGACTATAGAGAAAACAAACAGTACTCCATTGAAGTTGTGTTTTGGGGGGCTTTGGCAATAGCACACACAATAAGTGTCCTCTTCACTCTTTGAAACACTACTGGCAGATGTTTTCCATGGACTTCTCCACCCAACAGTTTTTGTTCTCACCCCAGCTCTTCTTTCCGGGGGTTGGGGTGGGGGATGGATTAATGTGGACCAGTCTCTGGTTTTCATTAATACTTTAAGGCTCTTTTTACCTGCATTTTGGGGTTCATAGGAAAATTTAAATCTTATTAACTTATAATTGAGAAGATAATTTTAACATGTGTATACTCATTGATAAAAAGAGAAATATTAATTTCAATTACTTAGCTAGCTAGCAATTTTAAATACCCCTATTCAGAAGAAAAATTTGAGTTCAGATTGTTTTAATCTTTGAATATTTGTTTCTCCAGTCATCCATCCATCTCCCCACCACTCTTTCATTCATATATACATTCATTCACTACCTGAAAATTGAAAACCTGCTAGTAACAGATACTGAGGGTATACAGGTAGAAGAGAGAGAATCCCTGACTGGGAAGCCATATCTCGGTTGTGGAGCACAATATGAGAAATGAGGTATAAGTTTTTTTTGATAGGAATGTATATAGTGTTCTAAAAGAATGGAATGAAAGGTAAGAACAGTTGAATGAGGCCCTAAATATAGTTCAAGCATTCTTAAGACTTCAAGCAAATTGGGACAGGGAATGATCTACTGGTGATTCAGAAGAACTCCTATATGTCTGTGAACAACAGACATTTTACAAATCATCACCAAGCAAGGATATGTTTTCATTAGCACTTTGAAATGGAAAAATTAAGAAACACTTGGGATCATAACATTTTACAGAGGCAATAAAAATAAAATAAGTTGGTATCAAAAGAGATTCAGGTAAGCAGAAATTACCTTCCTGTTGCAAATTTACAATCTTGCTACTTATATGGCAGTTTGAATATAAATTAAACATATATAAGTCCTTTGGAACTTCCATATTGTTGACTGAAAATGGTACATCTTGCTATCAGACAATGAACTACTTCACTCATGCATTTCTTTCTTTTTATTTTTTTTTATTAAGGTCTGATACCAAGAGAATCCAGACTTCTCTGTGGATGTTAAGAATACTACTAAAGATACTGTCTTTTGTAATTAACAAGGGATGATTTCTATCCACAAATTAAAACATAGTGAGCTGAATTATTATGAATGCCCATTTTTTCCCAAGTCAACATGGATTCCCTTCAGTAAGTCTAAGTGACATTGTATGCAAAAGGGGCAAAAAGATCCCATTAAACTCTCAAGCTTCCAAACCAGAGGGGGAAAAAAACCCTTCAACTTTTTAAATCGCTTGCTTGCCCTCAAGTGTCTTTCCTGCCCACAGCCCACCTTGCAGTTTCAAAGCCAGACCCAATTTTTAGTGACTGAACTAAAATTTGTTCAAGACAAAGTAAGCAAGTAAACAAGCAAAGAGCCCCCAAGACCAGGATACCCCAGTTACCCCACCACACAAGCCAGTCAAAGTCGCACTTGCAGTCCTCCAGACATGTGGACCCAAAACATGACACTTCCACCTTTCTTTCAGCGTCTGTCTCATCTTTAGTAGGATGAAAACTTCAAAGCAAGCATCAAACAGTGTAGATTTCAAACCAGTTTATATAAAACAGGAACCAACACAGAGTCCATCTTCTCAAGCTTGGCCTCTCTTAAGATCTTTTAGTCAAACTAGATAAAACAGGCTCCTACACAAAGTTCAAGTTTGCAAGCTTGTCTAGCTCCTTTAGCAAATACCATCAGCTTACACTGATACCCAAGCTTGGCCTTCCAACTGGCCCAGGCTATTGCCCATCCACTCCAGAAGCTCACAGCCTTGACCTTGCTTGCTCATTGCCTCACTGCATCCAGCTCCTGCTGTTCCTCAGGACAGGCTTCATGGTTGCCCGAGCACTCTACTTTCCACCCTCACTGCCTTCCTTCCTCTTCTCTCCTTCCCAAGCCACAATTCAATGCGCGCTTCCCGTTTCCCATCTCTTCTCGGGTGATTTAACATCCCGCGGTTCCAACCATCTGCATCCCCAAGAAGGGGGTGCAAACCGGTACACGTCCAGCCGTGTGTATCCTCAAGAAGTGGGGACCTTGCTCCCCGATCCAGCTGAGTCACACTATTCAAAAGTACACTTGGAGACTCCATATGTGAACTAATGATTTTATTTCCCTTTCAAATACTTTCAAAAGGGCAATGTTGTATGGTTCGCATTCATATTTCAAGTCATTTTTACCTTCATTAGTTTTTGTTTATACTTTGAAAAATTTGGTTAGCGGAGAAATGCAGCCTTTTAGAGTTTTTATTATACTTCTGAAAAAGAGTTTTCACTAAAAGGATTTATAAGCTGCAAGTTACAGAACTGATATGGTAAACTGTAATTAAACTCCAACTGGTAAGAAACTGTTATTCTTCAGTTACTCCTCTATAATACTAGTGCACTGGTAATTTTTAAATTACTGTATTTAAGCACTTCTATTTTAAAATAATGAGACTTTAACCCAAGACATCAGCTGCCCTTGAGATGTTCCAAATCAATTTAAGCTAGAAATTGCATCTCTGGAGTCATATTTCATTGATCTCTTGATTCAGGTAAACAAGTACAAGTATCTTTTAGTTTATTGCTATTTGCATTTATTTGACAGGAGACAGAGATGACTGATGAGCTCTTGAAATGAGTGAGGTGATTTTACACAATTAGAGAATCCTTGTCTGTCCTGTGTGTGTGGCTTTCGAAAATTCTATTAGGTAAGAACACCAGTGAAAAATCAATTGTAAATATCTGAGCCTGAATAGAACCATTTAATACATGAATTTACACATCTTGTAATTTTTTTTTTTTTTTTTTGAGACTAGATCTCGCGATCTTTGCCTGTGGAACCACAGGCTCATGTTGACCAGGGAACCACAGACTCAAGCAATCCCCAGCCTCAGCTTCCCAGCTAGCTGAGATTACAGGCACGTACCATTACGCCCAGATATTTTTTGGGGACTAGGTCTTGCTACATGCCCCCGGCAGAATTCGACCCGTGATTCCTGGCCCCTGCCTCGGCTTCCTAGGCTGCCGCTTACAGGCATGCGCCACCATGCCCGGCCTTGGAATTTTTTTATACACTGACATTTTCCAGGATTCACAAAATTTATGTTGTTATAAATTTTAAAAGCTTATAATAAGTTAAAAAAATCAATTATTGGTATTTGAGTTGCCAATACCTTTTCTTGATTAGTCGCTTGTTTGTTCCGCTCATATTTATGGTGATTCCAATAGATACAGGTTTGCAAGTACACACAAACATATATTTATTTAGAGGATGTTATTTTAATGAGAGAACAAATATGATGACAACTTTCAGGTGAATATTTGAAGTTGAGTTTTTTAAATTCTGCTTACATTTGGAAAGTTATCAATGTCATATATATGTGTGTTTACATATATATATACATACACATAGTGAAGCTAATAGAACAAAACAAACATTTTACAAAGAAATGCATTAGTAAGTCAACAAAAGTGTATTGCATTTACTTTTTCCAACATTTTTGCAAGATACAATTTGGTCTTACATGTTTAATATTTCCTTCTTTCTTTTATCATAAAAGTCTTATTTGTTAATACATTTCTATTAGTTAATACCAAATTCTTAAGGTGTCATGAGTACCATTAACATTTCACTTTATTTTCCTTCTGTTTTAGAATGATTTTGATCTTCCTAGATTTTTGATCTTCCTGAATGCAAACATTCATTACAAGTAGATGAAGCATCCAGTGATCTCATTTTGTCTTGTAGTGTAGGTCATATTGAGCATTTGCATGTAAAATTCAATTTTTGCTAAAATTCCTTTTATTTCTCCACTATGTTAATGATAAGATGTAAAATTACTATTTCTTGGATCTAATGTCTTAACCAGTCTACCTCTTATCGAACTGAGTCTTATCCCTTTTATGTCCACTATCCCACTGTGATTTGTTCATGCCTTTTAGCATGTATCATTCTTTCATTCAATAAAATTGGTTGCATGCTTACTTCTGTGGATAGGGTGGTGTTAGGATTTATGGACTTATATAGTTGTTGGGATAAATGGCAATAATCATAAGATTTGGGAAACTAGTTTTTCCCTAGTCAGACCTATTATATTAAACACGCCCATTCTTTTATTTCTAACAACTTCCCTTTCTCTGTTCTTATTATATTTAACATGTACTATAAAACTGCTGTATATTAAATTATGACATAGGATTATTCAGATGTACTAGAAGTTAATAACTCAGTTTTCCCTCAACAAAGAACCTTAGATCTAACAAAAATTGTGTGTGTGTATATCCTCATAGATCAAAGACAAGTACATTTCAAGGGGAGAGAGAAAGGAGAGGGAAGATGTAGCTGCTATTTAATTGATATTAGTTGTACCTAATATTCAATAAGTATGATATAGATATCTAAAAGTTGTTTCCAATTTTGTGTCCTATGGTGAAATTACACATACTGGAGCACTTTTTCTTGACTAGAGACTAAATTGAGAAGCAAATTCTAAGCTGTTCAGAATGCTGTGCCATCTCTAGCAGTTTCTTAATACATATTCAGCATTTTATATATTGATTAAGCAACTGAGTCCTTCACCATCCCCATTACAATTTTATTCTTATATAGACAAAAATTGTAGACATAATCAGAAGGAAAAAATATAGTCAATTGATCATATTTCTAGACATATGAGGATTTAAAAAAAGATGGTTCTTCATGAATTATGCTTGCTAATAATCAGACACATACAAATGGATATCATAGTAGATATATTCTTTAAGTGGAGAAAATGTGCTGAAATGCAATGTACTTTTTGTTTGTTTCATTATCTTTACATAGTTTTATTTGTGACATATTTAGGAAAAAAACTTACTTAGTAAAAAGTTTTTACAGACATTTTCTTTTCCTGTTCTTTCTACACATTTTTCTACTTGGCTGTTGTTGTTTCAGTTAGTTGTCTCTTTCTAATGTGTTTGCCAATACCTTGCTGATCCAATTTTTTAAAAATTCATGTACAACTCACTGGTTTTTAGATAACTTTCATGGTTGTGCTACTATATAATTTCATAAACTTCATTGCACAAAAAGGAAACTGTGCCCATTAGCAGTCACTGACCACTGCTCTTAAACCTTATCCAGGTCCTGACACACTCTATTTACCCTGACTCCACAGATTTGCCTGTGTTGAGAAATTCATATAAATGTGGTTTTAGAAAGGTGGACTTTGTCTGTCTTTGAGTTAGCATACAGTTTTCAAGATCTTACCAGATTGTAATTGGTAGCATCATCTCATTCTTTTTGATGTATATGAATTATTAACCCTTGCATGATGCACACAAATTTTTTATACACTATCAGTTGTTCATGGACATTGGTTTGTTCCACTTTTTTGGCTATTATGAATAATGTTGCTATGAGCATTCATTTACAAGGGTTTGTATGAATAAAAAATTCAGTTATCTTGGATTACATATCTTACTAAGGCATACGATAATTCTACAGTTAAACTTTTTGAAGAAATACTAAATTGCTTTCTAGAGCAAATATAGTTTTCATTTCTGCCCAGTAGTATATGAGAACTCCAGTTTCTTCATATTCTCACTAAGATTTATCACTTATTTTTCCATCCTTTCTCCATCATTTCCTTCCTCCCTTCCTTTCCCTTTATCTGCTGATACTTTTAGTCAGATTCTTTTAGACAGATCATGCATATTATCTTTTTTTTGAAGACATATCTTGCATGTTATTGTTTCCCATTATTTTACTTTCAGCTTATTTTTATTTTTGAATCAACAATAAGGTTCTTATTGACTGTATTTAGTTGTAGCATATTTTTATTCATTTTTCTTATCTATATATTTTACTGGAGAGCTTAATGAAGTCACACCTAATCTTATACTGATAAGGTAAAATTTTATATCTGTCAGTTTGCTGTTTACCTTCTGTGTGCATTATGGTCCCCCTCCCTATTTCATCCACTACTATCTTGTGTTAAGAGGTGTTTTCTAGTGTACTGATTTCCCTACAACATACAGTTTCCCTACAACATACAGTTTGAGCATTTCCTTATTAATTGCCTTGAACATTACCATAAAATTTTAAATTCTAACAATCTCATTCAAATTAATGCCAACTTAATTTTAATAGTGTACATGTAAACCTTGCTCCTGTATATTGCTATTTCTGAGCACTTTTATGTTTCTATTGTCACATATTTATGCAGAGTATGTTAATCAACTTATATTTATAATTATTTCATATTTCAGTTGTCATTTAAACTGGGGAGATGCCTTTACTCTTTATCTGTATGTATTTGACTTCTTATGCCCTTTATTTCTTCATTAGAATTTAAATTGTGGTTTAGTGTCCTATCACAACCTCAAGTAAAGTTACAAGCAAAAATTTATGTGATCCTTACTTAATGTCTTCATAATAATGAAAACTCATATTTAACCAATGAGAAACTATTCAAAATACATTAACATGTGAAAAAACTTGTAACTTGTAGGTTACAAGTTACTATAAGTATCACAATCTTATTTGGGTAAAAAGTGAACAAGTTTTATATAGTCATCAGGTAAAAATAGATTAGTAATATTAGCCAAAGTTTAACTGTGGGCAAAATCAGAGGAGGGATGAGAACAAGGGATCAGGGTAGCCATTCATGGGTGACATAGTGGTGGGAGAACTTTGAGATATAAAGTGATGTAAGAAATATATATATAATTATCAATAAAAAATTTTAAAAAGAGAAAATATAAATAAATGTAACTGAATGATAAAAACATTGCTGTGTTTATCTTTGTGCAATATAATTGATGAGTTTTAAATCTTAAGTAATCTTTCTTAATTTTTGCTATGAATATATATCCAATATAAATATAAATACATTAGTACTGATTATTCCTTAAGAACTTATGCCTCAATAATATCCTCATAGAGCAATTAAGAGAACATAATATTGAAAAGCATTTGTTCTGGCAATTCAGAGTAAGATCTTAAACAATTGACTTCACAGTAGGCACACAACTGGAGCACAAACACTTATGTATATATTTATATAGCCTGAAACCTATATAGTGTTAAACACACATGAACATGACACAAATATTTGTTCAGGATATGTATTAATGACTCAATAACTCAGTGAAGAGATGTATGAATAAACAAATGAAAAACAATTGTAGTCCATATATGCCTTTCTTCTAGAATTACTTGGAAGAAATTAGTTAAAGCTGCATTTGAGGCTCCTTAGTTCAATTCTGGAATGAATGATTTATTACTTATAAAACTGTATAAGATACTAGGTGAAAAGCCTTAGGTATATATGAAATATTGTTTTATTCATTGTGACTTTTAGAATGATCTGAAAGACTCATAACATAACATGATTGCCAAAAGCAACTGACAAAACTGATTAGCTTGGTGTGTTTGCTTTTAACAAATAAAAGTGAAATTGAGAGAAAAAAATCATATTCAAAGCTATTCCATATAAGTTGAGACTTACCAGACTTACCAAGCCAAATGAATAATATTTACTTTCATTTAAAAATTATATAATCCAACCATAGAATGTTTACATAGGAGAATTAAATATAGTTATTATTAATTTATACCATGGGGCCATGATTAATGTTTTTTCTGCTCCAAGACTTTATTTTTTTTCTTCCTTTTCTCAAACATGTTTGGCATTTAGAAGTTTGAAAGTCATTTCCCCCTATGGCTTCACCTGGGGTCTCTGCTGTCCCAGAACCTCCTCCTGACCTCAGTGTTGTGTTTTCATTTAAAATAGGGCATGTCTATAAATGTCAGCAATACAGGGCAATTAGAAGTTTGAAAAGGGCTGTAACATAAACCAGCATTATAGTGAAATGGATATTGCCTTAAGCTGCCTGCAATTCACTTGCTGTTGGAAAGACAATATCCTGCCATTCTCCCATGGTGGCCTTCAATTGAACACATTTGACTGAGGATTGACCCATTATTAAGATAAGTCTCTCCTGGCTTGAAATAATGAAGAAACACAGAGAGTGAAGCCAGCAAATTGGGCTGGTAGTAAGCCGGCACTGGGCAGAAATGTGACACTGGATTAGACTTTAATAGCTATTTGTGGTGCTATCTATGTAATCCAATGCTGTCCTGATTCTCCAGAATTGAAATCAGGTAGGTGCATGGTTTTTGGACTTGCCCAAAGTTTTCAGGTTTTTGAAGGAATTGCTGTCTATGTATTTATGCATGTATTTGTGTTATTTTTACTTGCAACCAACACCATCAGCAAAAAAATTGTAGCATGCCCGACAACTTACTTTTATTAATCCTCATTTCCTCTACTGCTAAGAAACCAGGCCACAGACTGCTTTTGCAAAGTTAGAAAATGGTATATGTTTTTAGACAAGGCATATCATATTGTTCCAATTTACTCACTTCCAAAGATGCTCGACCTCTGCACTCACGGTGCTTTCTTTCACTGACTGGAGGCCTTTTGACATGCAGTCAGCTGGGCCCTGGCTCACCCCATGTGACCTCAGAGCAAACGTTCAAACAAGATAAGGTTGCTGTTGAAAGTCTCCTCTGGGCCTGCATACATGGTTCTGTGTGTTCTGGTGTTAGAACATGTAAAAGAGTATGGAGCAAACATGTATTCCTTTACAGATTCTATCTACTCTGGGTAGAGGCATTTTTTTTTTTTTTAAAGACCATGTAAGTTTTGGTGGCAAGGAGAGAAGAAAATTAGGGGGTGGAGGGACAACCTACATACTGCTTTTTCTTTTGCGTTATGGTGAGTCATTTTAATTAAATATATCTCTGGTGAGGTGTTTCCATGATCCTGCCTTTTAGTTCCTAACAACATTTCATCTCGTCAAACTCAGCTTTGTAAAACTCATATGCAAAGCCGAAGTGAAATGAGGGAATGTAATTGAGTGTAGGAGGGAAACCTATATCACTAGTCTGCTTGTAAAAATCAAGGTTTCTACACAGGCTATGAGCTATAGTTTTGGCTGTCTTAGGAAAGACTTTTAAAAATCCTTGCTGTCAACAGGCCTTTGAGGTTTTCCAGACTTCAGGGAAAGTTAAATAGACCATGAAACATATAAGAAAGTACACCCTGGCCACGAGATTTAGGAAAAACTTGTATGGTCTGTAAAGGAAGTTGGCTGAATCTCTCAGCCTGGAAGTTTAGTGACATTTGAGGTCCTGTACCATTTTGTTTGAGACTAGATGGATTATGGTTGAGAGTCTAAGACATTTTCAGTGTTGACTGTCTGTAGGCAAGCCATGTGCATTCAACAGTTTCTCATAGTGGTAATTATCAGTCTAGATTCAATGTAAGTGCTATGCCATCATGTTCTGTGGTTTTTTTTTTTTAAATATTTTTTCAAAGATAATTGTATTAAGACATAATTCACCTACCACAAAATCCACCCACTTAAAATGTACCACTCAATAATTTTTGGTCTATTTGATTTTCTACAATCGTACCCACAATAAATTTTAGAATATTTCCATCACCCCAAAAGAAATCCTATATATTTTTTTAATTTTAATTTTTTTTCTACTTTTTTAATTTATATGTAAATTTCACATCTTTGCAATCCCCGGGGTTTGATCCCTCCCTCCCTTCCATCCCCCCTTTCCCTTCTTTCCATTGTTGTGTGCTTCGGTTTGGTGCTCATCCTGTTTTGTCTTTTCCTCATGACTTTTATTTACTTTTTTTTTTCTTCAATATGTCCCATATATTAGACCATTTGACTTCTGTTTTTCTCTTTTTGACTTGTTTCTGCTAGTATGATTCCTTCTACGTACATCCATGTTGTCAAGAAGTTGTCTAATTTGTCATTCTTAATTGATGAGTAGTATTCCATTGTGTATAAATACCACATTTTTTTCAACCAGTCATCTGTTTTGGGACACTTGGGTTGCTTCCATGTCCTTGCAATTATAAATAATGCTGCGGTAAACATCCGGGCACAGGTGTCCCTTTGTACCCACATTGAGTTCTCTTTTGGGTAGATTTCCAAGAGAGCAATTGCTGGGTCAAATGGTAGATCCATTTTCATTAATTTGAGGGTCCGCCACACAGCTTTCCACAGAGGTTGGACCAGTTTACACTCCCACCAGTAGTGTAAGAGTGTTCCTTTCTCTCCACATCCTCACCAGCACTTCTTGTTGCCTGTTCTTTGAATGTGGGCCATTCTTACTGGTGTAAGGTGGTATCTCATTGTGGTTTTGATTTGCATTTCCCTTATTGCTAGTGATAATGAGCAATTTTTCATGTGTCTGTTGGCCATTTGTATTTCCTCTTTGGAGAAGTGTCTTTTTAATTCTTCTCCCATGTTCTGTGTTTTTATATTTAACTGAGTATAATTACTTCCAAAAAGCTCTTTTACAGTGACTGCAATATAGAACCACTTCTCATTAAATGAGAGAATTGGATCTCATAGACAACTGGAATAATACCTGTGATATATTTCATAAACCCAGATAGTTACTACACAACTGAAATGAGAAATTGTTAAACAAGTAAGATCGGGCTCACCTAAATCGCACTGTTTTTAGTGTCAGCCTGGTTTTTGGTGTTCTGTCACTCTTTTATGCATGCCCAGTCAATTCTCATTTGCATTCTTCAAAAAAGGCTATTCTAAAATTTTCCTCAATCTTTGCAAATCCTTAACCTCTGCTTTTCTCCCTTTCAATGACTTCATGCTCATGAACAAAGCACACTCATGACTTTCTCTCAGAAAACTTCCTAAAAATGTGGGCCCCTAGCTAATTTATATCTTTACCCATCATTCTTTCTTCTCAGATGAAAAGCAGATATAACTTCTCCAAGGCCAAATTTCCACTTGTACAATTGCTTCCTCTCTATTTCTTTTAATCTGCCCATTGATTTCTTAATATTATTTATTGAATTTTTATATTCCAGAATTTCCATCTGGACATTTTTAATATTTTCTAGTTCATCAGTTTCTATTTTGTCTTTTATCACATTGCATTAGTATTTATTGTCATTAAAAATCATCTGTGAATACTAATATATGATACCCTTCAGATTCTATTGTTTGATTTTTGCTTTTTGTTCTTTTGTTTTTGTTCATTTTTGTCTTTTCATCAAGTATTCTCTGGTTATTTTCATTGTGTATGATGACATATTTAAATATTTTGAAATTATTCAATATTCAGAATGATGTTATAACACAAAATGATATACATTTGCATGTGTGTCTGCCAGGAGCTTGTACACTAAGGGATGTTTGCTGATGCTAATATCTGAATAAATATCCTTAATCTAATTAAAGGGACATATGGTTCAAAAAAGAAACCGAAGAGTCTGGGAAGGCTAGTTGACCTATTTTGGGTTTATTTTAATACTTTATTTTAATTTTTAATATGTAACTTAGATTTTTTAGTATTCCTTCAGTTGGAGACAAATTACTTCATTTTCCATCAGTGGAAATGGATGTTAGCCTTACTCTTATCATGTTGTTTCTTGGTTTTAACCATCTGAATGTTTTGTGGAAGATTCCTTTCCCCTTGGATTGCCTATAAACCTCTCTGAATTCATCTTTGGCTTTCCTCTTTAAACTCTCCCTGGGTCTTTTAATCTAGTTTCACGCTTTCAATTACCTGACCCACTATGTAGTGTCCAAATCAGAATCTCTATCCTGACCTTGCTTCTGAGTGAAACATTATCCCAAGCAGTCTAATAGATACACCGACCTAAATAATTTGAAGCATTTAACACAGTCTTGAGTGTTTAAATTAGCATCGTTATTTAGCATATGTTTACTGCATGGCCAGGACTTAATCATGCTATTATATTATTTAACTTGTGGATAATATAATCAATAAATGTTGTTTCCTCTTAATAGTGTCACTTTTTCCAAACTAGAGTCTTCTTATTCTTTTTCTGACTGCTTCTAATCAAATAAATCACTGTATTATTATGACTTTTCTCATTAATACTTCTTTTGCTATTCTCCTCTTTTAAAATCCTAGAAACACAGAGGTAAATTCCTTTGATGATAGATACCAAAGTTGCACATCTTGGTGAACCATCTAAAGTGAGTTATATAAAAACTTGCATTTCTGTTTGTCTATCTTCAGCATAGGCATCATCATCATAATTCATAAAGTAGATTGAAAATATCAACACAATTTTTTCTTCCTCTCTCTACAAATCACCTTTGACATCCAGTTTTGCAGCACCTATCATCAAGAGATGAAACTGATTTCTCATCTTAGAATCAGGGCTGGACTGTGACCTGTGACCTGTTTTGGTCAATTGAAAAAAGATGATGCAACAGTGTGTGCATACTGTACAGTCTTAATAGGTCTTGGATACTTCTGTTCTTATAAGATCAATTCCCAATTTCCATGTGAACAAGAGTCAGTCAGCCTTCTGGAAAAGGAGTGACCAAAGGGGCAGAGACTCTCTTAGACCTGTAAGTTCACAACCAACCTGGCAATTGATGCTATGTGTATTTGCAATGTTTGCCAAGATCAGAAGTGCAGATCTGCAGAAATATGTTCTAAATAATTGGTTGTCATGTTATGGTGCTGCATTTTGGATTATTATTCAGAAAAATGAACTGATGTAATTATTTCATAGAATTATAGTGAAGACTTAAATGAGTTAATATGTATAGACTACTTAGAACATTCTTATACAAAAATCATTATTTACGTGTTAGTAGTATTCTTTGTTTCTCTATCACCACTGCCAGGGTTTTGAACTCTCAACACTATTTCTTTCTTTTTAAGGAATTTATTTATATATAAATATATTTCACATCATTGTAATCCCCAGGGGTCACCCACCTCCTCCCCTCCCTGACCACTCTACCTGGTCTCCTCCTCCCGTTGTGTACTTTCATTTGGTTGTCCATATATTAGTGAAACCATTTGGTTTCCATCTTTCCTTCTGACTTGTTTCTGCTAATATGATTTCTTCTAGGTACATCCATGTTACCATAAATCCATCAAATTTGTCATTTTTAATTGATGAGTAATAGTCCATCAAGTATATCCATCACATCTTTTTCATCCATTCATCAGTTTTGGGACATTTGGGTTGTTTCCATGTCCTTGCAATTATAAATAATGCTTCAGTAAACATCTGAGCACAGGTGTCCTTTTGTATTCACATTGATGTCTCCTTTGGGTAGATTCCCAGAAGAGTGATTGCTGGGCCAAATGGTAGCTCCATTTTCATTAGTTTGAGGGTTATCCACACTGCTTTCCATAGTGGCTGGACCAGTTTACATTCCCACCAGCATTGTAAGAGTGTTCCTTTCTCTTCACATCCTCACCAGCACTTGTTGTTGTCTGTTCTTTGAATGTGGGCCATTCTTACTGATGTAAGATGGTATCTTATTGTGATTTTGATTTGCATTTCCCTGATCGCTAGTGACACTGAGCAATTTTTCATGTGCCTGTTGGCCATTTGTATTTCCTCTTTGGAGAAGTGTCTTTTTAGTTCTCCCCATTTTTTGATTGGGTTTCTTGTTTTGTTTTTGTTTAGTTGTCAGCACTAACTATTTCTTAGCTATTCTCTTTTTCCACTAATCTCTTCAATTCCATCCTTCCCCAAGTAAGTCTTGAGTCTACTTCTAAAGCACAAGTTCGGGCAAGTCAACCCTCTGTTTAAAACACATAATGAATTGTTGCTCTAAGTCTGAACTTTCTAAAAATATTTTTTATACTTTTGCTTGTTACACTAAACTGGTTTGTAGTAAAATACTGAAAAAGACAGAAAGTATTTTTGCAATATCAAGATAATTACTTTATACTTAAATCAATGTGGCATTGGTGGTCAATCCTGTTAATACTGAGTAGAAGATCAAGAATGTAATAACAATCTAAATATTTGACATATTTAAATAAAATTTAATTTATAACACCTTCCATAAACTAATCTACCATAAAATGTTATCTATAAACTGTTCATGTTATATTTACTTGCACCGTAAATATGTAATTCCTAGTGTGTCAGCATAGTTGGGTGATGAAATGTTCTGCCTCAGGAGTTTCCAGGTGCAGATCCCCTCACTGATGCTGAATTGTTACATAAGAAAAAAATTGGAGAGTTTAAAAAATAAATATCCACTAAAAAAAAAACTATGGCATAAGAATTTTTACCAATATAACTAAGAATTTGTGGTTTTGAAGAACTTTTGGCTCAGAACTCTTAAAATTTCAGAAAAATTTTAGTTATTTTGGAGTTAAAATAAAGTTCTTCATGGCACAAAAAACTTTGGTTTTAGATATGGAATTTGTACTAGAATTCTATTTCATGTATAAGCAATTAGTTTTATGTTAACTGTTTTCTGATGTTATCAACTCAGGGCCAATACTAAGTTAACCATTACAATAGTTGTTGAAAGTATGGCAAAAGCACGATGTTTTCTATAGAGAATTTTATTTTTGTTTATCTGGACAGGATTTTGAAAATGATCCCAGACTTTAACAAATACAAAATACCTAGTTGATGGTATTAGAAAGTCTTCTCTAACTTTACTGTCAATAATTTATTTGACATGGAATCTTTATTTTATCTTCACTTAACTTCCAGGTTAAACACTACCTGTACACTGAAAATAACTGAAATCCTTATTTTTAAAATAATTTTATTAATATGATTTACTTTGAGATTAAATTGTTAAAGTGATTATGGACTTCAGAGAGCTGGTAAATCATTAATTTATGTGACATACTGATAACAATAATAGATTCAAATTGAATTTGATACAAAAAAGTTATCATTTTATTTTGCTAGGAAGGTATTGGCTCATTAATTTAAACCCAAATGCCTAGACCATCCATAGGTGGTTATGGAAGAAATCTCTGGGCCTGCATAGACCAGGGCTATAATTTTGACTAACTCATATTTTCCATATGCTAAATGGGATAATAAAAATATTCAATACAGAGAATTACTGTAAGGATTTAATGAGGTCATATGTAAATATTCTAGCTCTAATTTAATGCCCTATAAGGTTAGTCATTATAATATAGAAATTATATAGTCAACTCAATTATCATTAAGCTTAAAATGGCATACAGTCATAACTTGTTAGTCTATGATAATTTTGCTACTCATATAGTGGAATACCCACCATTGAGTCAAAAAGTAAAACTTGAGAAGCTATTAGAGGGGGATAGTAGATGTGGAAACAAAGGTATCCAGGAAGCAGCCCACTTATAGATGATAAAGGACTATGGTGTTTTGATAGCAAGTGTACCTATCTGCCTGAATAAAATACTGTACTAAGAGCCAATGTTACCTCAAATTTAAAAAAATAGCAAAAAAGCGACTCCAAAAAGAAACCTTACTGTGAACAAATGTAGACTTAGGTGATCCTTTCAACTTTCCCCAGTCTTAGCTGTCCATCCTTAAATAAGGATTCTTGGTGCTTTATAGAGACAATGATAAGCAATTACACCAATAAATGCATTTTTTTCAATTATGTTACTATCAACATCTCTGTTATTTCACATTCTGATTATATATGCAAACATTTGTAATCATAATAGACTAGTTTAGAGCACTTATCATATTAACTTCATTTATCAAATAGTTTGAGTAATTCTGTAAAATAATACAATAGGCAGTATTTAACAGTCCATCATGGTTTATACTGATCTCTCTTTTCAACATATATAGTATAGAGGTCTTTTGTATTAGTTCTACATTATTGATAGTTAGATCTAGTTATATATAACCTAAATGATTAGGTATGTATAATTAATGCCAAGTATATAAAACAATTTTATAAAAGGATGTAAAGAGATCTCTTTATAGTATTATTTTGATATTTGTATTAGCCATCTGAAATACAGATTGAAGGTAAGATATAATTTATTAAAGATGGTTGGACTTGTATTTTTTTTTTTTTGAGACTAGGTTTCGCTTTTTTTTTTTTTTGCCTGTGGAACCGCAGGCTCTCGTTGCCCGCGTCTGTACCACAGACTCAAGCAATCCCTAGCCTCAGCTTCCCAGGTAGCTGGGATTACAGGCGCGCACCACCATACCCAGCATTTTTTTTTTTTTTTTTTTTTGAGACTAGGTCTCACTATTTTTGCTGGTGGAACCGCAGGCTGTCATTGCCCGGGGTACCACAGACTCAAGCAATCCCCAGCCTCAGTTTCCCAGGTAGCTGGGATTACAGGTGCACGCCACCACGCCCAGCTATTTTTTTGGAACTAGGTCTCGCTAACGGCCCCGGCCGCTTCATAGGCTGAAGCTTACAGGCACGAGCCACCATGCCAGGCCTCCAGCTATTTTGTTTGAAACTAGGTCTCGCTACCGGCCCCAGGAGGGATGCGAACCGCGATCAGTAGCCCCGGCTACTTCATAGGCTGAAGCTTACAGGCACGAGCCACCATGACCGGCCCTGAACTTGTATTTTTAAGCAGTGTGAGTTCTCACATTATGAGGTATATTCACTGTAACCAGTAATAGAAAAATTTCAAAGATAAGCTATTATTTTTGGTTTAGGTACCTTTTAGACTAATTTATTCCTTGAACACCCTTAGTGAGCAATAGTTGAGTTAGGTTAGCTTGGGTTTATTGCTATAAGAGAATCACAGAATCATCTTAGTAAGTACTGGTATATTCCATTTCCCCCTCTAATTTGATGATTTTGGGAAACACATCAGCTATTTTTAGACAAAGACCAGAATAATACCAGGCAGTAAGGGACACTAACATTGGCCAATGACAGTGCTCAAAAAGTTTACTTGCCATTGAGTTCTTAATCCACACAGACAATTGCAAGACCATTTAAGTTCAGGAAAAAACAATATTTGGATTTATTTAACAAAAAAAAAAGAAAGAAAGAAAACAAAAACAAATATCCACAAAGAGTCACTGAAACCACAGTGGCCAGTTTTCTTACCCCTTATTGTTCAGTGTTTTAAAGTCCTAAACAAAAGGTGTCCAAGTTTGTTTGGAACAAGTATCTCAAACTAAAGGCCATGTTCCCAAAATGGTATCTTCCTGCCACTGAAGACCTGGAGTGTGTGACCAACAGAGGCAGCAGGCCAAGGATACAACATCTAACACAGTAGAAGAAGCTCACGAGATCCACCAACATGTGCCTGACTCAACAATGTTGCCAGACGATTAACACTGAGAACAGTAGCAACCACTCATCCATGTACCCAGCACTAGACACTTGACTTCCATCAGGGCTGCAATGGCACCAAGGCAAAACTTGCAAAACCTTTCCCCTCCATCTTGGCTGCTGGACGCATCTTCACATGTCCTTTGGAGGTCAACAACTGCAGCTTGAAAGACCAACATGGTGGGGGCTAGAATGACTGATGTGGTGATGACTGAATCCCTAAATTACTGAATCCTGGAGGTTGCTTCTGCAGTTCCTCTATCACCCTCACCAGTCTCCACCCCCACCAGTTCTTTCTTTCTTTCCCCCAAGGCATATCTCATCTGATGCTATTTCTTACCTGTTGTGGCACTCAAGAGTTTCTTCCTAAAATAACCTTTGACTTCATCCTTGCCTTACCGAACCCTCACCACCACCTCCCTTTCAAACCCATTCCCATCAAGCATCTTCTATATAAACAATTGGACTTGAGAGAACTCATAATGAAACAATTATGTATATTTGTTTTCCTATATTAAAAATCAGTATCTACATTTATACAATATAAAATGAAAATGAGAGGAAATAAACTTTCCTCTTTTGAAAATACCATCTTTAAAATTACAAAATCCTTCTCCTTACATTATCATGATGAATTTAGTAATAATGTGTAAATAACATAGCCTGTCAAAACATGAGTGTGGAGCTGAACTCTACATTAAGTGCAAGAAAAGTAGGTGGTGCTAGATATTACTTTGCTAAACATGCTTTCATGGAGATTTTGGGTACTCATCAAAAGACAATGGTGAAAAAACCCTTGGGTACAATTGTCTGTTAAAGCAGTAATCCTAGAACTTGTGCTTTGAATCCTGCTCTTTCTTTGGATACATAAAATAGAAGTGCCTGATTCCATGTGGGTTGGTTCCACTTTGTGTTTTGGCTTTTGTGTTCTGAAATGCAATAGTTTTCCTTGGCAGACACAGCAGTAGAGTAAGTCTAGAGTAGGTGGAGTATATGTATTTTATTTTTTTAAATGAGAGTGGGGATTTGCACAGTGACCCAGATGTATGCTCTCTGAACTCCAACTGTCTGTGTTCAAATATGCAATGTGAAGTGAACAGGGTTTAAAGAGCCCCCTTTGGATACCTGGGGGGTATTTCTTGCACAGTGTTTTGGCAATGTGCTCTTCTGGCTGAATTAGATTTATGGCTGGAGCACTAAATCTTCATTATACGTGACAACCTTACTCCCTTGCCGTTCTGGTCCCTTTCCATTCAGTCTCTTTCTTTCTTTCTTTCTTTTTATTTCCAACATCATTTCCTCCCCTTCCCTAACCCAAGATCTCAAAGTATTCCACATTCCAGCCTATCTCAGAGCTAAAATTGCATTAATTTTTGAATGTGTCATTCACAGATGTCAAAAAGTAGAAAGCACAGGAAAGGTTAAAGATGTCTCATGCAATCCATCAGTATATAGCCAGGAGTGCATTGGAGCTTTTTAAAGTGATCTATATGGCTAGATGCCTGACATAACTCTTTCAATGAGAAGCAGCCACAAATATTCTGGTTAAGTGTAGTTACAGGTGAGTAATGAAAAAGAATATTATCTCAGGTGTGTGGTCCTGAAACTGTTACTTTTTTATCTAACAGTGCAGATCAGGGTAAAGAGTTGGCACTAATGCTCAGTGGACTTAATCTCCTGTTGAACTGTTCTGAAAATTTTAATAACAACAAAGGTTAGACCAGATGGATTCTAAAATAATTGAGTGAATTCAAAATATAAAGAAAGCTAATTTTCTTAATTCTAGTTGTATAAGAAATTCAACCTATACTCAAGTTGCTTAGATCTACTATATATATTGTTGAATAATTGTGATGTTGCTTTCTTTGCATGCTTATTGCAGTAGTAATAGATTTGAAGTATGTCAAATTATTATATACCAACTTAGTAAATACTGGTCTGGTTTACCTCATGCAGGTACTGCATAAAGTTACTACTTACTGATTCATTTAATACGCATTCATTGAATTCCTACTATGTGCCAGACACTGTGAAAAATTTGTGAACAAGACCAACAAAGTATACCCTTCTCAGTGAGTTTATAATAGGGGCACTATTCAGAATATTAAGCAAGTGACTGTGATTTTAGTACTGAGTGTAGGTAGTATATGAGTGTAGGGTAAATGAGTTTAATCAGGCTTTTCACCATTAGTCTGTGGCTATCACCTGCACCCTTGATCATTTTAATCAGATGGTGCTTGGGAACGTGGGCATGGGGCATGCACACTGGTAATTGTGGACACCTGGGCTCAAAGAAAATAGATGTGCACATGTATAAGTGGGCACACTGGAGTTTGAAGATTCTTGGTGGAGATAGAAGGCTGGGTTGCCACTCAGCCTTACTGCCCTACTAGCCCACCTGCTTGCCATGCAATTGACCCAACCTCCATATCAGGTATACTTCTGTATCTGGTTCTCTGAAAGCCTTAAAGCAGTGAAAGCTCTGAGACTCTCTGCCTGATCAATTCAGAACCTGCCCTGTGTGTGAGGCTGTCTTACAATGAAAAATAGAAATACAAAGGGCTTCTAAGTCTTGTGTATGTATGGGTTAGGGAGAGGAACATGAAAGATGAGGCTAGTGGTTAGGTTGAAATTTCAATGACAAATAAGGTTAAGCATTTGAAACAGGTGGTGTCTGCATAAAGGCACAGGAACAAGATAAAAGGTAATAACGGAATGACTGTCAGAAACTGAAAGCAATTCTTGACAAATCAAGAATGAGGACAGAAGAAAAAGAGTGGATGTTCCTAAAGGAGGCAGAGTGCTTGTAGATGTGAAACTGGCCAGGAACTTCCTTTGCACACTAACTGTTTAAGTATTCTTATTTTGGAGCTTCCAGATTCCTGTAGAAATTCACTTCACCTGTCCAGTGTGCTTGAAAACACTAAAAGTGGCTTGCAACTTATCTGTGTTCAGCTTTTAGCATATGTGAAAGTGACTGAACCATGAGACAAATAACAGTAAGAAAATGTTTTCCTATCCTTTGAAGTACACGATATCTTGCCTTTGAGAAAGAAGCAGTGCTATTGTACAACATAGATATTTGTAGAAACAAATCATACATGAGGAACATAGTTGACAAGATTAAATAAAAAGCACATCTCTGAGAAAAAGCTAAAATATAATTTAGCCTTGATCTAAAACAGTAAGAAATTGTGTGCATAAAAAGCTAAGTAGAAGAAATCATTTTTAAGAAATAGAAATACCCTATTCTATCATGGTATAATTCCTTGGTGAAAACTGTGCTTTCTGATATCAGAAGAAAACACGTCTGTATCTCTATTTATTCTTGTGGAATGTTCACACAAATGTAGAAAAATATTCACTGATGATGTGGAATCACAACTTTTGCCTTCTCACATGGGTGAAGTTAGCTATAAATGAACTTGGTAGATTTGGGGACAAGTCCTCGCTCAAGGTCACCTTGCACTGAAGTCTGATCCTGTTCCCTGATGTCATTGCAGTTGTGTATAAGCATTTGGCTGACTGTCATAAAGATCACCTGGTTTGTTGAGATCTTTTGAATCTAATTTTAAGTTCAGAACTTTGACACAGCTGAATTTCATACTGCTGGAACGATTTCCTGAGAACACATGTCAACAAGTTATCCAGGTGTTAAATATATATACACTGTAATATATACCTCAAAACCTTAATTGGCATACCTTTATGCTAAATTCTTCTTTGTGGCTGGTGGTTTGTTTGTTATAAATAAGAACAGATTCATTATATTAAAGTTGGCGAGGATACAAATATGATAACCTAGATATTTTTATTTTTTGAAAAATTCTTCTAAATTTTTCCAGGCATGTTTTCTGTGTAGCTTTAATAAATCTTACCTGTAATAATCTCCCATCTGCCAAAGATTTAACTTTTTTCACAACTCTCATCAAGTAAAATGGAAACTGCCACGTAAATACATGACATATAAAAAAAATAAAGAGCACAACCAATGTCAAACAATTTTCAAGGGATATTTAATGATGCAGCGACTCTTTACAAAAATTTTCCAATCATTTATGAAGTGCCATCTTTCTCATGAACTCTTTTCTGAATTCTGCAGATTGATATGATAATGACTTTATTTTAAACTCCTTTCTATAATTTTTAACTTCTCATAGTTTGGTTTGCACTTGTTAATTTTTAAATAATTAGTGTTGTAGATTCTGAATAATTTCTCAAGTATCTTTTGTTGCATAGCAGGGTAACTCTTTAATAGCAGACCCTATGAAGAAATAAAATGGTATAATGGGGAAGAAAATAAATTAGGAGTCAGACACAACAGGGTTTTGATTCCTGTATTTCCAATTTTCTAACTTCCCTAACTGGAAGAGTTTAAGTAATACACTTTCTCAGTTGTGAGATAAGACCGTGTAACACACCCTTGACAGCCTCGCTGTGAAGCTGTATAGAAAGAACAGATCTGAGAGCACTTATAAGGCAGTAAATAGCTGCTATCTTCTTTCTACCCTCTGGTAGGAATTTGTCAATATTCAGTTCAGTGGAAATATTTTGTGCCTTTTAAGGTAATGTTTATTTTTTGTTTACATACTACATTACAAAATATACCCTCTTTTCCAGTTAGTGTAGCCAATTAATTTACCCCTTAAAGTCTTTGTATTATTCTTACCTTAAAAGAACAACCTGGCCTTAAATGTAAAATACAATGATTTGTGTTGTTAAGGATACTTACAGCCTTTTTCTTTATGCCTCTGGAGATCCCCTTTGTCCTGAAATGGAGTGTTGTTAGAAACAGAGAGAAGTTAATGAATCAACAACCTAGTGAGCTGTTATTTACAGTAACATTACAGGGATGATTTATGCCCATGAGGTTCCTAGGTGACAAGAGAACTGAGATTGTAAATTAATGTAGATTTAGATTGTTGCACAGGAGGTGCCAGTGGCTTTTGTTTTCTATTTTGAGGCACAACAAAGAACAGAGATGACATACTACCCCAGACACCAGCTAAGCTCATATTAATTCTGGCCCATCTTCTAATTTCCTTTGTATGTGAGGAATGCTTGCTATTTTATTTTCATATTGTGATAAAGGTAACCTCTTCATATGGCTCATGACTCATTCTGAAAGACCAAGGAACTCCCAGTCTTTCACTTTCCAGGTCCAAAACCACCTGGTGCCTTTGCATGCAGACACAAGGAAGAGTTTTCTTTGAGATAATGGTGATCATAGGGTGCTTTTAAAAGTTACCAGAAGCATTCATGCAGACTGTATTCCTGATCAGGGTGACCTCTGAATGCAAAAATGTCAAAGTCATTGAAGAGGGTTACTGATCTGGTAGAATTCAAAGATTATATAATTTTTATATTTGTAAACAGAGTTTTTCAAATCAGATGCACTCATAATGTCAAGGTTAAGGTTTGACTTTTAATTTTGTTGTTTTAGGTTGTGAAGAAAATTTAAAAATAGAAAGCTGGTATTTCTAAAAATATATTTTAAAATATTTTATCTTTTAAATAACATTCCCTATAACAGAAATATTATCTTAATATTGCAAAGATGTTTAGAGGCATCCATGAATTATTCTGGTCAGTATAATTTGTAACCAAACATGAATCTAGGTCTTTTGAGTTTTACCCCAGTATTCTTTCTATTATAGAATTACCTTTCTGGCCAGTTTTTGTTTGACAGAGAAATTTATTAAAGGATGTATGTACATAGATAGGCATATATTCTGTATGTAACCCTCTGTGTAAGTATTTTCCTTAATCTTGTACCACAATATATTTTGATTAGTGCTTTGATAATGTATCAAATATAGAAAAAGTCAAAAAAAGTCAAGGGAAATTTCATTTTATGAGGATGAGGAAATATTGGGAAGATTAAAATACACTATAAAATAGCATAATGTAAAGTATAATACAGTTAAAAATGAACATGTCATATTAATAGACAAAAATGAAACAGATTCATCTCTTAAGAGAAAAGCAATCTCAAATTTATGACTAGAAAAAACTAACACCAAGAAATTTTTTTAACACAAAGTGACTCAGGAAGAATAAAAATTAAATTTTAGATACCAAACATACCAGACACATGCCAGACATATGCAAATAAAATAAAGACACTTATATCACCATATCAGAATTGGCTGAAATCAGACCACAAGCTGATAACAAGTGTGCTGTGCAGTAAGATTATGACATCTGAGAATATATATTTGGTAAGAACATAGCAGTGGCATTACTAATACAAAATCAAAATCAAACATACATAAAAATGCACAGGAAACATAAACAATTTATTTTTTATTCACTTTTAAAATTTTGATAGATTTAGTGCAGAAAAAATTTTAAGGGTACTAAAAATCTAAGTAAGCCAATAGAAGATAAGATGGTGCTAGCTGATCTTGGAATGTATGTATGTATGTATGTAACTTGGAAATCAATAATGTGCCTTTTTTATCTTACAAGTATTGTGACAATTTATAAGTTTTAATTATATGTAGGTCAAAAATCTCAATATTGCAAAACCAGAAAAACAACACAATAGTATTCCCTGATCAAAAAGAAATATAAGGAGAAATAATAATCAAATTGACAAACAACAAGTGGAAATTGAAAACAAAAACCTTTTTCTTAATCAATAAGCAAAATCAAAACCAAAATGAAAATACTTAGAAAATGGTTGGATAACAGTCATGTCAAAGCTAAGAAATAAAACTTGAGAAAATTTTCAAGTCTTGATATTTATATTAATGAAAGGAAATAATAAAATAAATCAATTGGGTATTTATGTCAGTGAGGTAGGAAGGAAAAGCAAATAATTGAGTGGAAAGGAGATTGAATATATATTAAGAGAAAAGCAGGAATTAGAAAATGGAAAAACTATACAACTACAAAATAAATCTGAGATTTATTATCAGGTAAACAGATAATATAATAAAAAAAGAAGAGACTACACAAACATTAACTGGTAAAAAAGAAATAACTATATAAACTGGGAAGAATCTTGAAGGACCTCACGATGTAACTTAACTCTTCAGTTAACTGCATATTTGATAAAATGGAAGATTTCAAGGAAAAGATAAATTTCCAAAACAATCCCAGAAGATACAATAGTTCAATTGACATAAATGCAAGGACAAAATTTGTATTATGCTAACTTCTGAAAGTAAATTGACCAAAATTATTTCTTTAAATATGAAACAAAGCTTTAATCTATTGAAGCATTCTAGAACATAAGAAATGAAACTGAATTGTTTTAATCAGCTAGCAATACATTTATAACCACAGCTGACAACAAACAGCACTGAAAATAAACTAAAATTAACTGAATATAAATTAAATAAATTTTTATTATGAAAAAGAAAAAAATCTTATAATAAAGGAGATATGCTGCAAGAGGAACTCTTAAAAAACATACCCAATAATGTTAGGACAAAGCAAATATGCTATCATTTATCATTTGATATTCCTTAAGATTATTCCTGTTTTTTTTTTTTGTTTGTTTTGTTTTTTTTGAGACTAGGTCTGGCTATTTTTGCCCGTGGAACGGCAGGCTCACATTGTCCAGGGTACCACAGACTCAAGCAATCCCCAGCCTCAGCTTCCCAGGTAACTGGGATTACAGGCATGCACCACCATGCCCAGCTTTATTTTTTTGGAACTAGGTCTCACTACGTGCCCCAGGCGGGACTTGAACTGCAATCCCTAGCCCCAGCTACTTCATAGACTGAAGCTTACAGGAACGAGTCACCGTGCCCTATGTAAGATTATTCTTAAAGTAGCTGGGCATTGTGGCGTGCATCTGTAATCCCAGTTACCTGGGAGACAGAGGCTGGGATTCACTTGAGTCCACGGGTTCAAGTTAACCTTTGGCAACGGCAAGACCTAGTCTCTTAAAAATTAAAAAAAAAAAAAAGATTATTCTTAAAGTACTAGCTAACTCAATTAAAAAGGAAGAGGAATAAATAATAGGAATAAAAATTGTTGAATCAGGTAAAATTGTTATTTTTAAGACAAGATTAGTTTATAATTTATGCCAATTTCAGGCATATAGCCCTATAATTTGATGATTAAATATATTATATTATGCTTGTCACTGAAAGTATCCATTCAACTGACAGCTTTTACCCAATTTACCCATATTTCCCTCCCCCTTTTTTTCCTGATAACTGTCATTTTGTTCTTAAGAGTCTGTTGTTTTGTTTTACTCATTTATTTGCTTTATATTTTTATCTTCTACATATTAGAGAAATCTATGGTATTTGTCTTTCTCCCTTTGACTTATTTAATTTACATTTCAACCATTTTGTTGTAACTTTTTATCTTTTTCATAGCAGAATAGTGTTCGAGTGTGTATGTCTACAGTATGTGTTACTTTATTTTCTTTATCCATTTTTCTGTTAATGAACATTTAGGTTGTTTTGAAATCTGGTTATCTGGTCATTGTAAATAATGCTGTAGTAAATATAGGAGTACATGATGATTATAGAAGATTAGATGGCACTGTATACTGATAAATTTAAGAGAAATAACTGAAAAATAGTTTTCATATATATCATAGAATTAATAGTTAAAATGTAATAGGAATAAACACCAAATGTCCCCATTTACAATAGTACCAAGAAGTAATTAGTAATAAACTTGCAGAGAAATGTGTCAATACATGTGCACATGCATATGTATAAATATAAGATATTTATGTACATGCAAAGAAGAAACTGCATGTTTTAGACAAATGAAAAAAATGGATTTCTGTATGAATGCATGAAGTAGCTTTTAAAGTGTACTAAAGAACGTTAAAAGTGTCTTTGACTATAGAAAAAGGTATCAAAATGTTGACACTATTTTTTCCTTTTAAATGGATATATTTTATCATGCTGTGTATTGCCTATGTAACACATACATGAATTTATTTTTATTTGATGCAAATTTTAAGATCCTGAAATCCTATATGTCAATCAGAACTTGCTTTAAACTTTCCTTTCATCAAAATAAATCAGAAAAATTAAGAAAGTAGCATTGGACAAATGGGAAGTGGAAGCAAATTATACATCTACCTCTTCAAAGTCTTAATTTTCTCTACACCTTCCTCCATATCCTAACTAACCATGTGACAGGGAATATTCATCCCTCCACCAAATTTGTTCTGCTTTCCCACACTATAGAATCAGAAATGGGAAGATGCTATAGAGTTAGTTACTATGGGTCCTAGCACTCCTGCAACAATGTAGAGCTACTCATTTAATTCCCTACCAACGAACTGTAACTGTGAATTAGATTTGCATGTTCTCTGAAGACTAAGTTTTTTAAAATGAGCATCTCCAGTCTCTCCATCATCTGTCAGTTGGATGGTGATAAATTCCTAGGATATGACAAAACTGCTATATATTCTCAAATCATCACGTGATTGAGATTTGGGTAAGTACTAGAAATATCCATTTTGGATGTGAGTGAGAAATGAACTTATGTTTTGCTCAAGACATATCTGCTATGTATTCCTACTTGTTAAAAGTTTAGCTTACCCAAATCAAAGTTTGTAGTTTGGGGTTTTTTTGTTAGTTTGTTTGTTTTTAATAACAACCCTAAGTTCTAAGACATGACATTAAAGTAAAATTTAATACAAATGGGTCTTTAAAGACCTAGCATAATGTACTTTGGTGTTGCGACTTTTTGATGAACAGGGTGTACTCCTGGGACCAGTAGGTAATGAGGCATTGGAGAGAGAACTACCTTTAGATGCCAATAAAGCAGAATTAGGATAAGAATACCCTAGCCTTTCCTTTCTTCATTCAGCATTGTCATTTAATCTCAGTGACACAACACAGCCAAAGTCAGCTAGCTGTCAAGACAGGGGAATGTGACTACCTACAATAGAGATAGATGAAGGGCAGGAAAATGAGTTGATATAACAAATAACCAGTATGTCCTCCCACATACAAATGTTCATACACACTAGTCTATGGTGCTTTTTTCTTCTACTTCACACCCCTAGAGCAATCTGTCTCAATCTTCTTAAAGTTGGCTCTATCATGTAATTGATTCCCCTCAAATTTCATTTATATAATTGCCATCTCTGGAGTGTGGCAGGGAGAGGGAAGCACAACCTTAAAGCATGAAGGAACAACATGGCTTGACCAAAGATATCATATTCTCTCTTTAGTCATGGTATTTCACTTTATTATTTTTTTTTTTTTTTAGGCAGGAGAGTTGAGTTAAAAGAGCATAGACTTTCACTACAGTCAGGTCTGGATTTGAGTTTCAGCTTTACATGAACAAAATATGTAGTTACTTTTGAACTAGCTGTTTAACAAATTTCCTCATCTATAAATTGGGAATGATAAAACTGACCTAAAATTGTTTGATTATAAAATAAAAGAAAATATGTAAATAGTCATATTCTAAGCCAGATTGTAAATTCCAAATTATTGTTATTACTATTTTTTTTCAATTAATATTTTTCCATGATTATGTTCACTAATATGTTCCACCTCATTCCTAAATAAGTGAAAATACTTTCGGGCTTGACTTGTACTTACATCTTGTTTTATCAGGAAACATTTACTACTAAGATTCACAGTACAAGGAGCTATAACTGACAATATATCAAGCATGATTTTTTTATCTGTTAATTTTGAGCACAAGGGACATCCTTAGGAGCTAGCAGGATGTCTTGGTTTTATCAACTGAATTTCAGAAGCTTACAATAGGTTAACAGAGAAAGTTTTAAAAGAAAAAGATTTTTTTCATAATATACTTTTATATAAATTACCCAGACCAAAGATTTGAATTCACATATTTTGCAATCACAGGAATTAATTGATTATACAAAGTAATGAAATGATTGAAATACGTATGTTATTGATATTTCAGAGGGGTTTTATAAATATTCAACTAGTACATTCATACTTAACATGTTTGAGCAGCAAAACTTAGTGAGAATTTTCCTTTCTCTATAAATGTTAACATATAGGTTTTTAAAATAAATGTTAATGATGCTGATATATATATATATATATAGTCTGATGAGAACTGTAATTTTCAAAATACTTCTCCCCTCCATCTCATTTTGAAACCTCATCAAAAACATTTAGCCTCTTTTTGTAACTTCTAGCAAAGAATGGATTAGTTGACACTTTGACCTATATTTCTCAACTGTTCTTCAGTGGGTGTCTTCTTTATGGGTAGGTTTTACATAAAAAGGATTTGACTATATTCAATATTAAAATAAACATCAATTAACATATTTTTTGGATTTTATGCTGCCAAACCATTGGTTAGACTGACTGTTTCCCTTTCCAAGCTTGTTTTGGCATTGTTGAAGCTATGTCTGAGCTACCCAGACTTTCTTAAGTTCAGAACCCAAGTTCTTGGTTCCAGTATCAGTAGGCAATGAATCACTTGAGTTCCATCAGACTTCATAGGCCACATAAGTGGTGTGGAAGTTAGAAAGCTGTGTCATTGCCTAATGTCTATTCTGTTCCATTTGATCCATATTTTCAATTTGACTGCAATGAACTTATACCATTTTCTACATTGCTAATGGAAATATTCAATACAAAGGCTGAAATTAGACTATGTGGTAACTGTCTTTCTACTGTTTCCAACATGACAAGTTCTTTATTACTAAATGTTCTGGAGGGCTGAAATTTTTTACCAATGCAAACATAAATAATTATGATGGTTTGCAAGTGTATTCCTGGACAATAAGAAATTCAATTTATCCTTGTCAAAATAAAAACAAAAGAACAAAACATTTGTTGGTTAAAACCTTTGAGTCTGTGGAAAACATTCATCAGAGATTAATTGGAGAGGGAGCTAATTAGAAAATGGTTTAACTGCATCAGTTTTGCATTGATCTGACTGTAATAAATGTCTTTTTGTGTAGCTATAAGAATGGTGGCAGTTGTCTTAAGGTCAAAATATCCACAGGGAGTTCGTTGAAAGTGGTATGAAGAGACATCACAGGGAAGTGAAACAAAGGCAAATGATTGATGATGTGTTGAGGGTTTCATTCTGTGAGAATAATCTAAAAGTTTTAGTATTGTTTTCAGCATTGTTCTAAAATGTTCTTTTTATAAAGTAGAACTATGGTTTAGCACAATTTAACCTTATATGATTCCCACTGTATGGCCTTTCATATATTTGGTTCGTTGAAATGAAGTAAGAGTCTTAGTTGCAATGTCAAGAAAGACATAAATACTTACTCTCAAGATATATTCTTACTATACTGAGAAATTAGTCAATATGAGAAATGGCAAGTATTAAGACATGTCAACTTCAGAAAGTCACATTATTTTAAAAACACAAATTTCACCTTTGGTTGTTAATCACAAAGAATAATTGAGAATGCAGCATGAATAAAGTACCAGCCCTGGAGAACTTTAGAAAAAAATTTTACATTTATCATTCCAGAAAAACAAATAGAAGGCATACAGATTTTTAAAAGCTCCATATTTCCCTCCCCCCCCCATATTAAGAAGTCTGTTATGTTTAGATGGCCCATTAATAATTCCATGATACCAGACATATGTGCTCCACATTATGTTTTCCTAATCACCATATGTTTTTATCTGATGTAAACAAATTAGGAAGAAAATCAGTAAGAAAAAAATATAAAGGGAAAAACTTCATAGACAAATGGCACATTGACCTGTATATCATATGATGATGATCTATATCAGGAGATCATATGTGATAAACACTGTTAAGTGACCCTGAAAGTAATGAATATGATTCCATAGATAAATATGCAAACTGGTCCTAACTATGTTTGATCATTTCTCAGATAAGGAACTACCTTCAATTACACATTGAAGATGAAATTTATCTTTTAATAGTAAACATAAATATTATAAGCATGGATGTTGATGTATAATGACATACACTGGAAACCTATATAATGGTATAAACTAATATTACTTCAATAAAAATATTTTAAAAAAAAGAATATAGAAAAAGGAGTCACCTTCATCTTTTCAGGTCAATAGGTAGCAAAAATATACAATCAGGGAGCCAGAAGGAAAAAAGAAAAAGAAATGACACTGTGTACTTGTGTTCACCATACAAGACTGTTGTGGAAATGTGAGAGAAGGCTCTTTTATTATTGTTTTTATTTTGACTGGGATCGGATTTTTGCTCACTCAAAAGATCCATTTGTGAGAACTTGCTCTAAAGTCCTAGCTTGTTGATAGACAGGCATTCTCTCCCAAGGTAATAGGAAGCTGTTTTTAGCAACTCTTATATTTTTGGAAAAGTCAGTGTTTATTGTAATTTGACCCTAACTGCAACCTATATCTCACCTGCATTTATCAACGCCAAGCCACAGAAATGCCTAGAAGGGCTGGAATGCTTGCAGCTTCTGCTATGCATTTGTGGTATTTTGGCTGCTTTACTACAAAAATATTATGCCCCAGAGAATACATTCTGATTCCATGTAGCAACTCAATCCACAAACATGAGGCCGAGTGTTGGTTTTATTATCCTTAACTAATTGGTGTTTCCTTAAAAGTAGAAAGCAATAGTAAATTCATAGACTCACATGATTGTGTATGAGAAGTAAAGCAACTTCAATATCAAATCTCAACCACTTTTTTCTCCTTCCTTATAATGCTAGTGTTTTCTTTCTTATTTATGTCCTTTTAACATAAAATATTTTAAGCAGTTTAATTGCATTTTATTAATTATATTTTTATTTATAAATGTATAATTCTTCTCTTTATTATATAAAGTGATGAGGAGTTCAGAATACTATTCAGCAATGCCCATTAATTTTTACCAGAGAAAGGAGGAAAAACATGTTTATTTTATTTACAAATGTAGGTGTTTGTTCATTTATTCATTTAGTATACTTTTGTGGTTATAAATTTGGGGCAAATAATTTTATCAAAAAATAAGGAGTCAAAGATAAGTTGTGACCAGTCTTTAAAAATGCCCATGGAAGGAATACAGACATTGATGCAAATATAACTGCAATAAAAGATAAGTACTTTAAAATAACATAGGATTTTTAAAAAGTTTTTCATGTCACTTAAAGTCAGATATTCTTACATTAAACCATAGTTTTGGAACTAGTGTCTTGTCTTTTTACTACAATATCTAGGCCCACTGATATTCTCCCATATAATTTTCAGTATCAGTATCGTGTCAGTTAATAGAGAATACCTAGTGTGCATAAGCAAGCCTTTGTGGGTAAGGACTTAGACATGTTTCAGTGGTAACTGTATTATTTTGGCAACAAGCAAGTGGATTGATTCTCAACACCTTTTCTCTGCCCTGTCTTGTGAACTAACTCTGTTTACAATAGCAGTGAGTTAAATAAAACTCTTAGGAATAAAAACTCAACTCTCTCCTCTCTCTCTCTCTCTCTCTCTCTCTCTCTCTCTCTCATTATTGTCAATGAGAAATGTTACTTGTGAGGCTGCTTCATTTTTATAATTTAATAGCAGAATAACTAGGTTTTTAAAATGCTTTGAATCTTTGTCCTCATTTACGAAGTGTTTTAATGTGATATTTTTAAGTGGTGATAGATATAATTGGATAAAAATATAGGTGTTTATTCAAATTACCTTTTATGAAACAGTGAAAATAACATGTCCTTTATTATGTATTCAATATATCTCTTTGCATTCTCTGAATAAGTATGTTGATAAATCTGGTAGTTGGCAGTTTCCAATGTTGGTTGCATTTATAAATCTATAAATATATGAGAAATATGCCTGAGGTGCAAGATATTTAAACTTTACCTCCATATGCCCTAAGTTATATTGCACTTATGAGTTAGTCGATAAATTCTGTGGGAAGCAATCAAAGAAGTTCAAAGTGCATTTTCATGAAGGAGACAAAATGTTAATCATTTTTTTAAAATTTGTGATAGCATAGAGCAGGAGATAAAATGGTGATTTTGGAAAGTTACTAAATATTTCCATATCCAAATCTCTTCATTCATATTTTAGAGATAGCAAATAGACTGATTAATGTTCAAAAAGCTTACTTGAAATAATGATAAATTCTAAATAAATGCAAATTAGAATGTTTGTATGTCCATGTTTCATATATATTGTTACAGAATTTAAATTTTCTTTATAAATCCTTTGTATACCCAATATTTTTACAGTTGGAGTTTATCACTAACTCAGTCCAATCTTTAAATGCCTTAATTTACTTCAATGACTAATAACGTTTTTCTATCCTATTCTTTCTCCCACTTTTTAAGTTGTACAAAGAAATGAAAAGAAATTCATAATTGGATAAAGCCTACCACCGTCATATCCAATGAAGAGAAAGTTCTGGATCTATACCATGTAAGAAGCATAAAAGTTGTCATTCAACAAGTAACACCAAACAAACCAAAAAATCAACAGTTCTTAGATTTGCCAAAGAAGCGAGACAGGAAAAGTATTGCCCCACAAATTAGAATAACAGACGGGAAGACATAGAGAATTTCAATTTACTGGGCAAAACCCTGAGCAGAAACCTCCACAGGGAACCAGATTAATATAGGAAAACTTGAACTCTAATTGACAAATTGCTGGAGGCTCAGTGTGGACAAGTCTGAGAGTTTAAAACCACAGGATGACCCAGTCATCAGGGGGACCTCACACTTTCGTTAGTTTTAACAACAGGAGTTCTACCCAGTCCTCAAAGTGGATGTCAAAGAAAAGAAAGAAACAAAGGGAGGAAGAAAGAAAAGAAAGGGAAAGAAAAACCTAAATAGCCTTGTATTTCTGTCAGAAAGAAGGGGAAGAAGCCATTTTGAAACGTTAATGCTCAGTTCTTCTTAATAAAGCCCCACCTGAGGAAAAATTAATTTACGAGAACCTAACCTACTTGAAAGAAGACAAATACCCATCTCATTCAGTAACCGGGAGTGGTGGAGAAGGGAAATATCCAGTTCCGCTCCCTCCTGTTTTCCTTATTGGAAAAGGAAAATATACAAACTGAGCACTTCCCAACATCTTAACATACCTAAGACAAGAGAATTACCAGCAAGTTTGACATTTATTGCGCAGGAGCACTGACTTATCATACGGCTGACACCTGATCGTAGGATTTTAGAATGCTTACTCACTCCTTAGAGCCTACTGCCTCTAAGACTGGAACTACTTCCTAGTATATTGCAAGACAAGGACCAGTAGGGAGCCCCCTACTGGTATGCGCCAGTATGACTTGATAAGGGAAGATGACGGGAGTTGTGGGCTAGTATATGAAGGCTTTTTAGGTAGGGATAAAGATTTGTATTTTCAGCAGGGAGATAATTTGTACTGATTTATCCTTAAGGGGACACTGGCCGCTACACAGAGAACTGAAGGAATGGGACCAGAGAGATCGTTTTAAGAGTCCTTGGTCATAGAGTGATTGTATTGTGGATTTGGACAGCAATAAAGGGGACAGGGAAAAGTTGTCTAATTTAGAAAACATTTAAATTTAAAGATGATAGAATTTAGTAATGGATAATGTGTGAGAGATGAGGTAATAGGTGGCTGAATGATAGCTAGTAGTTTTCTGGACTAAAAAGTTATGTGAAAATGTGACACGTTTTACTAAGCAGACCATGAAAGAAAGAACAGGCTTTAGGGAGTGGCAGTATATCAAAAATTTGTTTTGGGTATCATAAGTTTTAAGATGCTTATAAACAACTGGAGAATGTAGATCTAGGGCTTTCTACACTCTCAGAATTTTTAAATACTCTATATAGTAACTGGTCTAATCTTTACAAACATTTTGCAATTGTAAGCACTGTTATTATCATCTCCAAGTTTAAAGTTTAATACCTACGTATTTCCTAGTGCATAGTATCTAGTACTTAATATTAGGTTTAAACTTAGGTTCAATGTTTACATTAAAAAAATAGTAATAGTGGCAAGTGTTCTCTTTTGGGGATAATCACTCTTGATAACTGTAACAATTTGCCTTATGCATGGATATAACAGTCAGCAGGGGGGGGGGTGGGAGAGAATTGCTATCTTATTATAAAATCGCTATTCTTCTTCTTGTCTTGAATAAATTTGACAATTTTATCAATGGAAGAGCTGCTTTAAACAAAACCATCAAAGTGAGACAGTATTCAAAACTGGGACTATTCCTGAAATTATTATCTAAAACGGTTTCCTAAAGACTGTTCTCCAAAGGTTTTTATGGGGTAAGTATTCCTTTTGTTACATAACCTGAAAAATACAGAAAAAATAAAATTTGTTACTATCCAGTTCATATTATAAACTTGGCATGCAAATTCAAAAAGGCAAAAAGTTATGAAATTCTACTTTATTTATAAATATTTTAATGATAATTTTATATAAAAATTTAAAACATAATACAGCACAGTGAAATAATTATTCTCTGTGACCATGTGGGGGTTTATTCTAAGTTGCAAACGTATGTAACAATGGCAAAACCATTAGTAGAGTGTATTGTTTTAGCAGGAAAAATAGTACATGCCAATAGACAATCTTTGGTTAAAAGCAAAAGTGATCTTGTCTGTATATAATGTCATATAAATAGGTGATTTACTCATTATTTAAGACAAGAAAGATAGCATGGATGGGAAATGCAAAGAGTTAAAGATAATGAAAACAAAATTCAAGATCATGAATATTCTCAAATGCTGTGCTGGAGACTTTGGATATTACTCTGAGAGGCAAAGGAGAACTGGTGATATGCTTGATTATAAGTGGGGAGGCTTAAAGGAAGAACAGTTCTTGGGAGAGAACAAACAGTTTTCAATGAGCAGTCAATTTAGATTGGTAGCTAGTCATGGGACTGGAACAGAGCTGCTTAGCTGGGATGAAGTAGGGCCTATATCCAAGTAGAAAATGCCTAAAATGAGTAAATAACTTGTATTCTACTCCAATCATGTTAAAATCATATCTTCTTTAGATTGGCTAAGGGTGTTTCTTAAATGGGGTGTCAGAAACCAGAAGCAGTACTTGGAAAAGAATAACATTTGTGGTTCCTATTGCCAGTTTGATGTAATTTAAGAAACTCAACTAAATGAAACACTTACATGAATCAAAATGTACTACACCAAACTCAAAGATAGCTATTGATTAGCTGAACAAATTTCCATATACATACTGGAATTCTGAAAACAGGGGGTGCATTTAATCTTCATGACCATGAAAAGGACTCCGTGTTACTTGTTATCATTTAATATGGAACATAAATTGGGGTCTCTTGCAATGGCAATAACTTCTAATATCCAAAGTAGGGCTTGAACTACCTCTGTTCATCAACCTCATTCTCTTTCAAAGGAGAGATAGAAAGATACCACAGAGGTTCTCAACACTGTCTTTATTAGGCATACATAACACAAATACAACACAACAGGAAAAAATATATATAAGTATGGGTATTCAAACTCAGAAATTTTAACATATTTAGTTTTGCACAAATATTCTCCAGAAAAAGTAAGGATATTTGGAAATCTTTCTTCCTCAAGTTGAGCATAATTAATTAAATCATGTATACAACTCATGATGAAGATTTCCCAACAAACACCATCTGTTCTACAACAATATCTTTTTCTTCTTCTATTGGTCTCTGTCTAATATAAACCACTCTCACCTCGCAAATGGAGATGAATGTTACATTGAGAAAGGTTATGAATGAATTTGAAAAATGTTTATCCTTGGAAATTATGTATGTATGTGTTAATTCTGTCTTTTCTTGAGAAACCTGGTGCCATAGAGAAAAATGGAAATAAATTTTTCAAGAAACTTTGTGACAGAAAATTAACTTGTTTGCTTATATTAAAAACTACCTTTATATATATATGCAATCAATAAAAACTAATAAAAATGCATAGATAAAAAATATAAGCTATCTTTTTTCTCATCCTGAAAATGTGTGCATTATCAACTTTAATCTGATTGCATCTAAGAGTCTCAAATGTCTTTATCAAAATTTATCTTTATTTGCATCTCAGCCCTGTTTTCCTTTCATTTAACCTATTTTTATGCTATTATGGTACTTGATGGACACTCGGACTTCATACTTTCAGTTACCAGTGTTAAGATAACAAAACCAAATCCCAAACCTCATCTTTCCTATTTACTCCAAAAAAATTTCTGGGATTACTCTCATCAGAGCAAAGAGTGATTAACCAGTTTTCATGACTAGACCCTAATACCAATTATCCAGATTTTGGTGGTGAGCTCACCTCTAATTCCAAGTGTTGGGTCAACCCCATCAAAACTGCATGTAATGAGAATGGGTGGAGTTGATCCCCAAAAGAAAGTCAAGTTGCTATTATAGGAATAAGGGCAATGATAGTGGGTATCTGGCAAAACAACACATGTTCACTCAGCAGCTCAGGGTAGCTTCTTTTCACAGTGGCTCAGAGACCTGAATGGTAAACAGACTTTATGTTACAGGATCTATCAGACCATTTTCTGTAGACCTATTTCCCAACCCAATTCTCATTAGTTGTTGTCTTGGTCTTACCTTGAACTTGTTACCTCAGTCTTTGGGGAATGTCCTGTGGATGACTACTGCATCCTAGGATTGCCCACACTGAAAAGATCATGGGTCAAATCAACCTATAGAAGTATTATACATTTTTTCCTGAGAGAGAAAGAGAACTTTATTTTGAATAATCCCCAAACTTGCACCAAAATCTGTCATGCCTGTAAATTTTGTGGTTGAGAGTAATGGGAACAAAGTGACAGGTTCGTGATGGAAATTGTAGCTCTCTGGAATCAGCAATAAACTGCCACACGTTCCAGGTGGTGAACAGCAGTGAACAGAGCAGTGACCAAGGGCCATGCAGAAAGCAAGCCTGTGAGCACATGATGTAGACAATAGCTGCCAAGTCAATGACTCAGGAGCTGACATGAGACAAACCCTCTTGTTCCTTTATTTTCCAAATAAACTAGAAGGTGACCCTTAGATGCAGGAGGTTGACATTTCAGTTACACAATAGTAAAACCCAAAAAATTAGAAGCAACAGCAAAAGGTACAATGTGTTATTATTTTCAGATGGGAAAACTAGGGTGGAATGACTATTTCACAGTGACTATTTTAAGCTGTGAAGACATAGCACAATATTGCAAAGTGATTTGGCATTTTAATAGGCCACAATCAAATGTTGATTAAAAATTGGAAGCTTGGGACTTCCTTGCATGAAAATTCTTTTCATCTGCTTTTCAGATGTAATTGTTTTATCCCTGCCACCTTCATTCAATATTGTACTCAGCAGTTTTCTAGAGTACATCAATCAAAACTAGATTAGGGTTTAGGGGGCAATTCAAGAAGTTAGTGGAAAACAAGAATGGATGGAGAATTTTTGACCCCCAACATTATGGAAAGTTATGAATGTAATTGTGAAATAAGAGTCACTTACTTTAAAAGCTGCACACCCTTCTTTATGTGTGTATGGGTGTGGTGGAGGGAAGGGGAAGAGTTTAGGAAATCAGTTAAATACATCCTTGACCCTTCAGTAAAACTATTACCCAAAATTCTATACAAAGGAACACTTATGCAAATGCATGCTAAACAAATCAAATGATGCATCACAAACAGTACAAATGTAATAACAACAAAATGTTGTTTTGCAATCAGTTGGATTTTAGGACAATAACCTCACCAAGTGTCTGTACCTTGTGGCAGCCTGAAGGGTTTTTAGGTGATAGGATTATCTTTTAGGACATAAGAAATCCTTGGGCAAATGAAAAGTCAGTCTTCACCCAATGGATCTCTCTCAGTGAAATATCTGTACTGATCACACACACACCATTGAACTTTGAACCTGACTAACATGAGTGAATAGGAAGGAACCAAACTTCCAGAAAAATTGCTGACAATTTCCAGCCATCATTAATGTTCAGTGCTCCCTTGGATTTTAGCCACGTTCTTACCTTTAATCATTGGACACCCTTAGGATAATGCACCACACCTGGGACTAAGGATAATTTACCACTTGCAGATGGGTTAGCACTGCTGTTCACTTAGAGTTTTGCATTTATTCTGGGTCCCAGAGGACTCCTTTTATAGTGCAGTTTTATCCACTAAAATTATAACTTCCAAAATTCTGTTCTATTTTATTGCTCTCACGAAGTATTTATGACCTCCACTGCTTAAGTAGACATTTTTTGAGATTTACTGCTGAAAGCGTTCAGGAGAACTCTGCAAGATTGTGCTGCTGGTTATGAACTATTACACTAAGATTTCTATAAGAACTTTTTTCATAAGATGCCAACATAAATGAATTCAGCTTTATCTTGAGAACAAATCGTGTTGGATATGAAAAATTTATTTTGTGGAGTATCACCATTCATCAAACTTGGTAAACCCCCCACACTAGGCAAATTAATGTACTGTTTTTTTTGTCACCAATTCTATAGAACAATTTCATAGCCAGAGATTAAGTTGCTTCCTAACATTAGGAGCCAGCTAATTGATTTTGCTTCTTTAAATAATTTATGCTTATATTCAAGAGAGAACAGTTTTGAAACTTTTTGTCCACTTTTCGTATAGGTTTCCTTCTCTGCTAAGATATTCAGTGTTCTCGTATAGCCTTGGCAGGCAGAATTTGCAGGGATACTTACTAGGGTGCATCCCAAGAACTCATGGGCAGAGAATTCTCTGGGCTGAAGAACTTCTTTCTGCCAGGTTTTAGGATTTTGCATGATTTGAACTAGGCTGCGCATATAGGAGAAATGAGTATTTATCTCAATCATACCTAACTACCTGGGCAGAGAACGGATTGGCCAGGGGAAAGCTGAGCTTTGCCTTACTGTGTTGTTGAAACAAGTAACTGGTCATGTTTTGTCAGAGTCTCAGTATCTCCTGGACCCTTGTCCCTGTTTTGACACTTCCATGGGTACAGAATGGCCTCCCTGTACCCTGGTTTTGATAGACAGATGTGTGTGCAATTATGAGCATTAAAGGGTATGTTTGTTCTTTAGGGTTCTTGAGGCCTATAAACACACACACACACACACACAGAGGCATACAGAACATATACCAGTGCAACATACATGTAATTTTCAACAAAGTGACTAAAGAAATTTCATCACAGTGATTTCTTAATAGTGCGTTATGTTTTACTGACACCATTAGCTGTCACATGATAAAATTCAGTAACATACCCCAATCTTGCTGAGTCATTTGGTGACACCACTGGCCATTCAGCTGTCCCAGCTTGAAGACTGAGAATGGCCCTTCCAGATGCTCAGGTCACCCCGGGCCATTCTTCCCAGAGTTGCGTGGATCCAGTGCTTTCTGTGGAACCAGAAAAAGGAACTTCCAAGCATCTCTCATTTAGTCACACTGGGGAGGATGGTGGAGGAGGAAAAGAAAGATGAAAGAAAGGGACATATTAAACCTATTTGGGCACATGATTTCTCAACTACCCCCACCTCTTCCTCTACGTCTTTTGCCTCCACCCACACTCCAGCTATTACAGCCACAGTGAGCTACTGCTTCCCAAACACATCATGATTCTGCATGCCTCATGCACTGCAAAATACAGTTTATCTCAGGCTGGAGAGTACCTCGTTTTGAGGGACTTACCCAAACGTTAAATCCCCTGTGAACTGTCCCTGACTCCCCTGGCCAAACTCGTCATCCTGTGCACGCAGAGGACTTACATCATTAACTCTGAGTTCTATTGTAATATTTCAGTGCCTTTATCAGATTCTTCTGCTAGACTGAGAACTATTTGAGGTCAGGGATTGTATTTTTTTTAATTCTGGGAAACACTTTTTTTCCAAGTCCCAGAGTTTAACAATAATCTTGGACCAGAAAAGGTGCAACATAACAAGTAAGTGGAGTATGAAAAAAATGATCAAAGATTACACATATTCTCCAGCTTCTGAACATAAATCTAAATCTGTTGAGTAATCTGAAAGTGTCAGGGCATGGTTGATTGGAATTATGTGAAAGAAGTTGGTAGAACCATTTTTTCTTTTTCTCATTCTTTCTTTCCTTCTTGTTAATTTCAATCATAATTAAAGCTCTCTTAATTCCAAGCTGTCTTAATTCCAAGGCCATTTTCCCTATGTTTTTCAGTCATTTTTCTCTGTCTTAGATTTGCAGACTCTTCCTTCTCTCTTCTCAGCATGTTTAAATCTGCAGGCAGAAAAGGAAGGAAATTGACAGACTCAAGGTCCAAGGAATCAAAGAATCTGATACTCTTGACTCTTCCTGCCCTCAAATTTTTGACTTTAGAATAGTGAGCTCTCAATACATCTCACTGGGGAAGACAAGGTTGATAGAACTCAAACTGATTATGCCAAAGAAGAGGCAAACCCTACATCATGGACATGATCAAAAGAAACCCATTTTATTTTCAGGTAAGTTCCCAAGCATTTGGACTTCACCCAATTTCCTGTGCTAATTATGATGCAAGAAATATGACCATATGCCACATTTTAGAGTAAAACCATTGATAGGGACTTTAAATACTGATCAGAAAAAAAAAATAACTGGCAAATAAAGACATTAATAATTTCGTCTTCCAGTTTTCTAGGCACTTTGCATATATTGTAATTTAGTTTCACCACAGTCAATGAGGGAGTTTCTTGATTTCTCCACATTACAGTGAGGAAACAGGTAGAAAGAAGGGTATGACAGTTGCTGGAATCTCACAAATTTATAGGTGGTAAAATTGAATTTCAAATGTCAACAGTCTTGCTCCACAATCTATCATCTTAAATCCATGCAACCTCTCCAAATACTGATAAAAATTTAAATTCTGTTATGACAAAAACAAATATTAACAATTTATTATTAAAGCATGAATACTGAGTAGTTCACTTCCTAATAACTTGTTAGGTAACTTGTAGGTTCTAAATAAGCTACTGTTATTTTCATTTCATAGAGTAACAAAGTCTATCTATATAAGACAGTGCTAATTTAAAGCTTAGGTTACATGATTTCTTAAATTGACCAGTCTCTGTATTTCACATTTTCCAAATGCTGAAATTAAGAAACAAAAAATTATTGATTAACGGCACAACTTTGTTTCATGAAATGATAAAGCATCAGACTTTCTGATCCCAGATTTCTTTCTTCATCATGAAAAACCATGTCTCAGGATGCTTACTTTTTGGTTTTTGAGTCTATACAATTGCTGAGATCTGCAATAACTATTGAAGAATTTATAACTTTTAAAGATTGAACAGAGTTATAGAATGATGAGGGGCCCAATGTAGTTTCAAGTTAGATGAGTGAGATATTCTTAAGAACACTAAGCTTTATTGAGTGTCTCTTATGTGATAAGAACTTTTCCAAATTTTATATACCTTGTAACTCATTTTCTCTAAAACTTTTAAGAACTACATAAAAATGTTACTTTCATTTTATAGGTGATGAAACTAAGATAAGTAACTTGCTCACAATCACATTGTAAATAAAAGAAGTAAGATCAAAAGTGGAATATAACCCTTTGTGCTCCAAGTGCTGGACATACTGTTTCATGATGCTTAGTTATCAACTGTTTGTTGTCATAAATACTTAGTTAATGAGAAAATGTAACTACTAGCCTAAGACATTTGCTTAGTGAGACCAATGATGAAAGTCTTGTCTCCAGATCTGGACTTTCTAGTTACTCTAGTTATTCACTATCCAGTAACCCAGCATCACTGTTGTCAATCCACCAAATTTTGATTTAATTATCCAGGAGGTCCTGGATAGTAAATCATGAAATTTTGAGTTTTGGTAAGAACACAAATTTTAAGAGTCTGTTTTTTATCTTTCTTTCATAGTAAACCACAGACCAATATCTATATGACAGTGCTAATTTAACTACAAATATCCTAAACTGTATTTTCTTTATTATCACAAGCAAGCAGTCCAAGGTAAGGTGACTATATATCCAGGAGACCTCTTTAATCCAAATACCAATTTTATGAAGCATGTTCTAAATAACACATCTATAATTTTGACACACAAGGGATGTGAGCTTTAGCAGTGGTACTGAACCAACACCTGCTGCCCTGTCTTATCTGGTACCCAACGAGTAGCCTCTCCTTCTTACACTGAACTGGAGCTGCCTCTCCTTTCTTCATTCCCTTTTTCAAATTCATCTGGTTAGTCACTCTACTTAATCATATTCTAGAGAGCTGAGAAGTCATCTTTCTTAGAGCCCACAAAAACAATTGGGGTTAACTGGAACATGGAGCATGAAGACTGGATGTGGAAATTCTTGGAGAGATGGGAAGAGAAATAGGCTGTTTTCAGTAAGAATGGATGCAACCATTCAGGTAGCTTTCTTAGTTAATGGGGCAAATTGCTTTGAAGTTAATTTTACTTCTTTTCTTTGACCATCTCCATGTAGTCAAAGAAAAGAAGTAAAATATATGCTTTAGTTAAAATGGATGGGGAGGAATGAACAGAGGGATCATTGGTAATAGCAAAGAGAAATATTAGAAGATTAAATATAAAACTATGGAAAAGTGAGAAGAGATGTGAAAAAAAACATTGATATACAGTACAAACAATCTGAGTAAAAAGGACTTATCTTTCAGTCATAGAAATAAAGGTTTAAAAGTTTGTTTCCATGGCTGCAGGCAAGCTGGATGACTGAGGAGTGAGTGGTATGTAAGACACCTTCTGTTAGGAAGGTCCTGTTCTATTTAGTTGGCCACAGAAGCAGAATTAACGGGTTTGTTGCACCTCTGGGACACACTCTGTCTCTCCCATATCTGTGTAAAAGTTAGAAAAAGAAAAATGTTGGCAGCAACTTCTTAGAGCTATGTGCTTACCGTGAGGTTATGTAGGTTAAGTGAACTGTTTTTGGGGTCTCACAGAGAAATCTGGGTGAAAGGAACTATTGGAATTTGGCCAAGAGCAAAGCTTATGAGATTCCAGTGTATGACATAGGATCTAGGCTATTTGAATTGATTAAAGTACTGTAGGTTATAAAGAGCTTAGCATTTAAAAACCTCTGTTGGTGATATTTGACACTCTCCTATGAGGGATTTTCTTGATGTCTGATGAGTTATAAAATATATTTGATATACAAATATGTATCTAGATAATTTTTCCTTATTCAAAGCATTTGCTAACCCAAAATATTTTTTCTCATATTGACCAGTCAATGGTACTATCTATATTGTCAGATCGAAATGCAGCTCTAAATATCATAGACACTGTGGTGTCCACAAGAAAAACTTAAGTCTCCCAGTTCTGGAAGCTGGAAGTTTCAGATCAGGATGAGGTCAGGTTCTGTTAAGGGTCCTTTTCTGACATTGAGATGGCCACTTGCTGTATACTCATGTGACCGTCTCTCAGTAAGAAAGAGAAAGAGAAAAGGATAAAACAAAAAGAGGGGTGGTGCCCCCATCCTCCCCTGCCCCCCGGGGTACCCCAGTCCAGACCCATCCTGACTCTGGTGGCTCCCCTCTCCTCAATCCATCCCTGCTCTTTCCCTCCCTCTTCCTCTAGAGGGGATGAGGGTGTTGGAAAAAAGGAAAAGAAAAAGAGGGAAATAGAGAAAGAGAAAAAAAAAAAAAAGAGCTACAGACCAAGAGACAGAGGGCAGGTAAAGTCCCTAATATTTTTTCTTATGAGGGCACTAATACTATCATGGGGTTGTACCCTCATGAATTGATAGATGTTTTCAATATAATACCTCTTTCAGTCTCCTTCTACAAATACTATCATGTTGAGTGTGATGACTTAAATATTCAAAATTTGGGGAGAATACAATCCAACCAATAACACTTGTCTTTGGAGTGTTATTTCTCCTCCAAGCAATGTCCACAAAACTTAATGGGAGGTAGAGAATTTATTCAATATTGCATTGTTTGCAAAGGTAGAGCTAAATAGAGATTCCATGGCTATGATTTCTTTTAACCAAGAAATAATTTTAGAACAAAAAAGCTTTTCATTGACTTTTGTATTCTACAGTATTAGTTGAGTACATGTTTTTCCTCTATCATTAAAGACAATGTATGTACACATGTATAGAATCATATGTGCATGGGCTCACATTTATGCAGTGTATATAAATGCAGATGCATATATACACACTTATAGTACATATACATATAATATGCATGTACCCAATATAAGTGCATATGCATATATGCACACATGTGTGACCATACACACATGTACATATACCTATACTGAACCTATCCTTAGTGTTTAAAAAAAGTCATAATGAAATTGTTTATTGTATATGTTGCAGGCCTGGTTTGCTAAGATAGAAAATGCAATTATGAATGCTTACTGTTTTCTATCCTTCTAGTAGTACAAATTTAATAGTGTAAACTTCGTTTTTCTAACAACTAACACATTTATTTGTGGTAATTAAAGGATTATAAGGGCAGGTATTGTGGATTCAGTCTTAGAAACCTTTTCTGGGAATATGCAGATACTTCTACCTGGAACGGTCTGGTCTACTTTTGTTTCCTTTGCTTTCAGGCAGAATTAATTGATCTCTATACACAGTGAATTATTGATTTTATTTTATATTTACACAGACAAATCTCTGATTTTAACAAATTTTTATTATCTTTTAAATGAAAACTATTTATTTTGTAGTTTAATGCATCAGAAATTTTGTCTACTAATAATTTATTATGGAATACTACCATTATAAAATATTTCATTTTTTTACTAGTTTAAAAAAATATATAGTCCAGATTATTTTGTCTGAAGAAAAAAAATTATTGCCATAATAGTTGTTTTTTTCTATTTTATTTATTTATTTTTAATTAATTAAATAATTATGTGCCCCCTTCCCCATGCCCTCCCAACTCTGATCACTCCAACTTCTCTCTAGCTGCTGCTTATCCGATCATGTTTTAGCCCATAGGTCTCCCTTTTCTAAAGCATATACCCCTCCCTGGCACGGATCTGGGTTCCAGGGTCCCAGTAGATTGTATCGTTTAGATTTCGATTCTTGGCTTTGTGGTATATTTTCTCTCCAACTACTTTGGAGCGGCTCAAGGTTTCATTCTTCTTGTTGGCTGTCTCCTCCATTCTGATTTTAGTTCTATGTTGCTGCTTCTTTGCTGTTTTGCTGGACTCTGGCTTAGAGAGTCAGTCTTCCAGTCCTTATTAGTGAACAAATTGCTTTTGGAGCGAGACATCAGTGTGTAGTTAGTTAGTCTAGATTGTGTTCTCTCCATTTGCCATTTGCTGCTCTCCCTTGGGGCTCTGCCACGACTCTGTGGCCTTCTTCCCATCGTGGTACAGGAGGTAACATAACATGTTGTCATTGCAGGTTTCTCTGCTCCCTGATTTTGGCTTCCAAGCATTAGTGACTATATTCGGTTGGCTCTTTGATGAGTCCTTGGTATGGTTAGATATTCAGTCCTTTATCTAGTAGTTTTTAGAATATGATTTATCACTAAAACATTAAATATAATTTCAATCTAAAATTTGTTTTGTTTTATATTAATTTTGCCATATTTCTTAATTTTATTTGCATTAGTAGTTTATAAGCTTTCTTCCAAACCATTGAAAGTAGAATATAACTTGAATTTTTAAAAGTCTATCAGATCATCTCTGTAATTCAATAGAAAAATTTAAGCCTTTAACTTTTTGTGTAATGACTGACATATTTGAATATATTTATTAAATTACCATGCTTTCTTTTTCCCTCTCCTTTGTTAAATGATCATGTGTTTCTGCTATGTTATTTTTTAGTGACTTAAACAATTTATACAACTAATTTGTATATGCTGTTATTTAAAAATTTTTAAGCTTAAATTTATTTCTCTTTTTGCTTAGTTCTAATTTACAAAATTATTTACCATAAACACATCTACACACACATTTATTTAGTTGAATTTATATGTGCTTTGTAAAAAGGTAAGAACCTTGGAGCATTATAAATTGACTTGGATCCCAAAGCTCACACCTTTAACCCTCTATCAGCTTCCTATGTTTTCTCCATCAAATCTCAACAGAGATTTTAGTTCCAGAAATTTGATTCCTGTTTGATGTTTTTCATTATGCTTCAACAAATATTTAAACTTAACTAGGACTATTATTTCTCTACTCTCCTCTTTGTCGGTAGCCTGCTTTTCACCACTTGTTTAGGGTCCTTTTTCCTGCTGTACTTGAGAGGAATCTTTTCAGAGCACAATTGAAAATGTCACGACCTTGCTAATGTCATTACCAACTTGACTATTAGTTTAATTAAGTACTGTATTTTAAGTGTAAAATCAGTTTGTTTTTTTTTTAAATAACATTATATAGCTTTATTACCTTCTAGGCTCCAGTGTTCCCAAGGAGATGATTCTCTATCTGATTTGTGGAATGGTTAGTTTTTGGTAGACCTATTTTCTCCCCCTAAAAACTTGTAGAATTTTCTTCTTATCTTTGGAATTCTAGGTATATGTCTATTTTTCATCATCTTGCTTGGTACATGACATAGATCCAAGATTTGTCTTTATGATTTATGTGGTTTCTTTGTCATTTATTCTAGTCTAATAGCTTTGCTTTCCAGAACTCTAATTAAATGAAGGTTGGAATTTATTTGCCTTATTAACTTCCCTCTAATTCTTTTTCTTTCTTTCTTTCTTTCTTTCTTTCTTTCTTTCTTTCTTTCTTTCTTTCTTTCTTTCTTTCTTTCTTTCTTTCTTTCTTTCTCTTTCTTTCCTTTCTTTCCTTCTCTCTCCCTCTTTTTCTTTCTCTTTCATTCATTCGATCTTTGTTGTTTGTTTGTTTTTGTGCTGTGTTCTGAGAAATTTCTTTGAATCTATCCTCTCATTGTGGATTTATTACCTAGTTGTGCCTGTTCAAACCATCTATATGGATTTTTGTTTTGGTTTTTGGTTAATATTTCAACTATCTTAACTTTCATATATAGAACATATTTCCTTTTCATGCACATAGAATTCTCAAATAGCTCAAAATAACTATTTTCCCCTCTAACAATTATTGGCAAGGTCATGGAGAAAAGGAAACTATCATCCACTGTTGGTGGGAATATTATTCATACAGTCATTGTGGAAAACAGCATACAAAATTCTCAAAAACTTGAGGATAGATATGCAGTAAGATCCAGTATTCCTACTTATATCTATCCAAAAGGTGTAATATACCAACTAGAAGAGACAAATGCATCCCCAGGTTTTTTATAGCATTATTCACAATAGCCAAGAATTGAAAGCAACCTAAGTGTCCATTGACAGGTAACTGGATATAAAAGATGTTGTATATATATACAATGGAACACTATTCATCCATAAAAGTGAAATCCTGCCATTTGCAACAATGTAGTTGGAATTAGTAGCACTATACTTAGTAAAACAGTTATCAGGAGAAAGACTTTCATCATATAGTTTCACATACCTGTGATATATAAACAAAAAAATAAAAACCCCAAAATTTCAGATTATAAGAAAAAAATAGTAGCTAGTAGTTACCAGAAGGAAAAAAGAAAGGAAAGGATTGGGCAAATTGAGTAAAAGGGGTCAATTGTATGGTAATGACTGTCTTATTAGCAGATGAATGGATAAGATATAATATAGCACACACATGGCATAGAATACTATTTAGCTTTGAAAATGATTCAGTCTGATACATGTTATAAAATACATGCTTTGAATGACCTTGATGACTATATATGCTAAGTAAAATGTCAGTCATAAAAAATAAATATTATGTGATTCCTCTTATAGGAGACAGTTAAATTCTAAAAATAAAAAGTAGTAAGATGCTTGTCAGTGACTAAAGGTAGGGGGGATTGGGATACATTTAACACATATGGAACTTCAGTTTGGGAGGCCACAGTGTTCTCAAGATGTCTGGTTGTGATGGTTGCAGATGGGAATGTATTCAGTTCCATGAAACTGTATACTTAAACATGGTTAAAATGTAAATTTTATGTTATATATATTTTTCCATATACAAAAGAACTCAGAAAGACTAAATTTACTAGGATACCGTAGAGAACAAAAGAAAAGTCCTGTTTATTTAAGATCTATTTTCACACTGGAGAAGAAAGAAAAATCAAAGTGTTTAAAATGTAAATTTTGTGGTATGTGAGATGATAAAATACTAAGGATAAAAGTAAAAGATAATAGGAATTGATTTTTCAGTGTAACTGACTTCTAAATGCCAGCTTCATTCACTAAACTATGATATCTTTCAAAATAAAATATTTTGGAAAAAGTGCTGATATTTCCTTATCTTAAATGTTTTTGTTTTGTCTGTTTCCTTCTTTGTACAAGCATTTACTGAAAAGAAAGTAAATGTAAGCCATGCTTTATTTCTCTAAAAATCAGATAAAAGTTCTTTAGAACAATTAAAGTAATATTTCTTCTCGAATAAAACCTCAGGACATAGCTTATTGTCCTTTTTACAAATATAGAACACAAGTGACATGTGAGAATTTGGAGAAGATTCATGTACTTCAATGGGGAAAATGTTCTTGGATAATAGAAGAATTCTCAGATATAAATATTAATACATCTGTATAAAAATCTTGGGTCTGGATTTTGCCAGTTGTGTGGCCTTAATAAAGCCAGATTTTTGTAATAAATAAAATGAATATAAAAATATCATCTCTTCATTTTAGAGGGTTATTGTGTTAGCTAAAAGCATAATTATATTAGGTAAGCAGTGTGTCATTTATCAAACACTACATATCAGATGACTTAATCAGGGATAATAAAACAGATATTAACATACAATTATGCTTCATTTTCCACTGAATATAAAGAGCTATTCTCAGAGTACCCAAAGTTGCCCTAAGCATGCATTAAGATCTTACACATTCTCATAGCACAAGGGAAAGAAAAAGAATCAACTTCCCCCTACTCAAGTGCCAATAGAAGCACAATAGCTCTAATCTTTTGTTTTCCTTGGTGGGAACTGAAGGTTTACCAAACAAGGCATCAAATCACAAAGTCCTTAGAACCAGTAATATTATATTGATTTCCTCAATTTTTATTGGTTTCAATGTTTCTACTCTTCTAGGAAAATAATTCTTTTTCTTCCATATTCATGAGTGTGTGAGTTCACTAACTGGTGAAAATCTAGAGATCAAAAACGGAAGCCAATGAATAATTTACAGTTTAACATATGCTTCCATTGCAATGCAACAGAGTTCTAATTTACTCATGAAATGAAAATCCTTGAGTTAAGTATGAATTAGTTCACTTGTTGCTGTGTTACAGTGTACATATATATGTATATATGTATATATGTATATATATGTATATATAGGTATATGTATTATAGGTATATATACATATACCTATATATATACATATACACATATATACATATATATACACATATATACATATATATATATAAATATATATATATATATATACACCTGGAGGCACTGTTTTATCCCACACAAGAATCAAGTGTGGTTATGCTAAGAAGTGACTACTAGTAGGTAAGATAGCTCATGATAGCTCATAACTCATAATGGTACTTAAAGAAAAAAATTCAGCACATTTACATAGTGTATCTTGTACTCTCTGTGGCAATTTTATGTGTCATTATGTGTTCCCCCTTTATACAGTGAGCATCTAGAGGAGACAGTTTAGTGTACTTCTCTCTGAAGTTTGTCACCTTCTTTCCCTAGTGTTTAGTTCAAATCTTGACTCACAAACAGTAAATGTTTATAATAACTATATATTCTATTGAATTCACTGTTGGAAGTTTGAGAGGTCAATGGATTGTAGTTTAACACAGGCAATTCTTAATATGAAGGAACATTTCTCAGGAGACAACTTGGAAAAGACTTTGTGGGCATTTGGCTTGAGACATGAAGTCAATAGCACAAGGCATAGCTTTAATCCTGGCACATCTGTGAGAGTACAGTCTCACAGTCATCTCAGATTTTGGTCTAGAAAATGTTTAATTATCTGAACCATAATCAGAAACCAATATCCATGGGAAAGAATATAAACTAAAGATTTATATATACTATGTAGCTATGAATAAATCAGGAAAGGAAAAAAGAGAATGAAATACAGTAGCATGAAGTAGGGAAAATGGAGGAAAAATAAAATGTATTAAGTTAGAAAACTGTGATAAATACAATAGTGCATACAAAGAGAAGAGTGAGGATAAATGCCAATGAGGGATTAGAAAATTTAAGCATTTAAAATTCAGTGGCAGTCTAAAGCCTTGTCTCATATATTATAGGATATCATATGATTTCCAAAATATTTACAGTATATTCACAACAGAGAACTATTATCAGAATGTGGTTCTGGGCAGCAACAGTACTGGTGAAGTTGTGAAGAAAAAGGAACAGTTTTACACTGCAAACTGGTCCAGCCACTATAGAAAGCTATGTGGAGAACATTCAAACTACTGAAAATGGAACTACCATTCAATCCAGCAATTCCACTTCTGGGAATCTACCTAAAGGGCACCAAAACACTAATCCAAAGGGCGTCAGTACCACTATGTTTATTGCAACACTATTTATAATAGCCAGGACATGGAAACAACCCAAATGTCCCCAAACAGATGAATGATTCAAAAAGTTGTGGTATATTTACACAAAAGAATATTATTTAACAATAAAAAATGCAGACTTATATTATTTGTAGCAACATGAATAGAGCTAGAAGAAATCATGCTAGCAGAAATAAGCCAGAAACGAAAAGAGAAATACTGGATGGTCTCACTTATATGTTGTGTATAGGGAAAACAAAGTGACAGGAAAAAGTGAAAACTAACAAATTGATAGTAGAAACTAAAGGATATAGCAAGGGAGAGGGAGGGAGGTTGAAATCGGGGAGGGATGAGCATAAGAACTTAAGATGGTGGTTCGAGGGTTACATGGTGATGGGAGAACCTCAGGGTATACAATGATGTAAAAAATATACATGTATGTGTAATCAATAAAAAAATAAATTTGATTATTATATTAAAAGGAAAAAAGTAACTGAACAGGGACTGTGACTTGGACATCTTTGTGACCCAGGCTTCACATATTAAGTGCTCTATGGAAAGTTGTGGCAGCTATCTTTCCAACCTTCCCTGTGGCCTGAAGGGCATTGATACCATCTCTGCTTAGATATCTAGCTCTCAACTGTTTCACCTTCTTTTCTAGATTATTCCTCCCTGATTAACCCCTCACAAAGTTGACTCAGTTGGAAAACCTACCTAGACTGAATGTGGGCTTTTCCTTTACGCGTAGACTTCTGTGTTTTTGTTTTTAAACATGAGTATTTGACTTGTTTACAAGCAATAGTGCGTAGATTCATCTGTTCAAAACTCCTAGGACATTAAGAGCCCTAGTAGAATTATCTGGTCCTCCCAAATCTGGTATATTCTGGGAAACCAACATCTTAATATATATTTTTAAATTACATGTATCTTCTTATACTTTTTATGCATAATTTAATTAATGGAATAGACAGAAACTCATGAACTCTAATATATATATAATGTGCTTGGTGTAAGCAAATAATAGTGCCTTGTAGCCAGATAGTATGAATCTAGAGTGCAGATAAAGTCTGGGAAGAACCAATTTAGGAGGTACCAATTTTCAGGTTCTCCTCTCTGCTATCCTTCTCATAATTTCAATTATCTTTAAAATAAACATATAATCATGTCATTTTCATATATAAATGTCTTCATGAATCACTAAAGTGAAAAAAATTCATTTAAATATTGCAACATGAGGATTCAAATATCAAAGTTTGGTCCTTTCTAGATTTTTCCATGTAATCTCCCCATGACTGGCTTTCCATGAATCTCTGACATCAACCCATACATTCCTTTTACTGCAAACATGCTTGGTAATATCCCATCTTCAGACCTCTGCTCAAGTTATTTTCTCCATCAAGATCACATTTTTCTTAAAAAATCAAAACTCTGAAATTCAGGCTCTACATCAAGGCCCCTTTTAAATCTTTGTTCCTCCTGGTCATTTTTCCAAAATTTCTCAGGTGAATTTCTCCCTTGCTACAGTGTTTGTATTCTATTGTTTTGACACTAGTTAGGCTTATTTAAGTGCATGTCAATCTTTCCATCCCGTCCATGAGACCACCACAGTTCTTCTGTTCTTAAATTTTACAATTATTCTTTACTCAAAATGTCTGTGTCACTAATTTGAAACATAAATTGGACATGGTTTCAGTCACTACTTTTAGTAATCTTTTCACTCCTATAAAAATAACTATTTGCATGTTCTTTATGATCAATATTTTATTTAATGCTTATAAAAACACTCTCCCAACCATAAAGAAGTTTTTCTCTGTGCTGGTTTTAATAATTAAATCTTTATCATAAAACTATTTGCACCAAGGACTATTCATTTCAACAATATTTATTAATTTAGTTTAAAATTTTTAATCCAATTTCTCAAGAAATCAGAGTAAAATATTTAAGAAATAAATTCTGCAGAGTTTTGTGGCTTCCAAATATTCAGAATTAAAGGTCTGGCTCCACTCAGAATTCTTTAATTCTAAGTAGGTCATTAATTTCCATGAGGAAGAGCCTCTGAATGGAAATGGAGATGAATTTCAAGAGAATATAGTTCCAATTTTATGGTACTTTTTTACTCACCAGAACTTGACTGAGGGAAAGGCGAAACAGTTGTTGCTTATGTAACAATTAGGCTTACTAATTAGGTAATTAACTAATTAACTTAATAGATGACTCTGAGAACCTGGGCTGCTGAAGAGTGGGCATGACTTTCCATAAGTTGAGAAGAAATAAAATATAATGTAGAAAGCACTCAAGCAAGATAGTAATAATAACAACAATAACAACAATAATCCCTCAAAGCCAAAACCAAAGAAACAATCCTAGTCTGTTCAATAGCATGAAATTGTGAGAGAATTTGCCAAATTTACAGAGTACCATTTCAGTATAGCTGAAGCATTATGGGCATAGGACAAGAAAGTAGCAGAGATAGGGCTTGAGTGAATTTATAGATCATATCACAATGTTTAGAAAATATTGATCACTGAATTTTCTTACCTATTACATCTTATCCTATATCTAGTCCCACTTCATTAAAGCTCTTCATATATACTATTCTAAGGATTATATACATTAAATTCATATATTTAATATGAATATAATATAAGCTCACTCAGATGATATAGTTTGTTTAGGGATAATTGTAATTTGGGTTATTTGGGTGTTTTTAAATTTTTACTAGTGCAAACATCACAACAGTAAAAATCCTTGTAAATCTTTGATTGTCATAGTTCATCTTTGTTTCCTAGAAGAGGTATTTCTGATGTTAGACTAGAAAAATATTAGCCTCAAATAAGTCAGACTTAACCATGGTCCCTTTACAGGTTCTCATCTTTTCTTAAATTGAAAAATGTTGGATTGTTATAACAGTCTGTTAATTAATCTCCCTGCTTCCATTGTTGTACCTCTCTACTCCATTCCCTACATTAAGACAAGCTAAACTTTATAAAATATAAATCTGATCTCGTCCTCCCTATTAAACCACATACAACGAATGATTCCTCAATGTGTCATCTATAAACTATTTAAATTAAGGTACATTTTAAGACTTCTAATGCTTATTATTTAACTGCTTGCAAAAAGACTGCAGCAATTCCTACTCCGGCAATCAGTACACAAAAGTATGGATCTTATCATGCCCTCCCCAACATGTGGTATTCTCATTTGTCACACATATTGCAATGATCTATTATTGTCTGTCTCTCCCATTAATTTATTAATTACTTACCACCAGGAATGCTGTCCTATTTATCTTTGAATCATAGCACACAGTGCAGTATTAGCGAGCAGTAAGAGAATACATACTATCTAACAAAATCTGTATGTAGAATTTAAGAGCCTTTCATCCTTTGCTCTGTGAGATTTAGGGAGATACAAGGTCAAGGCCATAAGGTGAGGGTTCAAAGAAAGGTTGAGGTATCAGACAAGTAACTGTAGGTCAAAATAGGTAACACACACACCATTAGTTCGAAAGCTGATCTCCTATAGATCATTTCATTCTTGTTTTAGGTTCTCTAAAATATACTTTGTTTATTGAACAATACATAGTTATTTGCCTGACAAAGTCAAGGTGAGGTAAGTCTCATTGAGGTAAGTCTTCCAACTAGAACTAGCTAACACTGAAAAATATCCGATATAAGCAGACCGTACGCAGGGAGGGCTCCTTGACTCTAATGAGCCACCTCACAGAGGTGAACTTTCTATGGAAGTGTGCCTTTTAAACTCTATATGCAGAACAATCTCTGAGGATTTTCATCCATATACTGTAATCTCACTCAGAGAACCTGACATGGGCTTCAGTAGCCTGAATTTCAAATAAAAATGAAATGATGTTGCTAGTGATTTGTGCATCACATTTGGAGCAGGAAGGCTCTAGCATATTTTCTGGTCCTTCAACAAAAAGAGAATTTTACAACTTACTCATTGTATTGTGAGATGTTCAGATCTGAAAAGTCTAGGCAACATACCTGGTTATGTAAGTTGATTTTTATAAAAGAGTCACACTTTTTTCTAGCGGGCCTCAAACTGACTATACATTAAAATCCTCTTGGGGATATTTTCAAATGTACTGATCCCTGGGATTGCACCCAGACCAATTAACCCAAAACTTATTGGGATAAAGACCATGCACTTTTATAGTTTCCAAAGTGAGTTTAATGGACAGTCAAGGGTGAACGAAGGTCACATTTGCCTTAACTTTCTAGGAGTCCCCAAAGATAAGAGAAAGTTTAATCTGCATAATAATATCTTGGGGTTCTTTTAAATTTACCATGTAAAGTGGCTATGTAAAATGGAAGATACAAATGAATTCTAAATCAGGCTCTAGACTCTCCTATTGTACCTTAGATACCCAGAAGAGGTATAGGACACATCTTTCAGGGATCTGTTGTAGGGATCAGCAACCCAGTAGAGCTTCAGAAAACAGCAGTTTTGCACACATACAGGTCCCCATTCCCAAATCAGTGCAGGCAAGGCTTTGACATCTGGCTTTTGTTTCAATTTTTTTAAATGTCATAGTGATTCTGGTGCCCACATAATTCGAAGTCACATCACAAGTCCATGCTAGAGAAAGAGAAAGTGAAATTCAGTAGCTATGTACTATGATAATGTCTCTGGTAATGAACACTGGAATAGTTGTGTATTTCATTCCTCAAATTATCATCCTTTCACTAAAACAATAAATTGATCACTTGATCACAAAATTTCTCCAAATAAGAGTAAAGAACAGATTTAGCACTTCTCACCTGACTTGGAAGGTTCTGCCAGTTGTGTAGGACCACAGAGCTGAATCTGAGAAACCCCCAAAACTTCCTCAATTGTGACTCGAGCTTTGCTGTACCTGGACCTTTCCAGCTTCTGTGTATATTGCTAAACTTCATTGAAAAAGCCTCTGAAAGCGTCCTATTGTGCTTCAATTATTAAGTGTCCTCTAAAGAACATTCTTTTTTTGTGAAAAAAAAAATCCTATTGAAGTGTCTTGTGTTGACCAAACGCTTTTATTTACAGAGGAGTATATTGCTTCAGAAAATATAAACCACCCAAGACAGGGTTCTTGACCTAAGAAGCTTAAGTTTTAAGACAGTGATAAACAAATGTGCGATAACAGTAAAACACAGTCTCAAAGCAGTCTGGGAGACTGCAGGGACCAAGAATGACATTATTCACCTCCAGTGCCTCACGAAATCCACTTCTTGAAAACCCTAGTGGTTTTTGGGTCCCCCAAATAGAAGCTGATTTTTTTTCTGTTTTTCTTTATGAAAGTTGCACAAAATGATAAGTGCAAAAAATGTGTTTTGTTTTAGCTTTAGTTATTGGGCTATAGATGAGATTTATCACCATCTAGGATGCCAGTTAAATCGATTTTGAAGATTTCAAAGCTTCTTCAAGTTGATTGCTTTGTGATACCATGTTATGTTCATTATTTCCTTTAATGTCCAGTATTTTCTTTGTTAGGGTAAGGATTTCATTTATTTATTTATTTACATTTACCATAACCTAGTAAAATACATTAATAAATATGATAGAAGTTAATCAGAAGATTTAGTCTTATTTCATTTGCAATTAGTCTGTCTGAGTATTCTGGCTTTGACCCCATACCATTAGTATAGCAAAGAAAATATAGACAAATCCCTAAGTGATATTTGTTCATTAATAGTTTAATATGTGTTTATTTTTTCCTTCCAGGTTTTTATTTCAGAAAATAAATCCTGGATTATGTTCTCAAAGGAATTAATACTATTTTTGTATATCTTTTCCTTAAAACCCTGTAGTTTCACCCCTCCCCTCTAAGACACATGCATACCCTGTGGTTCTTATAGAGGTTTAACAACTGGCAGCCCTGGAATCTGATGACCTCTTTCTTTCCTTTGACTAGATAAGGTAGCACAGCTGCTTCAAAAGTTTTCCCACAGACGCTGCCAATGGTTGTGGATGGGGAGGGGTGTCCCTCTGTAGACAGAGGTAATTTGATCTTCACACAGATCAGACCTGGGCCTTGTCAGGGTTGAGACTGTGTGCTATATTAAATTACTTCCAGTGTTTTCTGTTCTACTCCTTGAACTACTGTTCAGAGACCACCCAACCTACAGCACTGACCTGAGCCCCTGGGAGAACCCAATTATAACTGTCCCACATGGTCTGTCAACCAATAGGTGTTCTCGAACTGGCTTCTTCAGAACTTCCTGGTGGTGTTTCTGGCAGACAGATTTCACATGTCCAGTGATATCTCATCACATAAGGAAAGTTAATAATCTTTGGTAAGAAATGACTTGAGCTATGAACCTGCAGAGCAGGAAACTGAGAAGCAGTCAGGCAGTTTCGAGATAAGCACTTTGGTTTTGGTGCCTTGCTTTTACTCAGTGTGCCCTAATCTTGAATCATTGCTTTGTTGTTGTTTGGGTTTGGGGATTTTTTTTTTTTTGAATCTTTATTTGTAACTTTTTATGCCCCCATCCCTTATCACCCAGTTTACTGATTCTTAAACTGTAGTTTGCATATTGGTCTCATCCAACCAAAGTTCTGATTACCAAGTCTGATGCTACATTTTTAACAAATACCTCCAGTGCTCATGACACAGATGGTCTAAGGATTGCACTTTGAGAATCAGTAACAGAAAGTTACACCGGATTCTTCTCCCAAATGTATAAAGGAATGTATATACTTCATAGATTATGCATATCTTGCTGTGAATCAATTTAATGTGTGAGTCTAGTCTCAAAAAATAAAATACTATTGGGTAATATAGAGGAAAAAAGAAATCTGTTCCAAGATACTTATGCAAAACAGCACTATGAACTATAAATGTGACTATATCAATATGTAGTAAATGTTTTATGGCCACAGACATCTTCCTAGTGTTTTAATTTCTTCACTTTTAGAAAAAAAAAAGATTTTTTAAACAGATTCTTATCTAGGAGGAAACCATTGACTTTGCTTACAATCCCAGCTAACTATAGAATTTTTTAAAAAGCAAAATTTATTAATCATGTAATATGAAATATATCTATAAAGCATATATATGGGTGTATATATATATATATATATATTCAAGAACAATATCTACTCTATTTTTGAAGCCCTCTCATATTTATTCTGGTTAGAAATAAAGTCCTCAATATTATTAAATTTCTTTGAAGCAATAGAAAATTACCATTATATTTGAGGAAGAAAAAAAAATACTCTTTAAAATTAGGCACAAGGAAAACACTGGGACTCTTAACAACTCAATTCATCCTTACACAAACTAATGGGGGATTTAAAAACATTTTAAGATGGTTTATTTATTATACCAACAACTGAAACATTGCTGTTGCTACTGCTATTTACCACTCAATTTGTTTGTTTGGGACAGGAATGTTGAAGGGTATAAATCTTCTTAAGTCAAAATAGAGTAGTAAAAAGATTTGAAGACTGAATGTCAGGTGCTATAGCTTCTAATCTCAAGGGTGTAATTCATTAGGTATGTGACCTTATCAAAACAAATGAATCTTTTTGTGTCTCAGTCTTTTGTAAAACTAAGTTAAACACACATATCCTTCCTTCACAAGATTTATTAGGAAGATAGAGTCATGTAATAGTAAAAAAATTTCCAAATTAAAAAATATGCTGGCTTATAAAGTGTTATTTAAAATTATGTACACCTATGTACATAAATATGCATATCTTTTTTGTAAATTCACAAAACAAGCTATGTGATAGAATTTAGCCTCTCTGACTCTTTTGAGTATATTTTTCTCCTGCCCTCTATTATAACTTTTGGCAATACAAGGAAAGGGCATACAATACTGAAGAAAGTTATCATAAGCTTAACTGTTAGCCTAAATACTATATTAAAGTTTAACTTATATAATTAAAACCAGAAATGATGATTAACAGGTGGCATTGTCATTAAAGATTATAATACCTTTAGTATTTTCTTTGTGATTTCTGGAAATTAATGACAATTATCAAGTTTCAATTCAAAAGTAAGAAAAATAGTTAAAATTTCAAAGTACTAGTTTATTTACATAAGCATTTTTTTCTTTTTTGAATAACCTCTTAAAAAAGCGTCTTCAGGTTTCAGAACCTGGGAATTCTATTCGGATGACAGGATCTGTGTAATTAGCTATGTTTATTTCCAGTTGGACCAGAGTATTCTAAACCAAGATGTAGATTTGTTTGCTTTTAAAAAATATTTAATGCTGCTATGTGCAAGACACCATGCTTGGCAATGTTGGTGGTACAAAATCATTTAAATAATGTGACTATGACCTATACCTCAGAGAAACATTACTAAGGAGAAATGAGAGTTCAAGAGAAAGGAGACTTTTGGACATGTAAGTAGTTCATTCAAAGATGCTCGAAATAATATGTTAAAAAAAGTATGCATCAGACACATTGAAAAGCAAAAAGGACATTCTAAGTAGAGAACATATATGGAGTAAATGCACAGAGGAGAATGAAGTTAGGGAATACATAATAAACAAAAATGCATTTTACTCATTTTTATTCAAATTTCAAAGAGAAGAAAGAATATTTATTTTTAAGAATGCTGATCCTTCACTGCTTTGGTCTAAATGTTTGTGTTTTCTCAAAGTCAGTAGAGATCCCAACTTAAAATATGATTTTCGTAGGTTGGGTTTTGGGGAAATGATGTGACTTGGGGATTAGATTCTTCATAAAAGAAACTGGCATACTTGTGAAAGAGACCCTGTAGATGTTCCTTGCCCCTTCTGCCTATGAGGATGCAGCAAAAGTTGAGTGTGCTAACCACAAATCTTGCCTTCACTGGGGATAGAATTTGTGGGAGCTCAGAATGTTGTCTTCTCAGCCTTCAGCACTATGAGAAATTAATGTTTATTGTTTATAAACCACTCAGTTTACAGTATTTTGTTATAGCAACCTGAACAGACTAAGATATATCAATAATTTTCAGAGGAAAAAATTTCAGTTAATTTATCAAAGTCAGGAGAAAGAATATTGATTCTGCCATCTAAACATGCTAAAAGTCAGACATAGTTATGTTGTAAATGCTCAATTTGAGCTTTGTAAGAAAGCAGTTGCTCAGCTCTTAGACACAGCTCCTAGTGCACGCAGAAGTTTCTAGAGCTGCCTTCTGTCCTGTCCCTGACCTTACGATTCTGGGCGGTCATTTAACTTTGCTGAATCTCATTTTCTTGGGGTGTAGGGTTAGTAAGGGGAATGGAGTTAAATGGCCTCTAGGATCCATTCCAGCACTAAATATTTACAAATTCTTATTTCCAGCATTTAGAGTTATTCATACATTTTAATGTTAAGCTACTTTTTCTGTTCTGGAATCACCAATGCCAAGCCCCCTAATTTCCCCTTCCCCTAAAATATGCACACACTTCTCTCTGCTTGTTAGTGCTGGAAACATTATAAAAGTAAATTAGGTAGACTAGATAAAATCTGAGGAATCCTAAATTTATATATATATATATATATATATATATATATATATAAAGTCATACAAATGATTACTGGTCACTGTTATATATTTGCTCATACATGTAATTTATGTGATATGAGAACTTAAGTTTGATGAATTTTTCTGCATTTAGGAAGATATGCTGGGGTATCCCATGTTTACTATGAGTCCCAACATCTCCAAAGCCTTGCATTGATTTACACCTCAGACTACAGATGTCAAATAACTAGCAACAAATGTGTAAATATACAAACAAATAGCTAACATAATGTTGTTTATCATGCGCTTAGCAGGTTTACTTCATTTACCTCTTCCCACAATCATATGGTACATATTATCAGTCCTATTTTATTTAACGGACACTTGTAGTACATCAGATAAGTTGCCTAACCTTAAACACTGGTAGAATCATTATACAAAGCTATCTATAGATTTCTTTCCTATTTGCTTTACCACATTCTACGCAATAACAAGGAGAGACAATGAAGCCTGCTTACTTGTTATCTACACACAAATCTTTGCTTCATCATTGGTCTCATAATAGAGTTATATGAGTGAAAGAAGAAAATAAAGCATTTAAGATGTTTTAACCCAGTTATGAAAAAGCTTAATGATTAAACCAACATAGTGAATAGTCAGAATACATTTTCCACTCTTGTCATTTTCTATTTTTGTTCATTGTGCTATCATTCCAACTGCTTCCCTAACCCCCACCATCAAAATCCCAATAGGTAGTAGAATTAGCTCTGGCTTCTAAACACTTGGTGTTTATAAAGGAATTCAACCCTATCCAAGAGATTTTTTTTTTACTTGTCCAAATGTTTTATAGAAGTTGCCATGTTTTTCTTTCAGCAGTTTAACAAATATTGTCTTTTATTGGTTGGAGTTTGAAAGTGGTCCAAGCATTTGCACCTTTTTTCTTTTTATCTGATTCTGCTTGAAAGTTCAAACACAAAAGGTGATAGGGTGCCTTGGAATCCTTGATATCATTTCTTCCTTTTGGGTACATGTGGTGGAGCAACAAGACAGTCTATTATTTCCTTGTTGGAATCATATAAAGTCTAGCCAGCCAAGGCAATTTCACAGTGCCTGACCAAAACACCTTGGCTGCTACTCCCACACATGTGGGAGATGTTTTTGGCTGAGGACGATGAGTTGAGTCAGTGATTGCTGAATGCCCTGTATTTGGCATTCTACTTTTTGTGTAAATAGCAGGGAGAACAGAGCAAGCCTTCATGATTGTACCTTTACCAACTGAGAGGTTTTCATGAGTAAACATCCACCTTGTAGTTAACTCCTTTGGGTATTTTTGTAGGTTAATATCCTTCACCTTTTCATTTTGAGTTCTAGATAATACTGATATTTTTAAATTAAATATCAAGTTGATAGTTCTTTTAAAATTAGTCAGATTTTATTTTGAGGCATTTGAGTCTTATTGATGTGATTATAAATAGGATTGTTTCTGACATTTCTCTTCCAGATTTTGTATATTTATTTTGTAACCTGCCACTTCACTTTTGTTGTAATATTTCATAGTGAGATCTTTAGGTTTTTTTCAACTTTCAATTGCATATATATATATATATATAGATGTATATATCACCTATATATTTTAATATCTTAATATATTCATCATCTTAATCTCTTAATCTCTTGTGCCCAGCCCTTCCCTGATTTTACCCTCTCATCTCTTGTTCTATGCTTTCATTCTACTAAGTTAGTTTTAATTTTTCCTTTTTTTGTTGTTGTTGTTGTTGTTTTTCCTATATCTCACATGTAGGTGAAATCATCTAGTATTTTCATTTTCCTTTCTGGATGATTTCTTCTAACATGATTTCTTCTAGGTTCATCCATGTTATCACAAATGCACCAAATTTGTCTTTTTTGATTGATGAGTAATATTCTATTGCATACATATACCACAACTTTCTGATCTATTTGTCTGTTTTGGGGTATTTGGATTGTTTCCATATACTGCAATAAACAATAGATGAGTAAAGGTATTCTTTCAAATGAATGTTTTGTATCCTTTGGGTAAATTCCCAGAAGTAGGATTGCTGGATCAAATGGTAGTTCCATTTTAAGTAACTGAAATCTTTAGAGTTTTTTATATATATTATGATATCATCTGCTAGTTCTAATACTTTCCAGATTTGTATTCCATTTTTTGTCTATCTCTTATCTAATTGCTCTAGCTAGTAACAGTGGTACATGAATTTAGAAGTGCTTTTTTGCACAATATTTATATATGATAAATCCTTATATTTTATTTAACTTTTCATTTCTGGCTAGACAATATTTTTAAGCACATATTCCAGATTCTCAAGACCATTCACTTAGTATTTGTTATGTGCTTAGTGCAGGGCTGAGTGTAGAATAAAGTTTTATTTACTTTTTGGCTGACTGAGATCACTTGGATTGCATTTTGTAAGCGCATAGTGCTATTATCTAATGGGATGGGGTGAATGTCAGTCCATAGTTGAACCAAATTGATTTATGAATGTTGGTTATGTAGAAGTCAAACTGATTACAAATGTGAGACCAATTACAAGAAACTTTAATTAAATAAATAGTGAAAACAACAGGTTTAAGATTTGTCCCCAAGCGGTAGTTCAAGTATTGTCCCCACACATTACACATTTGAGAACAAGTAGAATAATACCAATTTATTTCTTCCTTTTCCTTTCTCTATCTCTTTTTGTTGTTGTTGTTTACCTCTTGTACTTCTTTTACCTTTTCTTCAAAAAATGTTGATTGAGTCCATTTATGGGCCAGGCAGAGGTATAGAGGGTAGATAATGACAAATGACTCTGGCTCTGCTCACACTGTAGTGTAAAAACAGACAAGCCGTTTTGTAATCAGGTATATGCACAATGTCATAGGAAGATATGATCCAGGCTCTAATGATTTGAGATAGTGGAGGAATTAACGCTATAAGAATGAGTGCTTTTTGTGGAGGGAAAAACATGTCAATGGTCTAGAAGCAATGGGAGGAAAGGCTCATCAGAAGAGTGGAAATAATATCACATGTAAGTTTTCGTCAGGAACAAAAGGGTTGAAAGCTGATACTGATATGCCATAAAAGGATTACATTATTGTGAGACTTCAAAAAATTCAGGACTTGAGACTTCAGTCTAGGAGAAAGAATTGGGATCTTAAGTAGAAGAATGACCTGCTCTGATTTTTGCTTTAGTAGTGCATACTGATGGGCTGTGGATAAGGAAAGACAGGAGGCATGGGAACAGATTTAACAGTGAGGGTTGAAATAGCTGAATGGACTTGAGAGCTATAAAGAAGACTTGATCTGGTTGAATGCTGGAGTTGGGTGTATTAGGGAAGAGTGAGTCAAAAGTATAAATATTTATGACATAGCTTTCTAGCTACATTTGAATAGGAATCAATGCAGGAGAGAGCTGGGAGAGGGAATTGATGAATTAAATTTTAGCACTGATGAACTTGAGAAACTGTGAAAGTGTTCAAGTAAAAAGGTCCCAGTGATAGTGCTGGTTCATAATGAGCTTGATTATATTTTACATTCCCATAAGGGTTGTTTTTATGTTGCTTATATGGCACTCATTTTTATTTATGATAGTGACTATTGCCTACTCTGCTTAAATAAAGGCTGTGGGGAACACACAGAAATATGCCTCACCTTTTAGAAAATCAGGGTATGGATAGATAGATAAAACTACACTAATAGCAAAAAAGAATCAAGTTTAGTGAAAGGTTAATATAATTATTATTAATAACAAATGTTACAGCATTATAAATATAAAAAATCAACCTGAACTAGAAAAGGTCTCATTTACAAAGTAGGGGGAAAAAAAAGCAGAACTGGTAATAATCTTGAAAAGATACAGATGGGGAAAATGACACAGGTAAGTACTTCTCTTTTGGAGGTAAAAGTGAAAACAGGCAAATTTTTTTACAGATAGCCTTAATAAAATGTATGTATTGAAAAATGCTGCTATTTAAGCTCATTATGTTTGCCAGTTAAAGAGTACAGCCTGTCAGTACCTATCTATTCAGGGATATAAAGTTTACTTTGGCCTTACTATCTTGCATGTAATAAAAACCCTATTAAACTAGAAAAGAAGTACAGGGACTCCTAGGAAGACCAGATGGGACTAGCTGCCCTCGATGAACTGACTTTGCCCAGTCTATGCCTCTGATTTCTTAAGTATCTTTAGCAAGCAAATTCACTGAGGCTTGTATTCTCTCTGTAGTCACTTGAAAATGTATTAATATTGGAAACAATAGCACTGCTATTTAAAGTAACTAAATAGAATTAAAGTATAAAACCATTTTTTACTTAGTGAGAAATGTGATGTAAATCCCATGGTTTACAGGCAGTGCTATCCAGTGCTATTTCTGTCAGGTCAGAAAGTTGTGTTACATGTACACAATGGAATATTATTCACCAATCAAAAAGACAAACTTATGTCATTCGCAGCAACATAGATGGAGATAGAAGGAATCATGTTAGTGGAAATAAGTCAGAAAGAAAAAGAGAAATACTGGATGGTCTCACTTATATGAGGGATACGGGAAAACAAACAGACAAGAAAAATGTAGCACTGTCACCAGAACTGAAGCATAGAGCAAGAGAGGGTGAAAGGGTAAAATTGGGGGAGTTATGGGCACAAGAGATTAAGATGGTTCATGGGTGACAAGGTGGTAGGAGAACCTCAGGGTAGACAATGATGTAAAATAAATATTGCATTTATATTCAGTTAATTAAAATTTTTAAAAAAAGAAATACACAGTCAAACAAGACTCAATGCATGTAATTTTAAAATTTCTGATACTGAATTTTAAAAAGTAAAAGGATACAAGTGAGATTGAAGATAAACTCATTTAAGTTGATATATTGGAACTGTTCATATTTCAGTGCAAAACCATAGATGACTACCAGATGGAAAGCACAAATCTAAGGGTTAGATCACAAGCCTCACATTTCTGTCCAATTTAGAGTACAACATTTAGGTTGCCTATTACTGTACACTTTTTCTCGATTATGCAGATAATGATTTGTGGAAAGAAAGCAGCAGAAGAAATAAGAAAGAAAGGAAACAAAATGAATTTACGTCTAGTAATTATAAATTAATTTAAAAAAACTTTTGTGAGTTCCAGGCAAAGGACTAGACATTTAACATTTATCTCATTAGTCACTTCATCAATGATATAGATATATGTAAATAAATACATATATGACCAGGAGAAGTAAGTCAGTAATTACTTATTCTACAACAAATACAAGAGCAAGGAAATTGAAATTCAGAGAGTTTAATTATATTTCAAGATTACAGAGCTAGTAAGTTGCTAACCACGAATAATTTCTAGATCTACCTGACTCTAAAACTGGTGCACTCTCCACCATGTTTTGCTATCTCTTAAAGCACATCCCTGGTTTGGCTCTATCTAACTTTCAGTAAACAGTGAGTCATCTTGCGATTTTTTTTTTCCCTGTGGAAAAAAAGCTCCTGGCAAGATATTATAACAGAAAAGATACCAAGAAAAGAATTATTTTAAAGACATGTTCCTGGACCTGGTCCCTAATATATTCTGAAGTTTAGCAAGAAGAAAACACTTCCAAAAATATTGCCTCAGAAGAGGCAGATGGGAACTTTATGAAGGAAAAAAATAGGGAATGGATTGGACTTGAGCAAGCAATAAGCAAACTCCAATCTAAATCCAGATTTTGCATTTACTTCACCAAAGCATCTTAAACCTGTTTAGATTGGGAACACCAGAATCTCAGAGGTGAAAGGAAAAAGGGGAATGTTAACATATAATGTGTAACCAATATTGAATAATTTTTAACTGAGTTTTCAAAAACTACTTTCTTTACTCTTCACATAGCCTCACAACCTCAGTGAACACCAAGGACAAATAGAATCCCTCACAGAATCTGGTATAGAAAAGTGGGTCTCATACTGTAGCATCAGTAAGAATCACTTAGAAAGCTGATAGATCACAAATTACTGGGTCTTACCTCTAAAAATTCTCATTCAGTAGACTTGAGAATGAAAGTGATAATCTGTATTTCCAACACATTTGAGGGAGATGTGATGCTGCTGGTCCAGGACCACAGCTGTGAGCTGCACTGGGATAGGGAGGGAGGGAGGGATGGAGGAAGAGCAGAGTTATTGAGTTGACTTGCCACTTGTTGCATAGTTGCTTCTGTGTTATTTTCCTTTTCCTCCTTTGACTCATTCCTCCTGAACACCACAGATTCCAGTAAGATTTTGATTTGCTCAAAATAAAAGCTGGTATGATTTCATCAGTTCTAAATTCCTAATTTGATACTGTCTTTATTGTATTAGACCACTAATTATAGTGCCCATCAGTCAAAGTGGGAGAAAATGCTTCCACTATCAAAAAGTTCTTGTATCTCCACATTTTTGCAGGTCTCTTGATCTAATAGTTCTTATTCTAGAACAGTGACATGATAAAACATTTACTAGAAAAATATAGTGGTGTTTGAAGAACTTCAATAAGTGAATGAGTTTGAAATAAGAGATTAGCATTCATTTTGATTATCCAAAGAAAGAGAGAAACCAATTTGGGTTATTCATGATTAATGATACATGATTATTAGTAACAGTGCCATAGAAAAAATACTGGATCCATTGAGCCCTTCAAGGTTTCTCTTAAAAAAAGTGTTTTGTCTTTTTGTTCTAATGAGCTTCTAAACCATGAGGTAAGGAGAAATGTTAAAGAAAAGGAAATTGAAGTAGATAGTTGATATCTTTTCCTATATTCTCTTATGGGCAAAAAATTAAGACACTTATCAGATGCAATAACAATAAGTACTAAATGGCCAATCAAACTGATTGTAAGATTTTTATCCCTACCTCCTACAACCCACCCCAATCCTGCCCTGAGTGATTACTGGAAAGTCAAATATTTGTCCTTGATTCCATTTTTTTTTTTTTTTTTGAGACTAGGTCTCGCTATTTTTGCCCATGGAACTGCAGGCTCAAGTTGCCTGGGGTACCAAGGACTCAAGAAATCCCCAGCATCAGCTTCCCAGGTAGCTGGGATTACAGGTATGCGCCACCATGTCCAGTTATTTTTTTGGACTAGGTCTCCCTGTGTTGCCCTAAGTGGGACTCGAACCGCGATCCCTAGCCCCAGCCGCTTCATAGGCTGAAGCTTACAGGCACGAGCCACCGTGCCCGGCTGATTCCATTCTTAATCAAGATGTGGACAAAAATATATATGGCATATTTATCAAAATTATGGGTAATAAATTAGGGAGAAATTGTGATTATTTTAATTAGTATAATAAGGATAAAGATTTAGAAATCTGGATTCTTTTTTCCAAAATTAGTTTGAACAGCAATTGTAGGAACAAATAAAGACATCTAGCATAGTCACATGTAACATAATGAATATGTAGTACAGTAAAAAATATAAAGAATATATATTTTTAAAATTTTGAGTCAATAGTGGGGGACTCACACAGAAATACACACAAATGCACACAAAAGCGAAGGCAAAGTTTGGTTATATTAGTTAAAATACAGTATTTAGATTAATAATGTGTTCTGTTTTAGTTTCATTATTTATTTTATAAATATAAACCATATGCTATATGTATTGTAAGAAACTAGAGCAATCTCAACAAATATTTATCAGGAGAGGTATATACCTGGAAACCTTGTCACATCAGGGGATGTGTTTACTGTATTACTTCCTTTGTTCAGTTTTTAGCCCCACTTACTCACCTATGTCTGTGTTTAGATGCTCAAGAGATATTAAGCAAGGATCACTTCAGCAGAACATATGTTCATGCCTCTTTTTGCTTCTGAATCTCAGAAACTTGCACTGGACTTTAAAATACTAACTATCCCTTTTACAGTGATCCCTTAAGATCAAACTAGAGCCAAGCTAAGCAAACAGTTATGTCTCCCTTCTCTGTTGTTCTCATCCAGGCCTGTCTCATTCTGCAGAACAAAAAAATTTGTCTACCGTAAAGGTCTTTCAACTATCAATTTTCTGAAAGTAAAAGGAACAAGATGGAGTAATAGCATAGGAAGAAGACACAATTCTATTCACAATAGCTTGTTAATGATACTTGAAATATCACTTGGAAAACATGTTTTGAATATAAACATGATCTGATGATAAAATTTGTCCCCAAAATTGGTAGTTATAGTGAAAGAGATGGTGGCTCAATGTAACAAGGAACTTGAGAAAGGACCATTTGCTCATATGTTCTTTCAGTGCTGCGTAGTACATGGCACACAACTATTCCTAGAAATGCCCGTGGTTGTGTTGAATGAGTAAATAAATTATGCTAAAATGGAGATAGGCTGCTTGTATAAATCAAGCAGTTGTTCAAGTAAACAATCAAATGTGGTGGAGTAGTTCATGTATTATAAGAGCCTAAATAATTGCTAAAATCCCTTCAATCTGAAAATCTGGGATTTTTCTTTAAAAACTCTCCCTTTTACCAATAAACTATCTTGAACTTTTTGTTGTTTCTGTTGTTTCCACATAAACCTTCACTTGTCTGCAGTCAATTACGAGTATTCCCAGAACTTCTCATCTTAAACTCCTACCCTTATTTTGTGTATGGGTAGTGGATAAACTATATGGCAAGATTTATGACTTGTGCCATTTGTAATATGTTTTATCACTATTTTAAACCTAGATATGGACAGATGACTATATAAAATAAGTAGAGGTGCACATATTTTGCAATCTTACACCTTCTGGCAGAAAATTGATTGCCCTCTCCTGCTTGCATTCTTCAATCCCCTAAAAAGTATAGAATATTTTCTAATCAAACAGACCTGGATATGAATTTTAACTCTGCCACTTAACAGTTATATCAACTCAGATAAATCACTTTACTGTTCTGAAACTTAATGTCGTCCTGAACAGAGTTTTTCAATAGGCATAGGCATTTGCTTTATATGATATTCCTATTTTGTGAATAATAAGATATTATAAAGTATCTACAATATTTCTCAACATGGAGTAAGCTCTGGAAATGGTGAAAACATTGCTGATTATGTTGATAAAGATTATTACTTAATAACTGTTTCTTTTTCGCTGAAGACTATCACAATCCAAACAGTTTCATATATTATATATGTACAAGGAAGAATTTCCAGACATGAGCTGTTTTTAAATTTGTCATGAGGTTTATTAAGTTATTTAAACAATCAGAAAAATATGTCATTTGCCTGTACACTGCCAAGGTATTCAGACTTTTGCTTTTGTAGAAAAGTCAGCATTTATTTTGTTTATACTAAAATTTTATTTTGAGTCAGTTTGTAATATCCTATGAAGAAGAGACTGTGTCTTACAAAGACAATATATGAACTATGTCCTCTAAAAACAAAAGAGTGGATCTATCTTGATAGGAGTTAGATTTCTTTATCATCACAGTGAAAAAGTGGTAAAGGCTGTAAAAGAAATTTCTGTAAAATATTTACCATTTTATTGATACAAAATAGATTCTTTGAAATGAAGTCTATTTTTACCTTTATTATGTTTCTATTATATTATCTTTATTATGCTTTTGCCTATATCATATTTTTCAGAAAATTAAACTTGGGAAATAATGTCTCGTGTTTGTCACAAATTTGGTTGTTTCATTTGGAAAACTATGCCAGTTTTGAGTGACAGAAATGTGGATTCTTCTGCTTATTTAAAAATCACCACATATTGAATGTAAGTATGAATAGACCAGCATTGGCCCTGAGGATGGCCAAAATGAATGGGGTCCACTATAATGTGCTTTCATAGTGCTCATAAACCCACATAATCTTGCACCCACAGATTAGATGTGTCCGTCACTATTTAATGATGCTGAGTTTACATGGAATGAAAAAAAGCAATTAGCTCTCTTAACTCTAAACAAAATACTATGTATAGTAGTTATATGATTGGCACAAAAATTATTTGAAGTAGACTACCTTCTGACATTCAATGCTTAAAATGTAGTCAAAAGCTCAATAAGACTCCAATAGGAGCTGTAAAACTGTGGTTATTTAAAAGTGCAAATCTGGTATATCTTTCAAGTATTAAAAACAGACATTCTCCTTGGCAGCTGTCAGAAGAAATGTGTCTTAGCAAATTTCCTGACTGAACTAAAGTATTCAGCATTTACTTAAAGATTTTGAAGCTATGGCCCAAATTGTAATTAGCATACTTGTTACTGGCACTGAATTCTTTCTTTCCAGGAAACAGATGTAAAAGCAAAGCTGAAAGTGATAAAAATTTCATTTTTCATCAGTATAGAAAACCATTCAATGATAGTTTTTCATTCCTACTCTTGTCATTCACAGTATGAATTTTACCAATAGTTCCCATTCATGCATAAAAACAAGCAATGACTACAAAACTCTGGAAGGGCATGTCTCCAGACTGCTAAGATGGCAGACAGCCATTGCTATGCAATTTAATCTATATCTTGAATGTTCTCATATCATAAAGCTTTTGGCTGACGTGAACTCAACTGAACATTTGAACTGTTGATGGCAGTTAACATTCAGATAAAACTTGGAAGTGACAGACGGCCAGAGGGAAGAGTGATGAGATTTGACATCAATCAAATTCTCAGCTAAATATAATATTTTATTCCAGGTTCTTTCTAAAAGTATAAACCTTCCAAATCAGGAGTTGTTTTGGGTTTACCCCAAGACAGACAGAGGAGATGAATAAAAAAAAGACCATTCCCTTTCCAGACCCAGAAGACTGTCTTCCTTTACTTGGCTCGTAAGCAGATGAATTATTTGTCTGCCTAGTACTGCTGAGTATATTATTCTGCTCAATCAGTGAACCATTTCAGCCAATTAACTTGATTGACTAATTTATTTTTTGGTTGTGATTGTATTGGACATGATCAGTTGTCAAAAAACCTATGAAATCGGTTAATTGTACTTTTGACTGATTCACTAGCTAGACGTATTAGACCCCCAATAGAGTTGAAAACCACATCAATCTATAATAGAAGTGTAGATTATCTGTGCAAGAGCCTGTCTCAAACTCTTGATTCATTTAAGTTAGTAAGTTTTCCAATATTTTATTGGCAGGAATTATTTACAATGTTCTCATTGATGTGTTGTCATCATCATTCATCTTACACAGTGGAAAGATACAACAAACAGTGGAAAAAAGAGCTTACATTTTGTCTTCCTACAACCTGACAAAAAAGAGGAGACAAGTATCTTTTTCTCAGTTGAACGGCACACCTTTGTTATTGAGCACATGGTGCTGCTGTTAAACAAAGGAATGTCTGGTAACTTTCAATGAAAAAAACCTGTTGTTTTTTACTTTTGCTGAAATTACGTTGAGTTTGGTTGGCTCAATTCTTCAGTGAGTTTGATGCAGAAATTATCTTTCTATCCTTTCTTCATCTTCTTTTGTTTTAAAGCAAAAGCTAAACATAAAAATACCACTTTCCAAAATTATATGCTATTGTACCAATTCACAGCTTATTTCTAAAATACCTCTAAAAGTTTATCAAAGAAGTAGTGGATTTACTTTAAAGATAAATTTAAAGGTTTAAGATAATAAAGTTTGAGAGGGGAAGGATAATGGAAGAAGTCATATAATATTTGATGCATAAAACTTATAAAATACCTGAAAAGATTTTGTAAGAGGAAGTTAAAAAATATATAACAATTTAGGAAATTAATGAAACAAAGATCTGAATTAAATAGAAAGAGAATCAGATTATATCTCCACATTCACACATGTTAGATGTGATTTTTACTGGATGTGGGAATAACTGTCTGACCCATATTTTATCTGAACTACTAGCAGAGTCATTTATGTATTCATTTACGTTATAAATAACTAAACATTATGAATAACTAAACATTATGAGTAAGTAAGATTACAGTCTAGCAACACCATTGGCATTGGCAAATACAGACTCTAGAGAGGAGAAAGAATCCCCCAGGCTTATTAAGCAGAGGTTGAGTCTAGGTGCCTAGGTGCCTATGAGGAACAGAAAAGTATCTAGAGTCAACATGTAGCACTTCTTAGAGTGAAAAAAAAATGCTACTAATAGCCATGCTGAGAAAATATGCATAAATTAAGAACCACATGCACACACACACACACACACACACATGTCATTTCCGTTGCTTGGTAACTCAGTGCTATTCTAACTTGTGACTTGGATGACTCAAAGGTCCATTTTTCTTTCTGTTATTCTAGCCCTATCTTGTACCTTAAAAAGGAATCAACTTCTTAGAATGTGATGTTGGTCAGATTCCTATAATTCATATTACATATATATCAACAAATTAACACACAGTCATTTAGGAGAAAATAAATTACACATTTAGTTTGATCCTTAAAATCTGTCTTATATATCTACACCTTCACCTTTGTCAATATCTTCATATTCAGGGGACAATTTTTTATTTCAATACATTAGATACAACTTCCAGTGCCTTCTCAAAACTATACTCTCTGGACTTAATACTGTTGACAGTCTTTGGAAAAAAAAGTAAAAATTTACCTAAAATGTCCCATAAAGAGTACAGTTGTCTTGAATTTTAAACTAAAAATCATGTAATATCTAAATAGCCCAGAAATAAAAAGATGGAGTTATCTTGATCTAAGGTCCTACAGATGATTTGTACTGGAGAGGGAAAGTAAAGATTCAGAAAACATTGTTTCTATACTTTAACAATCAGGCAAGAACATTACCAACCTGTAGTTGCGCTGTGTCATTGTAAGATATGGTAGATTGATACATACACACACACACACACACACACATATACACATAATGCATGTGTGGTTATAGTGAAATCACACACATAAAATTTATACACTATATAGTTTATATTTTGTTAATACAAAATTGTAATTACATATAAATCCACCTGAATTATATTTAAGTTCAATTTTAGATAGATATTATACATATACTGGTAATTTCTACATTGTGTAATAGTACACAAATGATATATTTCTGTATATATTCCATCAGTGTTCCCTCCACACATTGTACTTGATTTTGTAACTTGACAAAGTCTCTACTGAGCTTGGTTAATGATTTCTATGAGAGTGATAAGCATGGTTGATAGAAACTATTGGAAATAACAAAGAATTTTGTTATTTTTTTCTCTCTGTAACATGAAATAATCACCTTGACTGTTTCTTTCTCAACTGTTATTGATTATTGTACACAAGAGCACAGTGCTATAGCTGTGATCTGATAGAAGTTTATTATTGCACATGGAATACTATTGAATACTGGAATACTATTTCAAAAACCTGGAATACTATTGAAAAAACAAGTTATGATCCTATTACTTTGTGAACCAGCAGAAATATATGGAAAGATGACCCCTGTCTCCCTGTAATTCTAGATCTTACACTAATGCATCTAAATGAAGGAAATCAAATCTTACTCAAAAACTTTGGTGCTAAAGGAAAAAAAAAAGATAATACCCAAAACATTAGAAAAAAAAATGCTGCACTGTAGGAATGCCCATAAAGAGGATGAGCTGGAATTTAATTATCTATGGTAGTGTGAATGCAGGAGAACAAAGTCAGTGAGGCCAGGATTCTTGAAAGAAAATGCTGGAAATGTTAACAGTTCTAGTCTTTGGAATGAATGAGGGGGAAAACACTAGGCAGGAGAATTCATGCTTGAAAGCTTCAGAAGCTAGAGAATAAGTCAGATTCAAGAGAGTTTAGGTAATTTTGTATGCTGAACTGGTAGAAACAAGCAGGAAAGTCACTAAAAGAAAAGTGAGTGAGATAAGCACAAGCAAGATAACTAAAGGTCTGGCAATCATCAACTCATTAAGAAGTATTAACACTTATTTTGTAAATTATGGTGTTTCACCACAAAGTCTGATAGTGCTCAGTTTCTTTCCATTTTAGTTTCCTGTTTTGAAATGGAGTTGTACACTCATTATACCAGGCTTAGTGGCAGAGAACCTGGGAACATGAAACTCTTAGCTCCTCCAAGACATGCAAAAAAATAATTATCTATACATATATGCATAAGCCACACTTATTCTTACCAAACAGAAACAAAGGCCCTTATGTCATCAAGAATTGATGCTGAATGGTGCTCCTCATTCAAGTCATCAACAGATACTAGTTGTTTTTTTTTTCAATAAGCTGATAAGTGCAGTAAATATACTACTATTGGGAAAATGTTAGATACAAGAGGGTGTAAGAATAGGATGTTTTTCACAGCCCCTGCAGTAGTAATAAAAATACTTGATATTTTTTGCAACATTTCTACTAGTTGGATGGTCATTAAAAAGGCCATTCTCTAAAAAAAAAAAAAAAAAAAGTCCTTATCAATAACTTCTATGTGAACTCTTCTACAAGGGTTAAATTGGAAAGCTTCTTCCTCTCATGTATGATGGTGTACATTTATATGTCAAAACTGAATACAAGGGTATCAATTAACTAAGATCTATTAATTAATTAAGATCTATTAATCTTAGTTTCCTGCTCTCAATACCAGGCAGGTCTTTCCTTCCTCTACCTTAAAGTCTTTCTGTAAATGTCAAACACTATATGTAAATAATAAAACTTCATTCTCAATCAATATGTATCATTTTATGACCCACTACTATTATTATAAAATTAACTTTTTTCTCTCACAATATATCTTAACTTCAGATCATTTCTATAAACTCAGTGTTATTCTTCTCTAAGATTTCTTCATAGTTGATTTAAAATATTATTTTTAGATTCTCTTGATGTTAATACAAATCCTTTTCTGTGACTCAGTCTTCAAAGTATAAAAAGAAAAAAAAGACAAAATAATTTCAAGTAATATGTTAATTTTCAAGAGCTAGTAACTTAAAGCAGGCTTCAGTTTATTCTACTATTTTATGCAAATTTATATGTCATATATTATAAAAATATATCAAAAGTTAAGTAATTTATCTACAGCTCCTCTTTGGTTACTGTCTTCATAAACTGGATTTAGAATACTTTTCTTCCAGCTTTGTCTTTTCCCCCAAATTTAGGGGGGAAATTGCTGATTTTCACCCTTCTGTATTCAATTCTGCAATTAAAATATGAACTTTTAAACCTAAATATTCCAATGGAGCATTAGTAAATAGCAGGAGCAACACATATTCAAGGGTGTTCACCTTACTACCATGTAAAGGTCCACAGAAGAAGGCTTATTTTATATTGGTCTTTTGTATTTTTTACATTTGACGATTGAGTCAATGGAAACCAGCCCTAATTGTTGCTTTATAGGCGGACGATGTTTTCCATCACTGGCACATACTGAACTAAACCTTCAGGGAGTAAAACAGGGCTGGACTGCTGTTTTCTGTTACTCTGCAAATCAGAAAAAGATTGGTAGTTCTGATTAATCTTTTATATTGTTTAGTTGCCTACACAACACCCTGTCAAATTGCTTTATAATAAATAATAAAAATCACTGAGCTCTATATGTTTATTCTCACCACCAATCAGAATGAAGAGATTTCTCTGAATGAGTTATTTCTAGTAAAGTTATTAGAAGAATGCTAGAAGAAGAATATTAAAATCAAATTTGCCTTGTAGGTTTATGTTAGTAGAATGCACCAATTTAAGAATAAGTGCAATTAGCAGTGGTTTTAAAAGTTCTTGAAAATGTAAAGACAGCAGAGCAATTCTCAATGTGTATTTATCTTTGTAAAATGAAATTTAATGAATAAAATTAGAGCTAGAGTTTGCAATTAACATTCTCCACAAGTTTGAACTTCATATATGTAATTTGTTGGTTACTTGGAATAACCTTTTTTAAAAATGTGCTAACATAAAAGAAGCATTAAACTCTAAATGAGAAAATGACTGCATTTAATAGCAAACAGAGTGCAATTTTGCCATTGAGAAATATAAAATATATATTTTCTCAATGATGAAATGAATTGATAGGATCATTTCTTATGCAAAAACATGGAGAATATCAAAGTACGATTCCTGCTATACAGTATGAAATACTATTATTACTGTCCTAAGCACATGTAGCATTCTTAGAAAATATGGAATTGCCTATATTCATTTTTATTATTAATGCTTCCTTTGCACTACAAATCACTACTCTAAATTTTACAGTAGGGGAAGTGAAGATGTAAAATGACTGAATAATTTACACAAGGTAACTGATGACTTCGTGGCCATGCCAAAATCCAGTTCATCACTAGCTTGATTTTATATGGGACAAGCAAGTCTTTGCATTGCTGCATTCCTCACTGCAATGATACAGCCGACTCACAGAAACGTGATGACCAAAGAATTATTAGCAAATGTAACATCTGGAAGTAGTTTCAATAGTGCAGGATGTTAAAACAAGTGTGTGTGGGTAATTAATTGATTTAGCACATTTAAGGGAAGTTTCTTCTCAATTACAATACTTACTGGGAAATAATAGTATACTAAAGAAATAGCAATTTTTCTATGGCTAGAAATCATACTTTGATGTTCCCATGTTCTTGCATAAGAATGATCTCATTAACTCATTTTCCCAGTGAGAAAGTGTGTATGGCAACATTATGCTCTGCTATTAAATACAGTCCTTTTTCATTTAGAGTTTAATGCTTGTTTTATTTTAGCACATTTAAAAAAAAATGTTATTCTAACATACCCAAGGAATGGTTACCATTATGCCATTTCTTTCTCTCTCAGTGGACGATGTAGGCACTTAAGTTGAGAGTTTGAGCTATAAAATGTGTCTTAAAATGCTGGTCAATAGGATATTGGATAACTTTCTGGAAATTTTCAAAAGATCTGCTCCTAATACATTAAATTATATGGCTTCAGATGTATTTTGTTATTTTGCTTAACTGTTACAGTGACTTCCCTCACCTAATAATTCAAACACCTCTTAAACTACTGAACAACCATTAGGATATGCATTGATTCTATAAGCTGCAGGTTACAAGAGTATTTTACACAGTCAAGAACTTTAGAACTCAAAGGTTTCCTCTATTATTTGTTAAATGGCTACTTTGCTGAGACACAAAATGGTAAGTAGAGTTTAGCTCCATAAATATTAAAAGTAAAAAAAGCAAACCCAAGCAAAATGAAACAAAATGTAATAATCACATTTAGGTTCTGTGGTTAAGAAATAATAGTTAATCATGGTGAGAAGGCTGATGTGTTTCAACTGGAAAATAAATTAAAGGATGCAATAAAATACATCTAAAACTCTTAGCTTTCAGTGGAATTACTATTAACTTCCAAAATGAATTATATGAGTCTCATTTGATAACAAGGAGGAAAGTGATATATAAAATGGCGTTAATGGGAAGTGAAAAATTGGAATGATGAATGCAATCCACTTTTTTTAAATTATGTTTTTTGAAGTGAAGTTGGTTTACAGTGGTTTTATATTTGGGGATCATTAGTTCAAATCTCCATATATGCACCTTTAAAGAAGATACTAAAGGAAATTATCGAGACTTGACAGTGACTGAAGAGCAAGCATTTCTGGTCCTTCTATGAGCTTTAGTAATGTTTGTGGATGGTTACATTCTAACACATTGTTCTGCAACTGAAGATTCAGCTGGAGCTTCATGGGGGGAAGTTCCTTAATGAGAGAATTGCTTGCAGTTGGAAATGACTTTGGAGAGTAGTTGACACCTTCTAAGTGCTGAATAAATACGTGATGAATGAAGGTGGACATAGAACTGAGATACAATCATTATATGCTTGAAGGAAATAGGAGAGAGAAAGAGGTAATGAGTAGCTGACAAAACTGGAATGGGGATTTACCTATAGGATGAGATTCAGAAAAAATTTTGAAGCTTTTATTCCTTGTTAAAATTTGTATTCTCTCTCTCTAAAAGAGAAGGAATGAGTAAAGATGGATTTATATGTGAATTAAATACATGAATTAAATGACTGTGGGACCAGGGAGCTCAGGAAATATATTCTGGACTAGCCTTGCTTACCTTAGTGATGTATGATGCATTTATTAAGTAGCTAGTAAATACCAGGTACCTATCTCCCCTAATATTGAATTATTTGTGAACCTATATTCATAAGAAAGATATGTCTTTATTTTTATTTTTTAAATAATATTTGTCAGTTTTTGATGTCAGAATTCTCCTAGGTTCATAAAATACATGTGATTGATTTTCATAGTTTTCTCTGTGTTCTGGAACAAATTATGTAGACTTGAGTTTACTGGTTTCTTTAAATTTTCAAATAATTTACTAGTAAGAATCTGTGCAGAATTTGGAATAATTTTTTAAAATGCTTTCAATTTTGCTTATGGTTATTATTCATTTCAGGTTTTCTGATTTTTATAAATTTTTATGATAGAATAAATCTTTCATGAAAATCAACCGCTTATGCAGTTTTACATATTTACTGCATATATGGGGGTTTTGTCATACATCTCATACATTTTATTCTCTTTGACTTTTTGTACTCTTTCTTTTTCTAATTCTGATTATTTATTTTTTCTTAGATTTGGTAGAAAGCTATTACTGTAATTTTATTGCCAAAAATTCATGGACTCATTATACTACTTTCTGTCATTGTAGTCATTAAATATTTGCTTTTAAAATGTTATTCACTTATTCTTTTATACTTAGTTATTTTATTGTTTTGATAGTTCTTGTTTAATGGTGTACATATTCTTAATTTTTTCTAAAATTGATTGTATATACATATATTTTACATTGTTGTCTACCCTGAGGTTCTTGCATCACCTTGTCAACCATGAACCATCATCTTAATCTCTTGTGCCCTTCCCTCACAATTTTACCTCTCTTTCTCTGTGTTTCAGTTCTGTTGACAGTTTTAGCTTTTACTTCTTTCTTTATTTTGATTTTGCTAAATATCTTTGAACATTCATTTATTTTTATTCTAGTTTATGTCATTGCACCTATTGTAAATAGCTAAAAGTTGAATTTTTCTCTCTTGATCTAAAAAAGATTTAAATCTGAAGATTCATCAAGTTCACTTTGAGAGTCTGACTCTCAATCTCAAAGTGTCCTTTCCTCTGTTATTACTTTACATGCTTTATTAACACTGACTTTATATTTGCCTTTTTCTAAGTGAACTGTTTCATTTGCTTTTGAAATTTTCTTTTGATTATTTGAAATTTTATTACAATATGAGCATTAATTTCCAACTCTAATTGTCTTGATTACCAAAAAAGAATCTATATTTTCTCTCCTTGTAAAATTAAAAAAGCAAAATAATTAGAAAATAAAGGTAACTCCCAGATTTTAAATTATACTACAAAGTCATAATATTTAAGACAGCATGGTACTAGAATTAAAACAGAAACATAGACCAATGGAACAGAATTGAAAGTCCAGAAATAAAGTCACATGTTTATGACCAACTAATGTATGATGAGGAGCAAAAAACATACAATGGATCAAGGATAGTCTTTTTAAGAAATGATGCTGGAAAAACTGGACTGCTACATGTAAAATAGTGAACCTAGACTATTCCTTCACAAAATGTACAAAAACCAATTCAAAATGAATAAAAGACTTGGATGTAAGACCTGAAACCATAAAACACATAGAAAAAAAAATATGGGCAAAACACGCCAAGACTTATACTTCAAAAACCTTTTTCAGGATACATCTACAGATGAAGGAGAATATAAACATCTGGGACTACATCAATTGAAAAGCTTCTGTACAGCATAAGAGACAATAACCAAAACAAAAAGAAACCCAACTGAATGGAAAAAAAAAATTTTTCCCTCCTTACAAGTGATGGGTCTGATAACAAAGATCCACAAGGAATTCACACAACTTAACAAAACGAAGCAAAAAGCCCTATCCAAAAATGGGCCAAAGAGCTAAAAAGATACTTCTTGAAAGGAGAAATACAAATGGCCAATAAGCATTTGAAAAAAAATACTCAACATCAATAATGATCAGGGAAATGTAATTCAAAACCACAATAAGATACCATCTCACACCAGTAAAAATGGCCCATATTAAAAAAAATGGCAACAACAAATGTTGTCATGGATGAAGACAGAAAGGAACACTTTCACACTGCTGGTGGGTATATAAACTGGTCTAGCCACTATGGAAAGCTGTGTGAAAGACCCTCAAACTAATGAAAATGGAACTACTCTTCCACCCAGCAATCCCACTTCTCAGAATTTACCCAAAGGATACAAAGACACTACTTCAAAAGGACACCACCTGTGTTCGCATTTTATTGCGGCACTATTTACAGCAGCCAGGACATGGAAACAACCCAAATGCCCCAAAACAGATGCATGAGTCAGAAAGCTGTGGTCTATGTACACAAGGGAGTATTATTCGTTAATAAAAAAATACAAACATATCATTCTCAGAAACATGGATGGAACTAGAAGGAATCATGTTAGTGGAAATAAGTCAAAAGAAAAAGAGAAATACTGGATAGTCTCACTTATATGAGGGATATAAGGAAAACAAACAAATGGACAAGAAAAATTTAAAGTTATCAACAGACCTGAAGCATAGAGCAGGAGAGGAGATGAGGGCAAAATTGAGGGAGGAGTGGGCACAAAAGATTAAGATGATTCACAGGTGAGAAGGTGGTGGGAGAATCTCCGGGTAGACAATGATATAAGAAATATATATGTACAATCAATTTTTAAAAATGAAATAAGAACAATAAAAAAAAGAAAAAGGTAAGAAGGAACTGCTAGGTAGTAATTAGTAAATGTCTATTCAAGAACATAGGGAAAGAAGACTTTTTTTCATATGATGCTTTCTCTTAACCCATTTTAATAGTTGCTTGTTAATTTATAGCTTTAAAAGGAGAGAAAATAAAATTTAAACAAAAAGCATATGAAAACTTTGCTCCTCATGTAAAATAAGAAATGATTATTTGTTATACCTATTACTACTTTGCAAAAGATGATAGATTTGGGCTCCCTTTTCATTCAATTTTATTAAATTTGTTTTATATACTACATATCATTTTTAAGAATAGGTTTTTTGGATTCAGTGATAATCTTTATGAAAACGTATACTTAGGCCACTGTTTTCCATTGGGAAATATTTATAAGAGTTCCTAAAAACCTTATTTTCCAATACTCAGTTCACACTGATAATCTATGAGTCATTGAATGATTTTGAGTAAATGCTCAGGAAGACAATATTAGACATAGATTTACTAATATTTTGTATATCTGATCATTGTTTTCCATTTCTGTCAATGGAATTCTTAGATCATAATCTTTAATCTCTCACAATCTTTATTTATTGCTTTATTTTCTTCCATTGTTCAGATGACAAGCCTAATTTTAATTTTGTTCTTTGGGAAACACATGGAATGATTTTTCAGATATTTAACATGTATTCTATCTTAATTTCCCACAACTTTTCCACCCATTGAATCAAAGATAATCAGTATTGCTCAAAGGTAAAGAGACCTAGAATAGAACAAAAAAAATCATTTTATTCAGGTTTATGTTTCACACCTCTATTAAGAATTGATTCTATAGTGAGGCATTAATTTTGAAATATAAGGTTTGCTGAGTTTCATAAACTTCAAAATCTTCCATTTAGATATCAGGATGCACATATAAGTCTGATTGCTATATTTTTCCATAAAGCAAACTACAGAGAGGTCCATGATTTGACAAACGTTCCATAAAATATGAAGGAAAAAATTTTGATAAAGAAAAAGGAGTGATTAGATTTTATTTGTTCAGTTCTTCTAAATATCTTATCATCCCCCAGGGTCAAATCCCAGAGGCATGGAATGAGGAACAGTACAAATAGGAAGAAGGTTTTGAAAGAAATTCCTAAACAAATAACCTAGAGTCTCACTTTTAAATACATTAACCCCTCCCCCCGGGAAAAAAAAAAAAAAAAAAAAACAGAAATATGCAGCACTTGTCATTGTCTAAAAGAAAAAAATGTTATCAGTGATTTCTCAGATATCTGAGGAAAATATCTAGACAGACATCCCTAAACAAGATTCTATATTGTCATTGCCTTCTTGGCATCTATATAAGCCCTTGGTTATATAATTGATGGATGGGGCTCATAGAACTGGTGGACCAAAAAGGAAGCTGCAGAATGTAGGGACTTCTTGAATAAAGGTTGTCTATGGTCAAAGACCCTACTGTATCTCCACAATACCAATATTTTAGTTGAGGGCAGTAAACATCAATCAATACAGCCACTCCTTAGGAATGTCAAATACATACCACTATGTCACTAAGCTGTGCCAGTTACATCTATTATGTACTTATAATTTCTGTTTGTTCTTTTCCTCTGTAGTCTCAAAGACCTACATTAACTTGCCTTTTACATTCTTTTACATTATGCTTTTTATATTACATTTAATATTTCTGATCCTTCCCCTAAATATTTCTCTGCTCAATATTTTCTTCTGTGGAAAGCATGCATTCCATCCAAATCCCATCTCCCATATTACAGGGCTTAGAAGTTTGAGAATGTAATTTTCCAGGTTTTCAAATTGAAGCAACTCGGAAAAAGTTCAGGTTTTGCTGATGAGGGCAACTAACATGATATTTTAAAGGAATAAGTCATTCTGTTTTCTTTGGGTATGACAAATGAGATTTTTTTGCAATATTTATCCCTTTCTCCTGCTTTTCACCTTTCTTAAGAACATGAAGCAACTATGAAGTCAACATGGTTTTTTCCAGACAGAAGTTACTTTTTAAGTTAGAAATCCTTGACAAAAATTTTTATTATAGAATCATGACTCTAGTCCTCTGCTATAAAGTCATCCACATTTTTCTTTTTCAGAGCTTATTACTCTCCTTTTTGAAATTCTAGCTGCCAACTGCAGAAAACCTCCTCTGCCTACTACAGTCCATCTCCTGTTGACTCTGCTCTGCTCTGCTCTGCTCTGCATGAGTTTTTTTGGTGGTGATGCATACAATCACACAAAATCTTATACACATATATTTGTATAACAAAGAAAGGAAATGCTCAAATAATGACAAGATAAGCAAAAATGATAGCTCTGTATTGAATATTATTTAGCAGTTAAAAGGAATGAGGTATTAATAAATGTTGCCCAAGAAAAAAAAAAAAAAAGATGTCAGTCACAAGTGACCAGATGTTGTATGACCATATACAAAGAATGTTCACAATAGGCATTCAGCAGTTGGTATAATTAGGGAATGACTGCTAAAGGATGCAAGATATCTTTTTACATTGATAAAAATATTATAAAATTAAATTTTGGGTGACTGCTGTAAAACTATGGGCAGATAAAATCATTAAACAATTGGTTAAATTGTATACTTTTAAGTGGTGAACATTAGGTTATATACATTAAGTTATATACATTAAAGTTATTTGCTTTAATTAATCAATATATTTATTCATTTTTTGGCACTGTAGGAGTCACAGATATACCTTCTCAAGCAAGGTTCAGTATTACTTTCAGATCCATCTGAACATTTACCATTGCTCATATGTAGCATATAAAGAAATAAAACAAACTAATTACTAAAGGAAACAAAAATAAACTTAAAAAGTAGGATGCAGTTATCCATAATGAATACCAAGAATGATTTCATAGCATGATATGCATGGTATTTAACTTTATATGTTAAATATGTCTGCTGAAGAGTATATGTACTTATTAATGAAAAGTGAAATGACTGAAAATAAATGTGGTAAGCTTTTGCTGTTAAGAGCTTAAAGATAGGAGCATATCTTGTGAGATGAAAACCAAAGGTCAGACATTTGATAATATCACATATTAAATGCCTGTGTAAGAATTTTAATAAAACCCCTGTCTTGATATATTATAATCCATATGGAAGTCCACACCCCACAGGGACATACATGAATACCATACTTTGAAACAGAAAGCTGCAGATATGTGATTTAATAATATCAAATATGTGGACATATTCAAGTTACCTTTACATACATTATCTCAACTTGACATGACTTGGAACCTGGTGTAAAATTATCGTAAACTTGGTATCAAAGAATTTGTTTCCAAAAAGCCATACAACTTTTCCAAAGACATTTTTATGATTAATCAAAAACACAATGAGATACCATCTTACAGTAGTAAGAATGGCCCATATTAAAAAACCTGCCAACAAGGCCGTGAATGGTGGCTCATGCCTGTAAGCTTCAGCCCATGTAAGCGGCCGGGGCTAGGGATCATGGTTTGAGTCCTGCCTGGGGCCCGTAGTGAGATCTAGTCCCCAAAAAATAAGTGGGTGTGGTGGTGCGTGCCTGTAATTCCAGCTACCTGGGAAGCTGAGGCTGGGGATTGCTTGAGTCTGTGGTACCCTGAAAAAAAAAAAAAAAAAAAAAAAAAAAAAAAAAAAAAAAAAAAAAAAAAAAAAAAAAAAAAAAAAAAAAAAAAAAAAAAAAAAAAAAAAAAAAAAAAAAAAAAAAAAAAGCAAAAACAAAAAACAAAAAACAAACAAACAAAAAAACAAAAAAACTGCCAACAACAAGTGCTGGTGTGTAATGGAGAAAAAAGAATACATTTACATTTACACTGCTGGTGGGAATGCAAACTGGTCCAGCCACTATGGAAAGTTGCGTGGTAGACCCTCAAACTACTGAAAATGGAACTACCATTTGATCCAGCAATTCCACTTCTGGGAATCAATCCAAAGGATACAAAAATATTGATTCAAAAGGACACCTATTCTTGGATGTTTATCACAGCACTATTTACAATAGACAGGATATGGAAACATCCCAAATGTCCCAAAATTGATGAATGGTTGAAAAAGATGTGGTACATTTACACAATGGAATATTATTCTGCTGTCAAAATTGACAAATATGAAGCATTTGTAATAACATAGATGAACTTAGAATCATATTAGCAGAAATAAGACAGAAAGAAAAAGAAACCATATGGTCTCACCAATAAATGGGATATAGGAATGATAAACAGAAGGACAAGAAAAAGTCAAAATAAACTGACAACAGAACTGGGGCAAGCAGCTAGGGAAGGGGAGGTGGGGAGTATGGAGGGAGAAATCAGGGAAAGGATGAGCACAAGAATATCAAAATGAGGGTTCATGGGTGATGGGATGGAGAGCCCTGGGAAATGCAATGATTAATATAATTATATATATACATACATTAAACATAAACATGTAAACAACAAAAATAAACAAAAATGTAACTATAAATAAAAATATAAAATAAAAAATATATGATAGGAAACAAGCATTTTTTTCTTAATTTATTTATATATATATAAATTCCACATCATTGTAATCCCAGAGATTTACCCGCCCTACCCTCACCTCCATTCCCTCCCCTTTCCCTCCTGCCCAAAGTTGTGTGCTTTAGTTTGGTGCTTAGCTTGGTTTGACTTTTCCTCAAGGCTATTGTTTATTTTTTCACTATATCCCATATATTAGTGAAACCATTTGGCTTCTGTCTTTTTCTTTTTGACTTGTTTCTGCTAATATGATTTCTTCTAAGTACATCCATGTTATCATAAAATCGTTGAATTTGTCATTTTTAATTGATGAGAAATATTCCATTGTGTATATATACCACATCTTTTCATCCAGCCATCTGTTTTGGGGCGTTTATGTTGCCTCCATGTCCTTGCAATTATAAATTGTGCTGCAGTAAACATCCAAGCACAGGTGTCCCTTTGTAAAGCATTGAGGTCTCCTTATGGTAGACTCCCAAGAGAGCAATTGCTGGGTCAAATGGTAGTTCCATTTTCATTAATTTGAAAGTCCTCCCTACAGCTTTCCGTAGTGGTTGGACCAGTTTACATTTCCACCAGCAGTGTAGTAGTGTTCCTTTCTCTCCACATCCTCGCCAGCAATTCTTGTTGCCCGTTCTTTGGATGTGGGCCATTCTTACTGGTGTAAGGTAGTATCTCATAGTGGTTTTGATTTGTATTTCCCTGATTGCTAGTGACATTGAGTAATTTTTCATGTGCCTGAAACAAGCAGTTTTTTGTAAATAAATTTTTTCATAAAATGTTAGATATGTGAAAAAGTGAAAAAAATCAATTTTTTAATAAAATTTATTATATATGTGAATAAGTGAAAGAAAAATCATGTCTATTTCACAACACCTATTTAGAATAACTCTGTACATGCATGGTTGAAGCATTCAAAAAGAATAGTGACCACTGTGGGGTGACTTACTTAGAAGACTTATGGAAAAAAGTTTTAATTTGTATATCTGATTGGAATTCCAGACAGTGTCCACTCTTCCTGAAGTACCTAAAATCAAACATATGCTCCAAAACCTAAAGACTGATTACTTTCTGAAAGCTACCATTTTTTCTGTGTGAAGAATTCACGTCTTCTAGTAAAACCTTGTGTGTCCTATTAGAAGTCAATCTAATGACATCGACTTCTTTGTTAAGAGAGTTGTTTAAACTCTGAAAATCTTTTTGATATTGACTATTATAAATGTCTCTGTTATACTGAATTCCTTAAAGTAGTGGAGATAGATAAAAGATAGCAGTCAACCACTTTTCTATGTGCTCTTTATATTACTCATCTAATCTTCACAATATCCTTATAAAAATAAATGCTATTATTAAACCCATTTTTCAGATGAAACCTGAGGTATAAAGAGTAAATAATCTGCCCAAGTTTACCTAGTAGGTAAAGAAAAACAGAACTAAAACAGAGATCTGCCATAGATTCTGGCTCCACCAGTCTGTAACACTGGGGTTTCAAAGGAGAAATCTGGTTTTGTTTCTACGGAGAATCATTTATTAAGAATCAGGTAGAGTGACAGCATAAGATAATGAATAAACAGAAAATGGAAGTCAGTCTTTAAAACTTAAGAGACTGACAATTTATATGAACTGAATGCAGTAAGTTAATCAATGTTTCTTGTTTGGAAATGAGAATAATATGGGACCACTCACTGAAATTCAGTTCTAAAATCTTGTGAGGAAAGAAAAAAATGACATAAGTTTGACCTCACGTCAAAAAAATAAATTTTAAGTATTTTCTTTTTTTTCCACTAGGAAACATTCAATTTAATACATGAATAACGGAAGAATGAGGACAGTGTTTTAAAGTATAAGGTTAAGTTCATCATAGCTTAACGAAATCTTAAGAATCAAAAAGTGTGCCACAATACCAGGTATTTGAGAGTTACTATTAGGAATAATTTTATTTTAAACATATGTGCTTCTTAATGATACTGCTAGGTTGGTGGCTGTGCAGCAGGCCTTCAACAGGAAGTGCTGATTTGCTTAATTCTATTAAGCCCCTAAGAAAGGTAAATCTGTCTCCTGAACTTAAAGGGCCTGTGCTCCAAAGTAAGTTTGACATTGGCCAATAATCACTCTGACATTCCTGTGGCTTTGGCTGCTCTAGAGGCTGCTGAGTGGCACCAAGAATAGAGGCTGAGTGAGAAAGTCTACTTAGAGCACTGGCCCTATTCTGTCCATGCTGAGAAGCAACAATCTTCTCAAAACAGAATGAGAGACTGCACCTTGTGCCCCACCATGTTGAGTGCCCTTGCTATGTATGTTACAGAAGTTCTCACAGTCAACATGAGCCAGTGGGGGAGGGGGTGGGATGAGGAATGTGCTTCCTGAAGCCCGCCAAAATCAAAGGAGTTAATTATGATAGTAGTTTTTAAGAAGTGCATGCTTCACAAAAGTGAAATATAAAACCTGGTAAATCCAAACCCAAAGAATGATAACCATTTTGTCTCCTCTTAAGATTTGACTTTTAATAAGGTCTCCTGTGAGAAGTGGACAACTAGTTTGCATAAAACAATCTTAATTTACATCAGGTTTCTAGTCACTTGGCATATGTCCAAGTACTTTGATTCCCTCCCTTCCCCAAATATCATCAGACAGTTGTACAAAAATAAGTTAGGTGTGGAAGATCATTGTTTTGCTTCCAGCTCCTGCTAACTACTTTCTAGGGCTGAGACACATATGCACTGAAAGATAACCACCAACCCATTTCTACTTTTAGAATTGTTCTTAACTTTTCTGGATTCAAGGAGAATGTACAGGCTTTCAGGTATGAGCAGTTAAATTTTTTTATCCATTAACCTATGGAGCCCTCAAAATTTATAATCACAAGGATCCTAAGATGAAGGGTGATTGAGAAACATTAGAAATTATAGCTACAAATACTATATAAAATACAAATACTATAAACTATATAATCATAACATATATACACTGTAAGGGAAGGTATATATGTACACATAGATATGTAGCAAAAAGAGGCTAAACAATCAATCTTAAAATATACAGCAATTTGAATGTTCAATTATGGTGATATCTTTTACCAATTGTAAATCTACTTATATTGTTTGGTAATCTGAATTTTGCAATAAATTCTTCTGTCATCAATGACCTCAAACAACAGTTCAAATTTAATTAGAGAAAAAATGTACAATGAAATCACTGACCAGATGAAACGCAGAAGACACAGTGAAGTCAGCTGAACCAAAATTGTTCATTTCAGAAGAGCAGCCTTTTGTGCCCAAAAGGACATTATTGCATAGGTAACCACAGAAGGTGTGTCTACATGTCATTCTCTAAGCACGAGTTTTCATTTCAATCAACTGACTGTTGATTTAATGTTACTCATTTTCAATTCTGAAGTTTTTGTGCATGCATGAACAGGAAGTGGTGGCAGAAAGTACTGTGGCTCTATTAGTATAGCACTTCTCAAAGGATGTCAGCTTTATATCAGCAGATTATTCAAACAGATAATAGGTAACAACTACAACAGTTATTATTTTCCAAATAGTTGCTGAAATCAAAAAAGCTACTGGAATCTATTCTCTCAGAGGTAAAGTATCTGATGATTATTGTGAATATTATAGGTTCAACACTGAAGGTGACTGTTTTATGGTGATGATATAAATAGAAAATGTTGAGGAATATACACTGTGTAGCAGTAATGTCCTCTCTAAGTAACCTACTGAGAGGAGATGTCCTGGAATTGATTGTGGTATAATACCATTCACAATTTCATCCAAACTGTAACAATTTATCAACTGAATTTATCAACTTTATATGCACACACTTGAATTAGCTAAACCTTTGTGATAAAGCAAAAATTGAATTAAAAAGTTCAGTGTGGCAGAATGCTGTTTCTGTCTTTGTAAACTCTCATAAGATTTTAGGAATGTTTGAGATTTTAAATAACTGCTTTGTAAATCAACTTTAATGTTTAAAACAGTGTTGATACTTTTGTAAGTAGTTTCTCTAAATTTTAATTACATTTTGTTTAAAAATCATCTGGAAATTTTTAAGCAAAGAATCCAAGAAATGGTGTGGCAAGAAAAACAACAATCTCAGGTTGACACTTTTAGCAAATTGCAATTATTGAAGACAATATTTTGCAAACAGGAAGACATTTATCTCTATAAAAGCAATGGGGAGCTGAACAAATTAAAGAATGAGATCACAGACAGTGTATAATATCTAGTTTTGAAATTGCATAACAGCTTTGGAACATCTGACTTGTGGGAAGAATTTGTTGATAAATAGGGGTATTTTTAATTGAATACATTTATATCTTGCATTGGAATGGAATAGAACTGCAGAAGCCTAAAATTTTGCAGCATATTAATTTGGTGAAACTTTCAGGGAAATCATAAATAGAGACAACTTATTTGACAAATGTTGTCCTACAAAATTATTTGTTGAAAGAAACTACACTAAATGGAAGCAAAATGGCAGTGCCTGTGAAAATATTTGGGCTAAAATATTTACCCATCAAGTGTAAAATAAATTACAAATGGGAATATATTTCATCTAGTAGAATTTATTTGGAAATTACCAACTCCCTCAGCACATTTAGACAGAAATATTTTCTTACCTCTTACAAAGAAATGTTTAGTAAAATTGTCAATGATTTCAAAATGTTTTAACATATTTTAACATAGAGCTCTAATTTAAAAATATTGCAGACAATTTATGGGAAATATGAAGATAGGAAGTCCATATTTTAAGAACATAGTAAATTAGTCAACTTGGTTAGGATATTTTCATGATGGAAATGCAGGAAATGATTGGATTATATGAATATGTACCAAGAATATTCTTTTCATATCAGTTTATATAATCAGTATTCTACTTCAACATTGGTAAATGTTTGCCAATAGATATTAACTTAATCTTTAAGAAAAAAATTTCAATTTTGAAAGTAATTTTTGCATAAAATTACTTGTAGGTTCATGAATATAACATAACAAAATTTTAAATAATATTCTCAAACAGTAAACTTTCTAAGATTCACATTTTTATATTTTTAAAAATATTTTATATTTATATATTTTTATATTTTTAATTCTCAAATGCCTCCCATAATTCATATGGCCATCCCTCTTTTGGGCATGCAGATCAGCTTCTGAAGTCTGAGCAAAAACTGTATAACTTTCTATTTAGACAGGCTGGTACTTCATAAAAATCTAACACTCGTATTAATCTCTATTTGATAGAATATCATGATTGTTGAAGAGTTCCTAAAATTCCAGGGAGAACAGATAATCATGTTAAGCCGCTGAGAAATTTAGTGTCCTTGACTTTATGATAGAGGTATATTCATCATAGAAAATACAACAGTGTTTGGCATAAACCCTTGGTAGCTGTTAAATGTGCTTGGGTGAAATTTATGCGGCGGTATATCTCCACTTCCTCCACTTCCTGTCTAATCTTTTTTTTTTTTTTTTTTTTTTTCCCCCGAGAGATCACCAGCCAGCTTCCTTTCTGTGACTGCAGTATAATTTTGAGTGGCAATGAAAGTAATGATGTTTGGGGGCATTGTTATTGCACATAGTTTACAGAGTGATGATGCATCAAACTGATTTGATTTTTTCTTTACTCTATCGAGTTACCGATTCTTTAGTAGACTTTAAAGACACTTATTCACCGGTGTCTTGTGGGATTCCCAGAAGAAGACAGTCTTCTCAATTACACAACTGCTTGCATTATGAAAAGATAACAACTTGCATTTCATATTTCAAAGTAAGCAGTGAGGCAAATTTATTCAATACTGCAAAGAGCAAACTGAGACATTGATAACTATATTTAGGAGAGCAGAGTGAAAACCAGTACTATCCGCTGGGCCTAACAGAACAAAGTGGGACATTTACTAGTTTATTTTTCACCTATATTTGCCTTGTTTCCTTAATAAAAACAACCCAAAATCATGGAGGTAATCCACTACCAAATCTATCATTAGATTTTGAAAGAAAACTCACTTACCACTTTATTTCCAGTTCTCCCTCTAGGAAGTCACAGGTATTAACCAAAAAAATGTCATCTCAATGGACAAAGACATGAATATTGACTTCTAAACCATTATTTTCAAATATTCAAACTGTCCAAGTTGTACTAATTTGGTTTTTCATAAATCTCTTTAAGAAGTTTATGTTAAATGTGTTCATTACACAAATGACGTGACCTTTATTAAAAGAGGTTAAATTGCTTATATTCATTGTATGGATGACATTTTTTTCTCTGTCATCTTAGTACTTTATTTTTGTTTTGTAAATTTTTTTCACTTTCCTTTTTGTCTTTTTGCAGTATGATTGATGTTTTATTTGTTTTTAATTTTCCAGTAAAAATCTGTTAGTGTTTATCTCTAAAGTTTTCAAATTAACTCAAACAAATATTTCTATAAAAAAAATTAAGAGAGAAGAAAATACATGACTAATGACTGTAAGATTAGAAATTTGGGGATTTTTCTCTCTTGCCCTCTTATACCCAAGTATATATTTTTATAATATTATATGTTAATATTTTAAAAGTATTTATGGGATTTTTGTTGTTGTTTTGGCATTTACAGATTCATGTAATTGAAAAACCCAGTGGTACTTCAGGCTCACTTTGATCCTGCAGCTCAAACATCATAGGTGACATCATAGATGACCCAATTTCTTGCAGTCACTTGACCCTACCTCTGCAATAAAGTAGGGTCTATCTTTACTCTGTGCCCTTCCCAAGGTCAGGCCCCTCTGGAATTTTCACTCATGAAATCAAAATGGCTGCAGCAACTCCAGACCTCACAGCTTAAAACTAGATGGTCTGCACCTGGCCGAGCTGATGGCGTCCCAGTTCCTGGAAATCTGGAAGCACTTTGATGCCGATGGTCAGTTAAGCTCCCAACTACTGTGCCCAGCCTGGAGTGGGGGGCGAGGAAACCTTCTGCAGGGGCCTGCTCCCGTTGCCACTGTCCCCTGGGCTCCCGTGGCCAGGAAGACCACCGATCCACCCAGGGTCACCCAGGACCAGTGGTGAAAATGCAGAGGGCCACACCTCAGGGGATGCCATTCCAGGTAGTTCCATTTATGGGATTTGTACTTCAGTTTTTAATTAGAGTTAGAGAAATTATTCAGTCTTACTTCCATTATTAAAATGATTACAGTGTTGTAGCTTTTTTTAATGCTGTGAATGTTCCATTGTGACTATAAAATATTCTTTTTTTAATTTTAAATTTATTTTTAAATTCTTATAAATTCTTACATAAGTAAATAAGGTAAATGGTTACTGGCATGTCTTCCCTCCTCCACCCCCCACCCCCTTGTGTTCACTCAGTCTCTCAGTCTCCACTCTCATTGTTCTTTTTGGGTTTATGTTGGGTTCATTGGTCCTTTGGTCTCTTTTTCTGTGGCTGTGTCCACTTGTCGGATGAGGGACTGTGTTCCAGGGTCACGGCACATTGTGCTTGATGGTTTGTAGTCCTTAGATTTGTATTGGGCAGCCAGTCCATGTTCATTTGGGGTCAATCAGTGTCTTCTAGTTGCTGGCTCCAATACGATCTCCTTGCCATTCCACTATCTCTGCACCTCATTTCTCTGATCTCTGGCTTTGGGGATCCTTTCCCCCAGCCATTGTCAGTGAGGAGGTTTCTCGATGAGGCCAGATATCCACTGATGGACCTTGCAGGTCATCTCTCTGTCCGTTTGCAGATTAGCTGTGCAGCCAATGCCCTGACTCTGCAGGCCTCTTCTCCCAAGGCTTGGGGAGGAGCCATGTTTCCTTGGGTGGCAAGTTCCATGTGGGGTTTTGATTCCTCAGCTTCTGGTGAAGCCATAGATGAAGGTCTGATAGGATTTACCACAGTTGTTTCTCCCTTTCAGTGACTACTATCTTTCTGAATGATCCTTGTTCTGAGTCCCACACACGTGTATGCGCAGGCTCTTTTCTGGCCCCTCATCTGTTCTATGTCGTGTGTGCACGTTTATGCTACTAGTCCTCCTGTGAGCTAAGTGGAGTGAGGGTGAAGCAGTAAGGGTGACATCTTCCCCCCCCCCCCCATTCCTGGATCAAGGATGGATCCAGCCTTGCCCATGCGCCCGTCAGATTTGGGTGTCCTGGCCGGCCCCTGAGTCCCCTTTACCCACCAGATTGATGGCAGAGGGGCCCAGGGGTGCTGTATGGTTGCTGAGTGGGTGCAGCCGCTGGTCTAGGTTCGCCAGCAGCTGCAGGCCCCTGCCGATTAGGGAAGGCATAGATCCAACGTGCAAAGAGAATTTTTTCCAAAAACATTTGTAGGCAGTTTGCTTTCTTTATCCATCTGAAGATTTTTTTTAATGTGGCCTCATGCCTCACATTGAATTGTGTTAAATTATTCAAATATAAGCTCTAACAAATCTTTCCTTTGAGCTGTAATACTTAGTGCTTCAGAGAATTTTGAAACTAGCTCAGTTTCTGTAAGTTTTAGATAATTTCTTTTATCCATTTTCATCTTAATAATTTATCACCACATATTTGCCACCACATAGCTTAGATAAGGGTATGTTGTTACTCTTTCTTTGCCTAGTGTTAAAAATAGTTGCCATTTCAACTCAGAACGTCTCTTTATATGTTTTTGTTTTGCTTTAATTGCCTCAACTTATTCATATACTGATTATGTGATCTTTTTTAATATTAAATAATTTATTTATATATAGATTTCACATCTTTGTGATCTCTGGGGTTTACCCACCCCCCCCCCGACTGTACACACCCTGTCCCCCCTCTCCCCCTGAATTGTGTACTTAATTTGGTTCTTGGCTTGTTTTGACTTTTCTTCATGACTTTTTGTTAACATTTTCCATGTCCCATATAATAGTGAAACCATTTGGTCTCTGTCTTTTTCTTTTTAACTTGTTTCTGCTAATATGATTTCTTCTAAGTTCATCCATGCTATCATAAAATCATCCAATTTGTCATTTTTAATTGATGAATAATATTCCATTGTATGTATATATATACACATATCTATCTATCTATGTATACAGATAGATAGATAGATAGATAGATAGATAGATAGATAGATAGATAGATAGATAGATAGATAGATAGATATGTGTATATATATATATATATATATATCACATCTTTTTCATCCAGTCATCATCTGTTTTGGGGCATTTAGGTTGCATCCATGTCTTTGCAACTATAAATAGTGCTGCAATAAACATCCGAGCACAGGTGTCCCTTTGTACAAGCATTGATTGAGGTCTCCTTAGGGTAGACTCCCAAGAGAGCAATTGCTGGGTCAAATGGTAGATCCATTTTCATTAATTTGAGGGCCCTCCACACAGCTTTCCATAGAGGTTGGACCAGTTTACATCCCACCAGCAGTATAAGAGTGTCCTCTTCTCTCCACATCCTCGCCAGCAATTGTTGTTGCTCGTTTTATGGATGTGGGCCATTCTTACTAGTGTAAGGATTTACAACCGCTCATCGTGGTTGATTTGTATTTCCCTTATTGCTAGTGACCTTGAGCAATTTTTCATGTGCCTGTTGGCCATTTGGACTTCATGTTTGGAGAAGTGTCTTTTTAGTTCTCCCCATTTTTTGATTGAGCTTCTTGTTTTGCTTTTGTTTAGTTGTGTCAGTTCCTTGTGTCTCTTTTTATTAAACCCTGTCACTCTTGTGGAGGGCAAAATTTTTTTCCCATTTGGTTGGGCTTCTTTTTGTTTTTTCTTTTCTCTCTTTTGCTGTACAGAAGCTTTTTATATAGCCCCATCTTGATGTACAGAAGCTTAATGTAGCCCCATCCATTTATGTTTTCCTTCATTTTTTTGCCATTTGTAGATGTGCCTAGAAAGGAATTTCTGGATTGTTCTTCATGGAGGGTTTTTCCCAATTTTTTTTCTATGTATGTTATGTTTTCAGGTCTAACATTTAAGTCTTTTATCCATTTTGAGTTGGTTTTTTTTATAAAGTGTGAGGATGTTGTCTTGGTCCATTTTATTTTTTTTTTGCAGGTCTTAGTCCAATTTTCCCAGCACAATTTTTTGAAGAGGTTATCTTTGTTTCAGTGTAAGTTTTTCCTTCCTTTGTCAAAGATTAATTGACTATATATGTGTGGTTTTATTTCTGAGCACTCAATTCTGTACCATTAGTTTGTCTGTTGTTGTACCAGTACCAAGCTGTTTTAATTATTATGGCTTTGTAGTATAATTGAGGTCTGGAATAGTTAGGACTCCATTCTCTTTTTTTGACCAGGAGGGTTTTTGATATTCAAGGTCTTTTGTTTTGTTATTCCATATGAACTTATGTAATTGTTTTTCTATCTCTTTAAAGAATGTTATTGGAATTTTTGTAGGGATTGCATTGAATCTGTAGATTGCTTTTGGAAGGTTGGCCATTTTGATGATGTTAATTCTTCCAATCCATGAGCAGGGAATGTCTTTCCATTTCCTTATGTCTTCTTCTATCTCTTTTAGCAGCGTTTTCAAGTTTTCTTTGTATAGATCTTTCACGTGTTTTGTTAGGTTTATTTGCAGGTATTTCATTGTTTTTGGTGCAATGGTAAATGGGATGGCTTTTTAAAATTTCTTCTTCATGGCTTTTTGCGTATAGGAAAACTACCAACTTCTGTGTGTTGATTTTGTATCCAGTACCTTAATGAACTGGTTTATTATATCAAGCAGTATTTCTGTGAATTTTTTTGGTTCTTTATAGAGAGAATCATGTCATCTGCATATAATGATAGCTTCAGTTCTTCTTTTCCTATTTGTATCCCTTTCATGTCTTTCTCTTGTCTTATTGCCCTAGCTAAAACTTCCAGTACAATGTCAAAAAATAGTGGGGAGAGTGGACATCCATACCTTGTTCCAGATCTTAATTGGAATGATTTTAGTTTTTCTGCACTTAGGATGATGTTTGCTGTAGGCTTGTCATAGATTGATTTTATTATGTTGAGGTATGTTCCTTTAATCTCCAATTTTTCAAGGACCTTTGTCATGAATGGACGCTGGACTTTGTCAAATGCTTTCTCTGCATCTGTTGATATGATCATGTGGTTTTTGTTTTTCTCTTTGTTATTGTGGTTTATTATGTTAATTGATTTCCAGATGTTGAACCATCCTTGTGGCCCTGGGATAAATTCCACTTGATCATGATGAATAATGCTTTTTATGCATCATTGTCCATGTTCATTAGGGAAATTGGTCTATAGTTTTCTTTCTTGGTGCTGTCCTTATTTGGTTTTGGTATGAGTGTGAGGTTTGCTTCATAGAATGTGTTTAGCAGTTTTCCTTCTTTCTCAATTTTTTGGAAAAGTTTAAGTAGTGCAGGCATTATTTCATCTTCAAATGTCTGTAGAATTCATTAATAAAGACATCTGGTCCTGGGCTCTTGTTTTTAGGTAGAGTTTTGATGACTGCTTCCATTTCACTGCTTGTATTTGGTTTATTTAAGTTCTCTATATCTTCATTGTTCAATTTTGGGCAGCTGTGTCTTTCTAAGAATCTGTCCATCTCATCCAGGTTGTTGTATTTATTTCCTTGTAGTTGTTCATAGTAATCTCTTATTATGCTTTATATTTCTTTTGTGTCTGTTGTAATTTCTCCTTTCTCACATGATCCTGTTTATTTGATTTTTCTTTCTTCTTTCCTTTGTGAGCTTTGCAAGGGCTTTATCAATTTTTAAAATGTTTCCAAAGAACCTGCTTTTGGTTTTGTTGATATTATGGATAGTCTTTTTGGTTTCTAGGTTATTTATTTCTTCTTTTATTTTTATTATTTCTGTATTCTGCTGGGTTTTGGGTTTTGTTGTTTTTTTTTGTTGTTGTTGTTGCTCTTTTTCTAATTTTTCAATTTGGGAGATAAGGTTATTTCTTTGGTTATTTTCTTGCTTTTCGATATGGACCTGCATTGCTATGAATCTTCCTCTTAGATATGCTTTTGCTGCATCCCAGACATTTTGGAATGCTGTATCTTCTTTGTCATTTGTTACAAAGTAGGTTTTAATTTCTTCTTTAATTTCTTCATTTATCCATTCTTCATTTACTAGCATGTTGTTCAGTCTCCAAATGTTGGATGCTCTTCTTGCTTTTTTTTTTCATTGTTGATTTCTAATTTGATGCCTTTATGAACTGAGAGGAAAATTGGTATTATTTTAATCTTTATGTATTTATTCAAGTTTGCCTTGTGGCCTAGTATGTGCACAACCCATGTGCATTTGAGAAGATGTATTCTTTTCCTTGTGGGTATAGTGTCCTGTAGATATCTATTAGGTCCATTTTGCCTATGTCTTCTTTTAAGGTTTTTATGTCTTTGTGTTTTTGTTTTTGTTTTTTTGTTTGTTTGTTTGTTTGTTTTTAATCTGTCCTTTGCTGAGAGTGGGGTGTTAAAGTCTCCTACTATGTAAGTATTTTCACCAATATTTGTTTTCAGTTCTTGTATTAGCTGTCTTATGAATGTTGGTGCACCCTCATTTGGTGAGTATATGTTGATAATTGTTATGTCTTTTTGATGGGTTGATCCTTGAGCCATTAGGTAGTGACCTTCTTTATCCTTTGTCACTTTTTTATTTTGAAATCTGCTTTGTCAGCTATAAGAATGGCTACCCCTGCCTTTTTGGGGGGCCCATTTGCTTGTAAAATTATTTTCCATACTTTTATCTTGAATATGTGCTTATATTTTGGGATCAGATGGTTTTCTTCGAGACAGCAGAATGTTGGGTTCTGTCTTTTAATCCAGTCTGCAACTCTGTGACTTTTGACAGATGAGTTTAACCCATTGACATTTAGAGTAATTATTGATGTTTGATTTTCTAACATTGGGTTCCTGGTGGTCATTTGGGGTTCTGTTTTAGTTTCTTCTTCTTTTTTTAAATTATTCATTCTTTTTATTCTTCTGCTGGTTTCAGTCTTAGAGCCACTTGCAGATGTTCTTGGAGTGGGGGTCAGTGGTAGCAAATTTCTGGAGGCTTTGTTTGTCTGAGAATTCTAATTTTTCCTTTGTAAATAAAGGACAGTTTTGCTGGGTAGAGTATTCTGGGCTGGCACTTTTTGTTTGGGAGTGTTTTGAAGATGTGGCCCCATTCTCTCCTTGCTTGGAGTGTCTCTTCTGAGAAATCTGGTCAGTCTAATGAATTTTCCTTTGTTGGTTATCTGTTTCCTTTCTCTTCTTATTGTCATAATTTTTTTTTCTTTATCTTTGGCTCTTGAAAGTTTTAGTATGATGTGTCTTGCTATTTTTTTTTCTTTCATTAAAGTAGTTTGGTGTCCTTTTTGCTTCCTGGATGTCTGTTTTCATTTCTTTCTTCAGATTTGGGAAATTCTCCTCCATTATTTCATTGAAAAGCCATTTGGAGCCTATGTTTCTCTTCTCCTTCTGGGATTCCAATTACTCTTATATTTGTTTTCTTTAGGGTATCTGACAGATCTCAGATTTTTTCTTCTGTCTTATTGCTTTGTTTTTCTCTTTTTTCTTTCTTTGTCCTCTCTACTTCTGTGTCCTCAGCGTGCTAATTCATTTTTCCATTTCTTCTGTTTTCCTGGATTTTTGAGCTCTTCTATTGTTCCTCTTAGGAACTGTATCTTGTTCAGCTTTGTATTTAGGGTTTCAATCTCATTCTTCTATTCATGAATGACATTGCTCATTTTGCTGCATTCTTTTTTATATTTTTCTGACCTCTTACTTCCACTTTTTTCCCATCTTCCCTTGCTTCTTTTAATGCTTTTAACAAATAGATTCTTAATTCTTTGTTTGACATGTATAGCATTTCTTCCATGTCTTCCATGTTTGTTTCTGCTGATTCTTTATCCCTTGGTGGTGAGTTATTCTTCTTAGGGCTTGCTTGAGTTTTTGTATTCTTCCTCCTGCCTGTGTTTTCCCTTCAGGCTTGCTCTACGTATTGATTCACTGCTGTTCTAGAATTAGGTGGCATGGTGAAGCCAACCAAGTTGTGGTTACTTTTGTCTTTGTGCTTTGGCTGCTGTGGTAGCTATATCTTGTTTCCATTGACTATTTTGGGGGACAAGTTCCTTTTCAGTCAGTGGATGTGGAGCATATATATATAGTTTCTATTGTATTGTCTATCTTCTTTTTCCATTCTTTCTCCTCTTTTAGATTGATAGGTTTTAAATGTTTCTTGGAACCCCCCAAGCATCAGCTCTATTTAATGGTGTGTCTAGGGTTGTATAACCTTTTTGGTTGGGGTGTCTTGACAAACTTGGGTAGTCAGTGTCCTTGGTTCCCTAGTACAGGCGATGTGCTGTGAGCAGCTTTTCCCACTGTAGTTCCCGGCATTAAAACTCTGTCTTTGGTAAATTCCATCTGAATGCGGGACACTCCCTAGCCTGCAGGTAGCAGGTGTGTTACCTCTAGAATAGGAGTCAGTCCTGTGAGGTTGGGCCCTTTTGGATCCTTGTGCTGTGAGCAGATTTTCCCGCTGGAGTTCCTGGCATTAAAACTCAGTCTTTGGTGAGTATGCAATCTTAAATTATATAGACTTCATTATTTTTGTCTCCATTACTTTCATGTAATCCTAATATTATGAAAATGTTCTCTAATTTGCTTCTATATTATGCATGTACTTTTCTGTTTTCATATTTCTGCTTTCTAAAGCCTTTAATTTTTATTTCTGGTGATATGCTGACTTTTTAATTCATATCATGTCCTTTTAAACTTTATAATCATTTTTATTTATTAATTTCTACTTCAGTGCTAACTGTATTTCAACTAACAATTACTCCCCTATATATTTTCATTAGTGCTTTTATCTCTTCATAGAAACACTAAATTATTAAAAATATAAAGAAAAAGTTTCTACAGGTAAACTTAAAAGTCCTCAGAGTAATAACTACCATTTCACTTTTTAAATATGGGGTAGAGAATAAGAAATACAAGGAAATTTTAAGTGCATCAGAGTTAAGTTTAGAGCTTTTTAAAAGTAGCTTCTCTGACCCTACCACTAATAGAATAGGTTTATGGTTGAACCCAGTCAAATTTTTCATTTGTGTGTATGTGGTTTTATGTGTATGTGTATATATTTTTACAAATCCACAGATGATATTTAAAATGGGCTAAGTTTGAGAAACACTGGAATAAAGAATATTAGTTTCCACATAGAGGAGATGCACTTGAAAAACTTTCCCTCTCTGTCTTAAAAGTTTTATGCTCCTCAGTTTTTAATGGAGACATATACTTCAGTCTACACATCATCATTCTATTTGAAACAAAATGACTAGGTTCTTTAAATTCATGAAAAATAAGTGAGCTGCAAACTTACACCAGATTTAACAACCACATATCCCATCATATTAGAACATCTTCCTGAAACACCACAGGAATTTAACAACTACCTTTAGTTGAGCATATACTCTTCACATCTATTCTCTGATTTAATCAATCTAGTAACTATAAATGTATATGTGGCATTATCCTCATTTTGAACATGAGATAAAGGAGACTATATATATATTAAGCAATATATTCAAAATCACACACTTATAATAGCAGAATGAGACATCATTTAATTTCAAAATCTGTTCACTTACTCATTATACATGATGGTCACATAATTCCTTAAAGGCAAAGTAGTTCATGACACTAGATCTCTCAGTTTCCTTTTCCTGCAAGATGGTAAGAACACAATCTAATGGGCTCCTGGCTGTGTGGCAAGTGTGCACATTATGGAAAATGGCCAACAGTTGGTATCAAAAAAAGTAAGGAATGGGTGCCTTGCTCCATAGATGCAGCTGGTTTTCAAAACAGAAATCAATTTTCAAGAGCAGGCAGTTTTTAAAGTGTAACCAACCTCAAAAGATTTTGGAGAGGAAAATCATTATATGTGAATAGATTATTCTCTTTATCTTTCATGCAAATATTTGGCACTGGGAAAGAGGCCAAGTGTAACATCTGTAAATAGTTTGGTCCCGTCCATTGAGCTCTCAATCAACAGTATCATTTGAAAGTTCTTTCTGTTGTCGCTCACTCATCTTGATCTTTCAGAAAGATTTTTCTTCAGATGCTTAAATCTCATGAGAGTTCAGGTCATGGTGGGAATTTTTCCTTATGAGGCAAATGTTTTGTATACCCAGTAAAGCCTATGTTATAAAATCAAAATATTGAAAATACTGACAGGATAGGATGCAAATAAAAAAAGAAATGTTGCTGAAGCAACTAACATGAAAATGTTATTTGAGATCATATGCACAATATAGAAACTGTTGTCTGAATATAAAAAATATTTATGTTGAATTCAGTTTTAAAAATAGTTGTAGGACTATATCCTTTCATATGAAAAAAAAAGAGTGTGAGAATAACTTGAGGTGAGTTAGGCTACAATGATGTACCCATTTATATTTCTTTCCTTTAATGGGTGAAATGAAACAGATAAAATCACATCTTTGACATTTATACATGTTTGTTGATATTTTCTCTTTCTCTCTAATATCTAGTAAAAATAATTTATGTTATAAAATCATGTATTACAAACTTACTTGCCACGTTATATTTGAATTTATTTTCCATATTATGCTCAGGAAGATGAGACCTCCTAAAATTTTAAAATAACATGAAAATCAGTTAGGTAAGAAATGTTAATATGGATGCATGGAGCATTTGAGTGTGATTTATGGAAGAGAGTGAAGGGAAATAGATATTTTTTAAATCACTCTTTAGTTCTGATGAGCCTAAAAGTTTGACATTCTTTGAACCCATTGAATCTCTTTGCTGTCCAGTTAGGGAAATGGAAGGACAAACAATCTCAATAAAATCAAACATCTAATTAATAGCCAATTTCTATATCCACATTCAGAGATCAACTCTCTGATGATTCCCAGAACAGAATTCATACAAAGAATTCTTACCCATCTGCAATGTACTTTAAGGGCAAGTCCTACTTGCTTAAAACATAGTCACCATTAGTTCTTCTGGTATGCCTCCCAACCCCCATCACTTCTCTGAGGTTAATGACTAACAACTACTGCTAAAATGTAGATAGCTATATATCCTTAAATTATTTTTTTCTTAACTTAAAATTGTTTTTTAGGTGGGAACCACACCTACCCTGATCAGCAGGTGCCTGCAGTTGCTAGTGTGCCTAGGTTGGCAGCTGCACACACCCAGCACCCATCCAGCACCCATGGACCCCTCTGCCATCAAGCTTGTAGGTAAGAGGGACACCGGGAGCCCCAGACCGAACTGGCTTGGGCAAGACTGGATCCACCCAGGGTCCAGGAATAGTCAGGGGTGGGGTGTGGGGGGCTGGGTGAATGACTGAGCGATTTCACTCTCATTCCACTTAGGCCTCAGTAAGAACAATAACAGCACAAATGTGGCATGCAGTGACATAGAATGGGTGAGGGACCAGATAAAGAACTTGCTCATACACGTGTGTGGGATGCAAGACAAGGATCATTCAAAAAGACAGTACATACTGGATTGCAAAAAACAACCATGGTAAAGACCTATCAGAACTGCAGCTACCAGCTTCACCAGGAGTGGATGAATCACAGCCCCATTATGAAACTTGCCACCCAAGGAAACATGGCGCCCTCCCTAGGCCTTAGAAAAGGAGGACCTCAGAGTCAGGGCATCGGCTTCACAGCAAATCTGCAAATTGACAGAGAGGAGATGACCTGTAAAGTCCATCAGTGGATGCCTGCCCATATCGAGAAACCTCTTCACTGACAATGGCTGGGGGAAAGGACCCCTAAGCCAGATATGGAGTGCAGAGGCAACGGATTTGCAAGGAGATTGGACTGGAGATGGCTGCCAGCATCAAGAAGACATTGTTAAACCCCAAATGGGCATGGACTGACTGCCCAATGCAAAGTTAAGATGATAAACCATCAAGCACGAGATGCTGTTTCCCAAGAACAGAATCCCTCATCCGACAAATAGACACAGCCACAGAAAAAGAAGAGACCAATGAACTCAACATAAACCAACAAAGAACAATGAGAGGGGAGACTGAGTGAACACAAGAGGTGTGGGGGGGGAGGGGGGTTGAGGGAGGGAAGGTATCCCAGTAATCATTTAATTATGTAAGAAATTAAAGAATTTAATTTTAATAAATGGAAAAATTTAAAAAACAAATTATTTTCTAGGTTATCTAGACTTCACTTAGGAATTGCATTCCTTGGAGGCTGACTAGGCATTGAAGCAGAAACAAAGTATCAATGTGGTTAGAATTCATGTCTCAATTATGTTTCTTCCTAGCTATACAATTTGTGAAAATTTCTTGCCCTCTTTAAGTGGTGATAATAATACTTACTTCTTAAAGTGTCACAAGAATTAACTACAATGAAGGCATTTAGTAGCTCATGAAAATCATTAGAGTTAATATTCCTTGGGGATTTGAGAAGCTACCTTATCTTAAAAAAACGATTATAGTCCCATTTAGGTCTTTAAACTCCTCAAAGACCATTGTAGCAATTAATTTTTTGGAATACACATTGTCTTATCTAGTTATTGATTTTTTTAAGCAAAGCTTCCTAAAGACCCCTTGCATAAGTTCTAATAAATCACAACCTTTCTGTGAGTGTATCTACTTTAAATATTTCCAAGATGAGAATTGCCAGAATAGCATTCACTCTGGAGCCAGGATCAGTCAGTGTCTAGACACAAAAGAGATGATGGAAAATAGCATAGGAAGTTAAAAAGAATAGAATGATGGTGGGAAATCATGATAAAAGGAGGTTGAATAAATGCACAAACAAATCTCTTCAAGGAAGTGGTGCATTTTCAGATACTTGGGATGTTGTGGCAAATTTGAATGATTCTGTCATTTCTAAAAAGTACTTCATAACTAATAGCTCAACTCCTGTTTGATTTTTTAAAAAAGTAAAATTCTATGGTGACTGAAGAGCAGGAAAACTTATTCTTAATATGTGACTGTCTCCTTGTGAATGCCCACTCTGTTTAATCTCTGTCCCTAGAAGTAAGTCAGAAATCAATTGTGTCTACAAATAGTCTCCATGCATTAAAATAATGGCCCATTAAGATATGAAAGGGTCACGATAAGAACCAGATCTCATCCCTATGGGTAGTTTCAGCAATGGGGACCATTCCTAGTGCTCAGGTGCAAACTTAAATGGAAATGTCTTGGATCCTATTTTTTCTCTTAAATTCTTATATTGATTATTTTGCCAGTTTGTTGTTTAGAAATGCTTATTTTATTTATTTTATTTTGAGACCGGGTTTCGCTATTATTGCCCGTGGAACCGCAGGCTCTCGTTGCCTGGGGTACCACAGGCTCAAGTAATCCCCAGCCTCAGTTTCCCAGGTAGCTGGGATTACAGGCGTGCGCCACCACGCCCAGCTATTTTTTTTGCAACTAGGTCTTGCTACGGGCCCCAGGCGGGACTCCAACTGTGATCCCTAGTCCTGGCCGCTTCATAGGCTGAAGCTTAGAGGCACGAGACACCGTGTCCGGCAGAAATGCATATTTTAAGGATCAGAAAATCATTCTAATAGAATAATGCAACCACTGAAGAAATAGATGAGTATTATTTGATAGTTAATACTTGTTAAAAATCTCCTGTAGTGGAGGATTATGGGTGTCTTGTTGTTGAGTGTGACATGCATCTGAAGAGGTCTGAACATACACACACATACACATATATACAATGTTTTAAAACACACATATATAATAATTTGAAACATTTCTTAAATTGTGCACAACTTAAGAAAATAACACAGAATAATCAACTACATGATGGTTATTATACTTTTTAGTCCTTGCTTTTTATGCTTTTTGCTCAGTTAAATCTTCCCTAATTATTTCATTCTTTTATGAAAGCATCAAGACAGAGTAAAATTCTGATACGCATTTATAATTTTCTCCTCTCAGTAATGATAATTTGATATATCATTGCTTGCAAAAGAACAATGAAACTAAGAGAAAATGTAAAGAGAAGCATATGAACAAAGGAGAGACTGAGTGAATACAGAGATGGTAATGCTTGTGAGTATGGTATTTAATCTTTGGACTTTAAAGTGAAATTAATCATTTTCTCTTGGAATGCTCATTTGAAACACATGTGAATTGTGACCAAATTTTATCTCCTGCCACTGACTCCACTCGGAAGCTTCTGGCAATAAATCTTCATGTCAGTATACACTGTCTCCCAGAATTGCAAACATGTCGGAAAGAAAAAATCTGGGCATACTGGAAATAACCAAAACAGGTCAGGGTCATGATATATGAAAAATTTTTATTCCACTAAAGAAAAACTACAAAGTTTATGTGGGTAGTCAGAGACAGTGTTTTGTGGAATATGAAATAGTCATTTAAACTCTAAGGAGATTTTGGAGCAACCATATTTGAAAATTTTGTTTATTTTGGTCATTCCGTTTTTAAATTGAAAGGAGGGGCAAGTGCAGCATTCATTTGAAGTGTTGATATTTCAAGGGGCACTTTAGAGGGTGCTCTGGGCATTGACTATCTCTTGTAAGGGTAGAGAATGGGTAGAGGTGGTCCTTGTTTGACTATTTTTCCACAGGTCTGAACAGAGAAAGTTGCATTTGCTGTAAGTTAGTGCATTCAGGAAACTACTCAGGGCAAAAAAGATGCTTCTTGAAAAAATATATACCCTGTGATAGCACTGAATAGCATAGTATTTACATCTAGTTGACAACTGCTCTTAAATATTAATGATGAACTTTCTCACAGAAGAAAAGGGAAAGGGAAGAGATCAATAGGCATGTGGCACATTGGAGTAAACACTGGAGATTAGTACAAAAAGAGACAACAGCAAGATTTGTTCCAGGTCAAGGCTGTAACTGGGGCCTATTTCTTGGAATCAGGGAGATAATTTACCTTGGCTTTTTGAACTTATTATAAAATATTTAAGGCACTAAGAGAAATAAGAATACTATAATGATCACTTGTAGAGCTACACCTATTTCAGAAGTGAGATGCTTCTAATGGTGTTAGATTATAACTATATAGCTGATGTGTAAACCTTCTCAAAACATTCTTCTCCATTCCCTTACACTTGGGAATTGCTATTTCATAAATTCCATGCAAAAAAATTTTTTTATATTTATACACATGTATCTATATAACATATCTAGCATTTAATATATATAGTATAATATATGTAGTATGTATTATATGGTATATAGTATAATATATAATGTATTACATATATATGCATATGTAAATGTGCACACACATATATGAGCAATTTAAATAATGCTTAAGAACATATTTTCCAGTAATATATAACATTCATTACAATTTCTTGAACTCTACATGAAATTATATCACTCCATAATACTCTTCTACAACCTGTTTTTAAAAATTTTTTGGCAATATTACTAGTGAGAATATGTATATTAATGTTTCTTTATGTATATTAACTATTATATTTCCTCAAAAGAATGTAGATAGGCTCTGTATTGCAATAGGAAAACGCACTAAAAGTCATGCAAAACCACAAGAACACCTGAATTTTAGAAATGCAGGAAAGACTCTCTGAGATGTTACTTAGGCAGAATCAGCCACATAAACTATTATTGCAGGAATTTCATGGAGAGAAAGCATAATGTATAAAAGATCAGAGATGGATCAAATAATATTGTACTTAATTTTTATGTGAAGTTGGATAAACAACTGTAAGTCTCCTGGTAGTTCTTAAAGCAATCTTTCTCTTTCAAACCTTTCAACATGCTAGTTTAAATGATTTCTTTCTGGATATAATCCAATTGCTATATATTTCTGTGAAAGTGGGATGATAAAATGTATATCTAAAAACCAAAGAAATTTACTAAATTACTAACATTAATTACAACATTGTGTTTATTAGTTTTTTAAATAAGTAATACTTTTCGTCTAAAAGTCATTTTGTTTTTGTCAAATCCTTAACTTTCTGTTCAGTCATAACCTAAATTGTTCTGTTGTTTGTATCTTTATTTTTTAAACATTGACAGACAATAAGTCTTATTTATTTCAAAGCTGGGCTTTTCACCTATATAGTTCAAACAAATGAAATTAATGTTAAAAATCTAGAAAATCTACAAAAATGCATTTATAATTTCTTGCAAAAAATCAAGAGTTCTGGGAATGCTGAATTAACATTCCTGTGTGGCCAGAGTGGCAGGCACAGATGCAGTCTAACCCTTTCAAGCTGAGCATGTGCTAATTTGCCACCATCACCAGCACTTAAGGCCAACAAATTCTGGATCTTATGCCCTGCAGGTTTCACTCATTTGGAAAAATATCTGTCTGGGACATGAAGCATTTTATTTTATAACCCTGGCCTAAATTTCTTTAGTTATTTGTGGATTTTTTTTTTCATTCTTCAATTTACTATGTTGCATTTATCCCTGAAGATGTTATCCTGATTCTGTCAGTCTTTCTAGTAAAATGAAGTATATTCCCTTTTACTATTTTAAGAGCAACTAAACCAATAGGCTAAATAATAAATTGCTTTTATGTTTTAAATGTATTTGTTTTAATGGGTATTTTGCTTATATTAAAAATGCAAAATGGGGCTGGGATTACATGTCAGGTAGTGTATGGTCACAAATGGATTTTTTACACAGTGTGAACCATTTCAGAAGTATCATGTTGCATGAATACTTATTTCTTCTAAGATATATTGCTATCTACCACACACAGTGAAAGCCAGGTTTGATTTGGATAAGTAAAATCAACTCAAAATATCTATGTATTCTAAGTTAGTAGTGGTTTTAGCTCAGATTCTACTGGTTCTATTCTACTGGAATATTTCACACATAACTCTCTCTACTATCTATATATATTTGGATATTTATTAACATGGTAATTTTTAGAACCATTTTATATTCACATAAAATTGATGGAAGGTACAGCCATTTCCTATGTTTCCCCCACACATGTATCTTATCCTTGGTAATCAACATATAGATGATGAGTCTTCATTGATACATCATAGTTGCCCAAAATCAACCATTTATTTTGATAAGCTCTAGGTGAACGTTCTTTGGTTTTGGACAAATATTTAGTAGATGCATCTATCATTATAAGGTCATATATGCTATTTTAACAGCCCTAGAAATCTCCATATTTACCTCTGGCTTCCTCATATCCCTGGTAACAATTGATCTTTCTGCTGACTCCGCAGTTTTGTCTTTTCCAGAGAATCATATCATTGAAATCATATAGTATTTAGTCTTTTCAGATTGGCTCCTCTCATCTAAAATTCATCTCTTCATTTTCATGACTTGAAAGTTCGTTTCTTTTTAGTAATGTATATATACTTTTATAGATGTACCACAGTTTATTTAGGTATTTGTTCAACAATATCTTCATTGCTTCCAAATTTGGGGAATATGAAGAAGGTTGCCATCAATATATACTTATATGCTATTGTGTAGACACAATTTTTCAGTCCCTCTGGGTAAATAGTAAGGCATATGATCACTGAGTTGAAAGGGATCATATGTTTAGATTTTTAAACCACTACTAAATTGTTTTCAAAATATCGGTACCATTCCTATACTTCCATCAACAATGAATAAGTATTCCTGGTGCTGTCAATGTTCTTAGTGTTGTCAGTATTCTCAATTTTGATAACTCTAGTAGGTGTATAGAAGTGTCTCACTTTTTGTTTGTTGTATGGGGACATCTTTACATTTGTCTATATATCTAGCTAAATAAGTAATTCAAAGACATTCTTCATTTTGGTACAGTGTTTTGATTGCTAGCATTTTTCTTTTTTTTTCTTAAGCATTCCATCTTAACATATTTACTCTTAACATTTACCATAGTTGTTTAAAAGTCCCAGAATTTCCAATTCCCAGATAGGCCCAGTAGCCCTGCAATGTCATTTTCTGATATATCCTCTATCTCTTCAAATTGTATTTTTTCCTTTTTTATTGTGTTTTTCTTTTCTTAATAGTTATACCTGAGGTATGACTTTATAAATGTGTGTGTTAAAATGTGTGGGAAGGGAAAATGCTTTGATAAGTCTTAGTCCATTAGTGAACCTGAACTGTGAATGTCATAATTTTGTTTTTCAGATCCCACTATGACTGGAGTGTGCTGGAGTTAGGTATTTCCCTTTCCTGAGCTCAGTTAAGCTCTGATTCTATTCCAGCAAGTTAGGATGCAGTTAACTAGTTTCCTCTGAGGTCAGGTCTTGGTAAGAACAGAGTGCTCTGGTATATTTTAAGATAGTTTCTTTCCCTGCCAGAAGAAGGGATTTTTCTCCATTATTTACCATGGGAACCTGCTTGAGCTGCTGAAGGTAAATCTCATAATGTTATGGGAGACCTTCTGACTGGACCCCTGGAGGTTTTGCCTTTCACACTATCCACACTGAGCCTCCAGCAATTTGCTGATTACAGTTCAAGTTTCATTACTCGGCCCTGGTTTCCCTCTATTACATATCCAAGTCGAGTGGCTTTTTCAGTCTGTTCAGTTTTTGACGTGCTCTTAGGATTGGATGCCCATTCCTAAGCTCCTTACACACAAAACTGAAACAACCTGGATACAATCATTTTTATGAAAGTTTTTAAGACTTCAAAGCTATTTCAAATTTTTTCCTGAATTATGTAAGAAAGACTGAGTTAATTTAGAGATCCAGAGAAATGCAGGGAGATAGAAATGGGAAGGTAAAGGCAAGGGCTTTAGTCTGCTTTGACTGATTGAACAAAATGTCATATACTGGGAGATTTAAGCAACATACATTTATTTTCTCACAGTTCTGGAGGTCAGGAATCTAATCTGAGGAGGGGTTTCTTTCTGGCTTCTGGCAGATTGCTGCTCTCATTGTGTGCACACATGGCCATCCCCAGGTGCATGCTTGGAGAGGTCTCTCTCCCTTCCTCTTGTAAATCCACCAATCCTAAAGGATTAGGACCCCACCCTTTTGAATTCATTTAACCTTAATTACCCCCTAAAAGGTGTCTCCAAATATAATCTCACTGGTGGTCAAACTTAAAGTTTGGAGGAATACAGTCCAGTCTATAACAGATAGAAAACGCCGCACTGCCTATGTACCAGACCAGGTAGAAATGAGACCTCCAAGCAAGTATCCCTTCAAGTCAGAGGACAAGTGATAGCTTCTAGGGTCAGACTGGCATAAGAATGCATTAGTGGTGTAAGGGAGGCCCACAGATAAGGGTGGCAAATTTCAAACAGGATTAACCAGTCACCCCTTGGTCTAAGGGAAGAGAAGAGCTAACAGGACATAGCACATTTTCAGATAGACTCATATAAAGAAAGACTCCAAAGGTTGAGAAACAAAAGGTGATCCAGGGCAGAGTGACATCAGCCAATCACAGAGACTGATGGTGTTTTAGACTATTTAGGGAAAGAAGGTATACATTTCCTGAGACAGGACACCATTTTCACTTCCTTGCCCTTCCCTGGTTCTACTGGTCTGTAAGTTCCACTTTGTTTCTTCTCTGCTTAATAAACTTTTCCTCATAACTGTTCTAAATTAAAGTGCCTCTTCTCACTTCTTGCCTGAGCTGTCAAAGTTGCTATAGTGTCATCAGATACCAACCCTGTAAAATCATGGTAAAACTGTCTAGGTTTCTCCATCAGTACATGACTATGCAGTTTTCTATCTTTCATAAAATAGAGTGAGTAACTGTTAAATCACACACACACACACACACACACACACACACATCTACATTATCTTCCCAAGGAAAAATATTCATTCTTGTGGGTTGTAACTCAAAACCTCTGATTTACTCTGTGTCTTTCTTGCCCAATTTCTTAATGTAACTACTGTATTTCACAATTTCTCTATTGCATTTATCCTATTTTAAATTAGTTATTCTTTTGTTATATGAACTTGATTTAAAGTAGAAAATAACACCAGTGTGTCACTTTAAATTATTTTTTATTTAAAATATTAAGTACAACGCTAATAGTTTTACATGCACATATATCCTTTCATCCCTAAGAAACAATTATTATCTTTGTCTTATATGAAAAATAGCTGAAACATTCATGCAGTTTCACACAGAAACATGATAATTTTGCACACAGTCAAATCATGACCTGTATATTTTACTGAGTTTTAACACTGGTATTTCCCTACACTTGTTTTCATCTCTGCATTTTGGATACACATTGTTATACGCAGCAAGTTTTAATTGTGCCATCATTTAATTGGCAGTCTTTTTTCTTTAATGGGGCATAAATTTATAATAGATTATATCTTAGATTTAAGAAAATATGGAACTCCTTGAACTTTCCTCCAGTAAAGTACTGTTCACATGCAAATATTGTGGTTCATAATTGAATTAACATCTTAGAAGATAGTGAATATGAATTAACCTTAAGTGGAGGATGAGGTAGAAAATGAATATGAACAGATGATGGTTTGGAAATGACTTCCCACTTATTGATCTTGCATTACCAAGAACCTAGCTTTTATATTTTTGGACATAGAAATAAGAAAGCAAGAAAGACAAATTCAAGCAGTGAAACTTTCTTCCAATAGTCAGTTTAGAAAACCTGTGTTAAGAATAAATTATCACATGCAACTATAGTTATTTTATAATCTTAATGTTATTTTGAAATTACATGAGAATTTTCTTTTTATCTGAGATTAGTTGCTATTGTAGATAACTCTAGGAAGGTATTACTCAGAGAGAAGAAAGAATGACATGCCAAAATGTTTTGCTATATAAGGACTCAACTTTTAATCAGTGCATGACCAGACCTTTTAAAAAATAAATCACTGAGTTTTTAGAAAAACAACAAGAATGAACTGATATGAAAAGATGAGAAATTAGGAATTATATGGATTTATTTAATCTAATGTCACCCAAACTATATTTTCAATGTGGTTTAAGTAAAAAAATTTAAAGCTGATATGAAGAGTCCAAGACCAATTAGCTTTTATTTAATAAAGAGTGAAAGTAGTATCTTTTCTGACATAAAATATTTTTTACTAAATATTTTCAGAGGTTTGATAATATACATTTCCTCTTTTAAATATTATAAGCTGATGCTCTTCAATATTAAAATATTCCCCCTATTTCATAGCTAAAGTGGAGCGTGTTGAAATCAAGTTTGTAAAACTGCAAAACCAGGTTCTTACTCAGTGTGCTATTCAACAATTATTTGGGGTGGTGGAGAGAGGGAATGTTTGCTTTGATCTTCAAAGTAGTTCCCTCATATAAGAGTGATGAAAATTAAAAAAAAAAAAAAAGCTAATTGTTAGTGAGGAACACTTATACACTTATTATGAATATAAATAGTATTATCATTTTGGAAATAATTTTGGTTAACATGGTTATATAGTCAAATAACATAACATAGCAAACAACAGAAGTTTAGAGAGAAAAAGAATATGTAATTATAATGACTAGGTGAAGACCCTGGCAGATAATAGTATAATTATGTATTCCAAGGTAGGGGGTAGTGAAGGAGAATTGATGAAGTTAGTGTAGAAACAAATAAATCATAAAGTAGTTCTATTTTTAAGGTGTTGGGGAATTTCCATGTTTTCCAAAATGATTGTACCAATACACACTCCTACAATGCATACCTACAATATAGCAAATACCTGTTTTTTTAATGAAAGTCATTTACATAGGACTGAAATGATATTTTATTGAGGTTTTGATTTGTATTTTCTTACAAATACAAATCATAATAAGTTATGATAAATGTTTTTTTTTCCATGTCTCTTGACCACCTGCATGTCTTTTTTTGAAGAAGTATTTATTGAAATCCTCTGCTCATTTTGGTTAGGTTTTTTTCTATTGTTAAGTTTTATGAATTCTTTATACATTTTGACATTAAATCTCTGTTACTCTTCTCCCAGTTAGTAAGTTGCCTTTTTGTTTTTGTAGTAGTTTCTTTTATTGTACAGAAGCTCTTTAGTTTGAAGGGGGTAGGAGAAATGACTAAATAGTTTATTGGATGATGGTAGAGGATTATTAGAACTTTGGTATTAAGCATGGTATGATATCCATTTGAAGATGTATGAAGCTGCACTACTAAAATGTATACACTGCTGTAAACTAAAGTTATCTTAATAAAAACAAATGAAGATGAAAAGAGATAAAGAGATTTGCACTTTTGAATATGATAGCTTATGTCAACTTCCCACTAAAAATAACTATGAAGATAAATAATCCTTTCAAAAGTTATTTAAAGTCCGAAGAGCAATTATGGAAGTTGGTTTTAAGGAGTGAAGATACTGGAGAAGAGAAAAACAGGCAAGATGAGTCTAGCATTTGCCATTTCTTTTTTCCCCTTCAGGTTCTTGAGGTTCTTAGACAGTCATCCAGAGTCCAAACCCAATGTGGTTGTTCATACTGATAGCAGTGATGTGATGAAATTGGGGGTGATGATCCCAGTATGCTAATGATGCACTAGGATAGCAACCATTTTGCCCTGGTGGGTGGAGACTTGGATAAGGGAAATCAAGATTTCTCCGGGAGGAACAGAGAGGAGATTTAGGAGGTAGTGTGTCTGGAAAGAGAGAGAAAGCTGGAGAAGGGACAGAGTGGTGGAAGAGCAAGAAGGCTGGAGACCTTCAGGCTACCACTGCCATGTGCAGCAGTGGGGCAAGGAAAGAGACCACCTGTGGGCTTCTATCCCCAGCCCAGGTTGATGAGGACTCCAGGGAAGCATATTGGAGAAACATGTGACCTGTGTAAGCTGACTTGGAAATTCAATACTTGGAAACTTGCTTTAACTTAAAAACTGCATAGCTTGAGAATTGTCTGGAGACCTGAACAGACTTTGCATGCTGCTGTTTTCATTGTGAGATGTCTGAAGTGGTGGCTGCTGCTGTTTCCTGTGAGTCTTGGTGGTTCAGGCTGAAGGAGTGCTGGAGCTGTGCCTTTTGGAAGAGGATCCAAGATCATCTTCATTTCTTTGTTGGATTTGAATCTCCCTCTTTTGGAGTTGGATCAAAGACATCATCCTAGATTCTTCATTTGGCTTGAAGGAGGGATAGCTGCCATCTTGTGGATGCACACGGCTGAACGACCCACATGTAACTTTTTTGGACCTGAGACTGAACTATGCAGGCAAAATATACACATCTGCCAGTGCACAGGCAGGAGACACAAAAATTAGAGACCCTCATAAACACTCATATTAGAGACACTCATAAACACTCCGGGTCATTATCTTTAAAAGAGTAATGACTGTGTCTATGGCCATACCACCTAGAATGCACCTGATCTCTTCTAAAAAAGTAATGATTGAGAAAGGGAATCAGGAAGAATCTTGGAGCAATTACAATGGTAACTTCTTGTTACCATTGTAATCTGACACTGCTTACATTGCCATATTTATTTTGTAAAAATTCATAAATATGTGCCCTCTTCTGTGTGTATGTTAATATTTGAAGAAATGGAAAAGCAAGCATCTTTTGCCTGAGAAAAAGATGGAGTATTGCTAGGGTAGTAGCAAACGTGGCATTTTACCACATTTTTAAAAATACAAATAAAGTATATTTGGTCTGATTTATCATGCAGACAAGAAAGGCATTTGAAATTTATAGATAAAACTGATTATTGACATAGCAGACCCCTTCTGTTTTCCCCTCTGTTTGTTTGTTTTAAGCAGTGCATTTCAATAAACATGCTTCAATAAATATCTTCCACTCATGTCTCTGGTGAATTCTTTCAGCCCCATACATCTGACCTCTCCCAGTTCTACCTGACAACAAGTGTCTCTCTTCTCTCCTTTTCCTAATAAACTTGTCTTTAAAAATGAAAAATAGCCGGGCATGGTGGCTTGTGCCTGTAAGCTTCAGTGTATGAAGTGGCAGGGGCTAGGGATCACGGTTTAAGTCCCGCCTGGGACCCGTAGTGAGTCCTAGTTCCAAAAAAATAGCTGGGCGTGGTGGTGCGCGCCTGTAATCCCAGCTACCTGGGAAGCTGAGGTTGGGGATTGCTTGAGTCTGTGGTACCCCGAGCAACAAGAGCCTGCGGTTCCACGGGCAAAAACAGCAAGACCTAGTGTCAAAAAAAAAAAAAAATCAAAACCAGGAACTGATTATTTCTGAATTTCTCACTACTATCATGACCACATTGTACTCATTGAATGCTTTTAACTACAATGTTTAATATCAGGGTGTTAACACAGGAGATGGCATCAAACTGTTCAAAATTGTATGTATATAAAAGACATGAGCATCGTTTAAAATAATGGTGGGAACACAGAATGGAGAAAGGTCAGAAAATTAATACACTCATAGAAGGAAAAGCCAAAACTTGAAATGGGTCAGATCTTTGAGTGGGACAGATCTGTGTGAGAATGCTATATCATCCTATTTTTTTTTATTGAAACATATATCTTATTAGAATCCTAATTGTTTTCAGTCTCTATCATCCTATTTTTTTTTATTGAAACATATATCTTATTAGAATCCTAATTGTTTTCAGTCTCCAGCAGAGCGGTAATGGCATGATAATGTTTTTGTATTTCCTTAAGAAGTCTTTTCTAGATTTCTCTTGGGGAGCTCTCGCTAACATTTGGTTTACTTTTGGAGTGGCAATATTTTTTCCATTGTTTTGCATGCTATGACAGCAATTGATTAGTATAGAATCCTTGGGCCATATTCTGCCCCAGGATATGTGACCCCCACTAACTTCAAATGGAGTTGCATGCACAATTCCTTAAGTGGAATTTGGCTTTTATCCCTGGTAGTCAATGAGAGTCCATTGAAATCAATGGGAGCCATATATGGATAACTGATAACTGAATTTGGCCCTTAGGAATTGAAAATCATCTGAGCATTTTCTCTGAAAGTAATATCAAAGACTAAGATTCCCAGCAAACCATAATTCTTAAACTAGAGTATTTTTATCAACCAGTTGAAATCTTATAAAATGCTAACCTTAAAGTCCCTAGTGACAGAAAGTAAAAGAGTATTGTGATATCTTATATTTCTTGTTATCTTAGTAGTAATAGAAACAAGAAAAATAAGATACTTATTTTCAGGAGATTTCATAAAAGCACATTAATTGTTGTAAGAGGAAAAATTACTTTTTAAAATTCCTCTAAAGAACATCATTTATGTGTAAAATTATCTATTTACTTAATTCCTGAAAGCTTATGACTAAAAAAGAAATAAGTGTGTTGGTGTTAATTTTATAAAGTTGATTCAGAAATGAATAAAAATTAAGAGAACCTCTCCTCTCATTCTGTTTCTCTATTTTACCTATGAAAAGCTAACACTCTACTCTGCTTACTTACCTAGGAACATTCTAAAAAGTACCCATTGAGAAATTAACTTGATTTTAACTTGGGTTTACTTCACTAATATACCATCTTTTCTAGAAAAGGGTAGTATCTTCTTTAAAATGGCATTGATATTCCTGGCCCAAACTGACAAATATTTATTCTCAGACTCTCATTATGAAAACTTTCCAATATTCAAAAATATTCAAAAAATATTAAACAGCTTAAACTACATCTTATTTTAACGATACTATATTTTCCATCTCTCATTCCCCCTCACTTTCTCCTTCCTTTCTTTCTTTTTCTTGTCTTTTTTCCCATTAATTTTCTGCTGAGCATTTGAAAATAAGATCTATACATTTTGAGGTACCACCTTTAAGTACTTCATCATTTTCTACATAAGAAGGTTCTCCTATATAACATTACTATTGTTATATCTGAAAAAGTTAAAATTAATTCCCTAGTAATCAAGAAAATGTCAATATTCAAATTTTCCCTGTGTTCCTGAATCATCTGGTGAATATTTTTAAAGCCAAAAGTTCAATCAATATCCATATATTGTCTTTGAGTATCAGCCCTAATTTTTCCCCATGACTGATGTATTTGTGAAAAGACCAGGTCAGTTGTTGCATAAGACAACCAACTTTCTAAATTTGTGTGGAAATTAACCTCTTCTTTTGGTATAATTTACTTATCCTTCTGCACTTGAATTTTTATTTCAAAGTTATCCATACCATATTACATCACATTAAACTAAATAATTAGTAGTGATAGTAATGCTATTTCAGTTATCAAAACTAGCAAGCAATCTTTTAGATGGTACACGTGTGTAGTGAGATTAGCCTGATCCACAACAGACTTTCAAACAATACTTCAAACATTTTTAGATGTTTTAATGTGTGTTTCATTGTTTTGCTTTGTTTTTAATAATACCAAGACCTTTTTAAACAGAAAAGAAGTATATTCAATTTCTTGAAATATGAAACAAATTTTAAATTAACTTTCAAAAATAAAAATAACAATTCTTGAACAACAATTCATTCAGGAAATATACTACATTTAATATAAATCATGCAAGATGTTAACATTAATCAGCTTTAAGTAATATTTCAGTATCATAAGGAATAAGAGCTATAGATATATGTGTTGACTAGCATTAAGACTGTGAGTTATAGGCCTCAATCAAAATGAAGGAATTTTTTAATTTCTTTTCTATTAGTAAGATAATACCATTTTATTCATGCAATGTGTGAAGGAGTAATGAAAGATTTTTGGGTGCAGAAAATACATTCTAGGAGAAATTTTTTGGTCTTTCTTTTTGGTCTTTTTTTTTTGGTCTTTCTTTAATAAATGTACAGATGTTTATGTAAGTAGTTAATTTAGGATCACATTCAGTATATATTTGTGGTCCCAGATTGGATCTTATTAAATCTAAAACTTTCCAATAAAATTATAGCATTCTACTGATCATATGGACTCTGAATATATAGAGTCAACCAGCTTTGCCCAAAGGATAGAAAACACTTTCATATAGTGTGAACAGACTCTTGTCCTCATGAAACAGCATTTTACCTTCAGTGAGTTATTTATCTTTTCTGAATCTCCATGGTTCCCCTGACAAGAAAAAACAAACAAACAAACAGAAAAACAAAACACATTTGATATAGAAAGAATCCACTAGCTAAAATATTGTGATTTCTACTCTGGTTATATACCAAGATTCTTATTACCAGTACTTTTAACATAATTTTATATTCCACATGCAACAGATATTCTATTTGGGAAAATATTAGTTATATAGTTATTTAAGAAGTAGCAGTCATTTACTGGGTTAGAAGAGAAAGATAATATATCTTGTATGAAGATCATTTGCAAACAGCACATTCATTTTCAAAGAATATTTTGATGTAGCATCCAGGAAGAAAGATACCAAGAGTTAGGTTGTCATATTTCATTGTGACTCAAGTTAAAATATTTCTAATTACATTGTCATTTTTTTCTTTGATCCATGGTCCTTAAATATACTGCCTAATTTTCAGACATTTGAACACTTTTATATAGTTTTGATTTCTAGTTTAATTTCACTATAGCTGGAGAATATATAGTCTATTATTTTATTTGGCTTATATTATCTATTTTGATAAATTTTCCATGTAAAAAATTTAAAGAATGTGCATTCTGTCTTTAAGTTCAGTTTTTTTAATTATTAGTTTGATTTTTTAATTACATTACTTAAATCTTCATATATCTTATAGGATAGATAGAAAGACCAAAAGAGAGAGAAAGTATGTATTTGATAATGTTTGCATTGTGATAACCATAGCTGTATGATAGAGGTTATTTCTACCTTTAAGGCTTTTAATTTTCCCTTTATAGATTTTGAAGCTTTTGTTATTAGATGTTATTTTATTTTCCTGGTAGACTGATACTTAGTATCATTTTCTATATCTCCTGTAATTCTTGCTTTTTGTCTACTTTCTCTTACATTAGGATAGCTGCTAAAGTTTTTTTTTTTTTTAGATTGTGTTTGTATATATGCTTTTTGTCATTTTACTTTCAACTTCTTATATTTGAACTGTTTTTTATAAGTCATTTATTGTTATCATTTAGCCTTTCAATGGAGTATTTATTTCATTTACAGCTAATATAATTACTCATGTCTTAATTAAAATCTACTCAATTATTTTACTATTTATTTTCTATTTTCCCTTTATCTCTCTTATTTTGTAACTTCTTTTAAGATGTGTTTCATTAACACAGGTTCAACTTATCTTAATTTCATATTAACTTTTATGATTCTTCTCATAGTTACATCAGAAATTTTAAAAATATTTCCTTTTAGAAAGACTTATAAGCAATGTTACATTATAATGTTGACATTTTTTCCAATCATCTTTCATCTTTTGTGCTCTTGATATAATTTATTTCAGTTGGACATATATTTTCCATCTCTTATAGGTTATTATTATTTACATGGCTGTTTTAAATAATTGATACTCATTTGTATTTATCTCCCATAAATACATTTTTATATTCATTTAACTTTCTTGCTTACTGGCACACTTATCTATAATGCCATTTTTTTGAATGAACAAACATGCTTAATATTTTTCTTAATGTGTGTCGACTGGTAACAAATTCTCTCCATTTTTTGGTCTAATCTATTTTATTTAATTTTTAAAAAATATATTCCTAGGTACATTTTTTCTTTCACATTTTTAGATGCAAATATGCTGATGTCTGGCATTTAGTTTTCCTATCAGGAAGTCAGCTATTGACCATTTTATTATTCCTGTTTCTTTTTATTTACTTTAAAGATATTCTCTTGTCTTTGGTTTCAGTATATTGCTATGAAGTTCTTAAATATGGTTTTCATTACAGTTACCTTGCTTTGAATTTTCAAATCTATGCTTGATTATACTCACCAGTTTTGGTAAATTTTCAGTCACTACTTGTTCAGATTATGCTCCTTCATTCACTTTCTGTTCTCCTGCTTTGATCCCAGTTATAGGAGACAGCTTTACAATGTAGCACGTATTTCTTGTGTTCTATCATGTTTTCCCAGTTTGTTTTTAATCTGTGTGTTTTAACCTGGCATTTTTCTATTGAGATTTAATATAGTTAACTCATCCTTGACTATATCTAATTTATTATGAAAAATGTTGTGGTTGATTTGCACTAAGGTGGCATGGGAATAACTGAGTGTGGAGGTTGGGGGCATTCCATACTTCCAAAATAACAGCTGTAATGTAAGCCAACATCACCTCAATTTAGAAAAAGAAGAACTTTATTGACTTCTTAAGTCCAGTTGGAACATTTTCTTCAGATACTATATCTACTCGTTTTCTTCAAGATATTACTCCCTCTTCCTGACTGCCCTGGCAATCCTGAACTCCAATTTCTGTATTTATGGAAAAGAGAGATTGTTTCAAGTTCCAAGCACCCCGTGTTACTCCATGTCTTACAATGTGAAAACAACAAATGCTCAAAAGGATAATCAATGACTTTCTAGGTGGAATCATCTCAATACATTTTTTCCTCTCTGTGGTCTTTCCTCACGACTGCCATACATTTTATCAGATGTCTTCAAATAGCTGATGGGCTGATGGGCTGTCTAACTAGGCTTTTCAATCATTCTGAAGAAGATGGATCATCCAATAACAATGCCTCATAAAAAGACATTACAGTAGCAATTCAATCTCTCATGGAATTTAGGGAATATATGGTCAAATATTTCTTGGCTAAGTTGTGTTCTAACATCTTAATATAGTCTCTATCCCAAACCTTTTGAACACTCAAACTCTGTTTTCCTTCAGCCACTCTAGAATAGAGTGAAATATATGGACTCTTGTTTAGTAGCAGCTACCTTTATATTCCATTCTTTTTTTAAGTAATTCTGTATTTTCCTCTTGCTTAAAATATATATTTACACACACACACACACACACATACATACACACACAAAGAAAAGCAGACCAAAGTAAATAAAGTTATTGTTAAATGTTCAAAGTCTGAATCATAGTTTTAATAAGTATCCTTCTAAGCTTTTTCAATTGATTCAGATTCTTATTCTTTCTAAGCAATAAGCCTGTAGTCTGTGTTCTTGATCAAAAAAGACAATACTACTTTTGTTTATTACAGTATTCATTTTCACCCAACACCCCTAACTAAAGAAACTATGTTTCATTCCAAAGGTCTATTTTCCTAGTTATAAATATGTTTTGCATCCTTTTCTAGGCCTTCATTGGCCAATCACAGTAATGACTGCTGCAAAGAGTGATATAAAAAGATTAGAGCCTGGGGCTGACAATAATAATATAAGGCAATCTTGGTTTTGTTTGTTTGTTTGTTTTTGTTTTTATTATTCTTTAGTGCCTTGAGAGTTATTTCAAATTCTTATTGTAACTTTAAGTCTGGCTAAATGTATAGAAAGAGATCTTATAACTCAAAGGATTTGGGATCTTAAATTTTTGTATTTGATTACATTTGAATGCAATTATGGAGGCTTGTAATATAATATTTTCTTTCTACTGGATGAAAATTACAGATATGTAATATGGGTTTACTTACCTGATTGCACATTAACTCTAATACTTTCAGATAGCCTGCAGCACGGGTAAAAATAAAAAGGCTCTGTTGTTTGGCTTGGAACGAAGTCAGGTATATCATTGGCTAAACACACTGCCTGTTTCCTACAACAATACAGCCTTAAAGTAGAAATGGTGCAATATGCATGACTTGCTTTCAGATAGAGAATGAGACAGACTCTTATCCAGAACAAGAAAGAAATATATTTTCAATTCCCAAATGTCATCAGAAAAATTTTGATATTTGATGTTTTTTCTTCATGAATGCCAACTTATGTGACTATATATGTGAAAAACCAGACTTAGTCAGCTAAACCTTACAAGTTTGATTCTTTCCCCCAAATAGGAAACTCTTAACTTGTTCTAGAAAATGAAAATCCAGTATGTTTATAGTCCTAAAATCATCTCCAAAACTAACTATATGAGCTTAGAATTCAGAAATCTTAGGAGGCTTTCCAGGGATTAATATGTTGGGATAATTATGGCATCAAATTAAATAATAGGAGAAGTAATAATTAGGCATTCAAATGACTTAAATGCACGTATGTGGTATAAGAAAAATATCATTAGTGCTATTGTATAAAAGAAACTGGGCTAAGTTTTTTGGGGGGGAAGTCAATATTTGAGTGGAAATATGACTTTTTTTTTTTTTTGCAGGAGACCACAGTCTGGGAAAGAAAACATAAACACAAATAATATCCACAGAGGAGCTTGTACTGGAGCACTGGAGCAACAGGATGGACATTCAACAATGGGTACATGGTCTTGAATTCTAGTTGCCTATGTCATAATATATTTTAAGTATAGACAAGAGGAGGCAGATTTGAATCTCTTTCCTCATACCATTACTCAATATCTGATCAGCATATTTTCATTTCTACTAAGTATCCCTGAGCTGAATTTGAATTGAGAATTGATTGACCTAACCAATTAGAAAATTATTTGTTGGACTTCAAAATCAGAAGAAAACATGGCTTTCTGCTTTTATTTTTCATGCTTGTTCATTGCTATTTAACTTTATTATTTGTTATTTATCTACAGAGATAACTACTTGAAACTTTTCTATGTGCTTTACATTTCCGAATAGTACTTCTAAGAGAATGGTAGCATATTGTGTGGTAGAATCTAGATATGAGCATGGGTTCTGAAGAATGACATAATGGCATATTGAAAAATCACTCAAAAACTCTTTTATGAATGTTCTACACAATTCAAATACCTAACAACATCGAGTACCCCCTCCATCACATTTTACCTTTTAAATCTCTTCGCATTTATTTTTGCATCTGTATGATGTAACAATTTTGTAAACTGTTCTGATAAGGACTTACTACCTTACAGAAATGTACTAAATACATGTATCTCTTAATTCAGTCAAAGATCAAATTTTACTATACAAGTACAATTTCAACCTAATACTAGGGAGGAAGATGTTTGGCATTTTCATCTTATAGATCTTAGTATTCCACTTCTGATCTTCCTCTTTCTATCCCTCTTCTCTAATAAACAAACAAAGTTAAAGGCAATAACAATAACCTCACATATGTATATCCATAATTATTTGGCTTAATTATATCCATGTATAAAAATAAGTCATTTGAAAATACCCTAGTATTTTGTGTTCTATATTACTAATTCAATAAATTAAGATTGAGCAAAATCTCTAAATTAACTGTGTGTTTAAGAAGAGATTTTAAAAAATAAGAGATAAATATTTATTTAGAAGTAATAAATTATAATCATTTAAAAATGATATTACCAATGTTGGAAAAATTAAGCTTGTCACTGGAGCTTAAATTGAAAAGAGAAGTCTGTCCTTTCATCTCATCATAGTTGCTCTTATACCAGCATTTATTGGATCAAAACATTTTTTCAAGAAAAACATTGGGACACAGGGACACTTCCACCATCAATTAAAAATCAACCTAAGCACTCTAGAGAAGAAATTAAGAGGTGAAATAATTTCCCTTTCCCTAGGCATTTACCTTTATAATGCAGCACCATTAACATAGGACCAAATTTGAAACCATTTCTTGAATTATTTGATAAATAGATGTTATTGCAATTACATTTTTTTCGGACTTATTGACTGCATGGTAGTTGTATTAATGAAGACAAGAGAGTTGTAGTGCTGAGTCCATTAACCTGGTGAGAGGGTGCAAATATAACAAGGTTGTGTGTAACACACACAGGGTTTCTTAAGTATGAAGTTCCCTGACTTGTATCTCAAGATTGTCTCAGTTAATGGGCAACTCACTATTAGAGTCACTTCAAGGCTCTTGTCATCAACACAACAATAATTATGCATGATGACATTGAAGGGCAATTAGTCTTCATTTTCAACCAAAAGAACAGGAGTGGATGCATTTTCCTTTTGTATTGTCCATTCATTTATGAAAATGAACTTGAATTCTTATATCATGATATAGTTAGTTGCAATAATAGAATATTTGGGGGGGTTATCTGCAGTACTAGAATTAGTACAGTGATTCAGTTTATTTTTTTATTCTGTCCTTTTAGTTTTCAGAAAACTTTGACTTTTAATCCTTCCATTCAGTTTTTAATTCATGTTCACAAAATTGTTGCTTCAGTTTCAAGTATCATAGTTTCATATAATCAAAGGATAATAAAATATCCAGAAAAAAAAGGATGGATTTCTAAACAGTCTCTAACTTATTGAGGAATTATAACTTCCTCTGGCTAACTCTACTTGAGGTTGCAAGGCTAGTTTCTACAATTGGATAATATGATCATTCCTAGATCATTCATGGTAAAGAGGGTGTATTTTTCATTAACAGTTGAGGCCAAACATGACTTATGTGTTAGAAATAAAGAAGAGCTTAATTTGCTAGAACATACTGCTGATACAGCAATACCTGAACAAAAAGAGGATACAATAATAGCAAAGTATGTGTGGGGACTGTCTGACTAGATTACTAACAGCCTCTACCATACATATCAATTAAGCAGTAGAACTCTATGAAATCCTAAGACAGGAAGACTTGATAATTAAGATTAAATTTAAATGAAGTGTACATTTTTTCCCTTAGGTGCGGTATCCTTTCCCCCAAAGTCTTATTGCATAAACACTTATTTACTAGCTACTCTTGCAAATATTGACATAATTCAACAGACAAGGATCCTTGATGATATCAAAAATTCCATAAGAAATTATTATATAAATAAAACACAAAAAGAATTCAGTCATTGTCTAGTCTTGGATAGATAATGATCTTAATGTGCAGGAGAGCTTTAAATGACTATCTTATTGGAGACAGAAATTCCCTAATTTTCATTTTCTATAATATGGAAAGACCTTTCTAAGTAGCCTCTTCACTCTAGTTAACACAGTGAAAAGTTTTCCACTTGAATGGGATAAAAAGAAAATCACCTATTTTTTATTAGTAAGAGGTAAAATTCCTTAACAAACAATAAAATTTCAGCAATAAATATGCTTGTACTTTATGGGAACAGTGTCATAACTATTTGATTGATTATTCGTTTAACATATGCCTAATATTTAGATGTTCTATAATAGTTCTTGAATCAAGCATTTAATAAGTAATCACTATCATTTAGTACTTCAGAATGTCATAACAGAGAACATTTATGCTTCTACATTTTTTTAATCAGAATATATATTGGTAGCTTATATCTCATTCTTTCCATATTATTAGCATGTGTAGCAGAGTTTGGAAAAGACTAAATTTGCCTCAATTTTTCCCCCACCCCCTAAATTGTTCTCAGTTTTATGGATACCTATTGTGTTATTTTTTTCTTAAGAAAGTAGTTAATGCTAAAGTTTGTTATCCACGCATGTTATACAATAAGCATTAACCTTTGTACCGATCTAACATTAAATGAGTCACAAGTTACATATTCTTTCTTATTCCATTTTGTTTGGCAAAATGTTATAGTGTAAGCACAGTCTTTGTACATAGTATTCATAGGACATATTCTTAGAAGAATGAAAACCACAGAACTGTTTCCACTCTATATTTTGAGTGGGATGTGTTATTTTTCATTCATAAAATTAGTGTATCTTTCTAAAACAATCACCTAAGTGTATTCATACTTTAATTTTTTTCATGAAATCTCTCATTGTCACTTTATTTATATATATATTGACTCTGCTTATCATGAACAATTTTGTCAGGGTGCAGTTTCCAATCCTAAAATTCCAGAAAACCAGTTAAATACAAAGAAGTAAATTTCTAATCAGAGAATTTTACTGCTTTCACAACACTAAATGTTTTACATTGTTGTAAATTTCATGTTCCTAAATAAATAGGAAAGATTTGTACTTGACTGAAAAATCATTTAAAATACTACTCTAGCCTTTGGTTGGATACTTACATTCTTACTTTTTTTTTTGCAATCCTAGCATTAAAATAAGAATGAATAACTTCACAAACTTAAAAAAATGTGCTGTGCAGAAGAGAAAAAAATAAAGATATATTTTCCATATACACATGTCAGTGCTCATACATTCATTCAACAAACATCTTGTTCACATCAATATCAAATATCAGGCTTTAGTACAGAGGCATCTCTCAGGTTGCTTTCATTCCAATATGACCAGAGACATTAGATAACTAGTTAGAATATTGTATAACAAATGCTATGATAGTGTCTTGAAGAGGACCAACAATATAATAGTGTGAATGAAAAGACCCTCACTGATATGCAATTAGCACTCTTGAAATAATATTAACCACAAATAGAAATTTAAACTGGTAACACTCATCTAAGAGATGCAGGACAGTACATAACAAAAGTGAGTAATCATCTCCAAACAAACACATTGACAGAGGATTAGACATTTAGACATAGCATTTGCCAGAGAGGTAGCCATATGTGCATTCTATATATAGCTATAACCTAAGTAAAAATACCTATGGGACTTTTGGAGCAGTCTCACAAGCATGTGTTTCAATAAAAGTTGATTCAATATGGTATTCAGCTGGCAAAGCAGAGAACTTTTGTGTGGGTAAAGGAGAGGGCAGATTAATAACAAAGTGAAATCTGATTTTAAGCAGGTTGGGACGTAGTTTTGATCTCAGCATACATGTACATGACTGGGCTTTGAAATTTTTTAAATGTAATCTGTTCCAGTCAATAAGAAGTGAATGCATATCTTGTATTATGAAAGTCAGTTAACTCTTTCAAATATATATTTATGCTAAAAGAAATTCTTATGCTAAAAGAGATGTACTGGAGCACAGCTTCTCTTTTCAAAATATTACTCTTGTTAGGAAATGGAAAATTTAATTGATAGAGTCATCGTTATTTCTATAGAATAATAAAAATGCTCAGTTTTCTAAAAATAAGCCTTGCTTTTTAATAAAACTTGTGAATTCCTCTACTTTTTTTCTCCCCACAGCTATAAAAATTGTGCTGTGGATTCTGTTTCCAACTCTCATCACAACATTCTTATTTTTCCAGTTCTCATTCCTTTCCAAACCTATTGTCACCCAGGGCATTATGGCCCCACATACCCTTCTGGCCTAAGAATCTACATTCCACCAGTGGTCAATTTGTCTAAGGTTGGAAGCAGAGTACTCAAGGAAACTGAGAAATGCAAGTAAAGCTCTAGACATGGCATCCCATCTGCACCGAATGAGGATAAGTGAAATACAACCATAATTGCTATCAGTGATGAAAAGCAATCTTTTTATAATTACTCAGTAATAAACTTTAATATGCTTTCTCGTGGAAGAATAACAATGAAATCATTGACTGATGTTGGTCTCTGAACTAGTACTCGGGAAACTGCACTAAATGGTACCTAATGACTTTAGGGAGTTAACAATCCCCAAAATGTAGGTAATTTATTCTCTTCTCAGGGGTCATTGTTTTCAGAGATTTTGAGAAGGAAAAAAAATTCCATTTATTTATTCTCATTCTGTGTGATCCCCTTTGCCTACTATGATACTCAGTGACCCACAAAAATCAAAGAGATAAAATGTGTCTTATTGCAATTGAAAGTAGGCAAAAAAAAAAAAAAAAAAAAAAAAACCATAATAAAACCAGTCATTTAGCCAGGTAGGTAAAGAGAATGAGAGAGGAACATTGTGGCAGTACTGGTCAGAACTGCAAAGTATAGTAAATTGACTTACTTTGGGGGCAGTTTCAGTTCAGGGAACTGTTTAGGTGAGGTCCCATGTACCATATCTCAAGAGCATGTCAAAAGAATGAGGAAGTTACTTCCACAAGTAGTGGGACAAATCGGTGTGGCCATTTTGAAAACAAGAGGTCTTATTTCCTCGGGGGAGATATCATGCTGGTGCCTTTGGCCTCCAGATGAATGTAGCAGAATATTCTTGACTAGCTCTCTATTTATTTTATCATTTGCCACACACTGTGTACTGCCATTACATGAGAAAGTCCTTTCTGGTTAAAATAAATGCTTACAAAGCAGTATTTTATATTTTCCCCCATCTGTGAGGAATTTTTCACATCTTGATATAAAATCTCTTGTTGCCTTAAAGTTTTTAAGAACAAGCACATTATGGTTATAAGGGTATGTTTGTTCTTATCCATCACTTTTTTTTTTTTTTTTAACTTTTATTACCCTGTTTATTTATTTTTGTTTCAGGATATGTATGACTTTGTCTGACTTCCTTTTTTTCTCCCAAGATAGTCTGAAATTTTAGATATTGGATTTTAAGAGTTTTCCTCAAACTATTTTAGGAATGTAGGAAGAAATTTTTTGACTTGTTGATTTACCCCAGTGAATGGACTTGGTAATAAACACACCATAAAATTCTAGCTGGCATACGCATACAGGTCTTTAGGATTATGGGCAATTACATGACCAAATGTATTCTAAAGCAAGGATTATCATGTTCTACAGATAAGAGACTGATAGAATCATATAATTATAAGTCTCATATTTTTCTCACTTATGTTTCTTCTCATGTTGTATACATATGTTCTATGAAATTTCAAAATGCTACAAAAATATTTTTCACAAAGTGACATAACCATTCAATCATGGAAGAAAAAGTCCACATTTTGTTTCTAGAATATGATTGTTAAGAAAACATAATTTCGGCCATTTCTTTCTATTTTGTCCAAAATTTGACTAGAACAGAGGCAAGTTCACCTAAAATGTGGGACAAGTCTAGAGTAAAATGTGTTAACTATTTATATCTAGTCCTTAAACTTGTTATTAAATGAAAAAAAAAAACCTAAGCAATAAGTTTAAAAATAGATATTCAAGCATAAACTATCGAGTGAATGGTTCTGATCTGGTCTTCTAAAGTGATATCAAGTCAGGACACTTGTCATCTTTATCATTCGCCATGTCTAGGGTAACAATCTATAAATCTTTAAGTCATTTCAGTTTTTTCAGTATGGCTTATAGAGACTTACTCATTTTAGTTCTCAAGTTGTACTCTAATATGCTAATGTTCTTCATAAACTAGAATGTTCATAATTAAACATTTGATAGGAGTTTTTGAGTATTTATAATAAACAAATATTTAATATCATACTTTGTAAAGCCAATTGGTTCACACTTTAATTTATAGGGTAATAACTTATTAGAATTCTACTGATGTAGGATTCTTCATAGCTCTGATATGGTAAAATCCACATGTGTTTAAATCCAAACTCTTCTCATGGTAAAAATATATACTCTCTGTAACCAATTGATTCTACTAACAATGTAACCAAGGAAATTATCTGAAATATCAAAAATATTATGCACAAATAGAATTATTAGTATTTTAATATTAATATTTTAATATTAAGCACAAAACTCTATGGATATAAACTAATTGTTCAACATGGAAAATGTTAAAATATATTCATTTATAGAATGGAGATTCATCCTACAGATATTATACAGTCTTGAGAACGACTATGAAGCATGAAAATTATTATGGTAACACTGATAAAAGAAACAATATGGAGGATGAATACATAAATATATATTATTTATCCCTTATAATTTATCATTATATATCATGTATTTAGATATAACATCAAAATTACATTTATCTTTGAATGGGATATTTTATTTTCCCTTTTATTTTTATACAAAAATTAGCATGTATTACTTAGAAGGGAGAGATCTCTAGTAAAAATATATATCATTCTTAAAATTGAGCTTTCCAATATGGAAGAAAGTGTTCTAGAGATTATTTTTTGAGCAAATTCATATTGTCCGCGTTTCATATACTGGAAACCTTTTTGTTTTATTGACATCTTTAAAGTTAACATACTGGAGGACAGGGAAGACACACCACCTTCCCTAGTATCCACCAGAAACAGAATCTTGTCACATAGAAAATGTGTATTTTTTGGAGCTAGCATGTTATCTGTTAAAACTCACATATTCTGTCATTTCAGTTTTTGTTTCTTTAGTTGGTGAGTGAGACAGAGAGTTGGATGGGGAGAGGGCAGGAGGCAGAATGTGCGGTAGAAAAGACAAAGGAAAAACTGATCGCAGCAGCTGTTTTGCTTATCTGAAAGTTTTAAATTGACTCGTTCACATCCCAGGTGACCAGCTAATAAAAATAATTTAAGCTTTAACAAAACAAGGGTAATTTATAATGTGAAAACTATAGTCTGGCACTTGTATCAGCACCAGAAACAAGGTTTCAGAAAATTCCTTAGGGAAATGAAACTACCAGGGACATACAATTTAGTAACAACCTTCCATTCAACACCACCACCCCTGCCCCTCTTACTACTGCCAATTCAGCATCAACATCAAATCTTGAAACGAACTTGTAAAAATTATTTTTCACTGTTGTATTCTCCAAATCATTTTCAAAACAACTCCCAAATCTTATCATTTTTCCTCTTTGCATAGAAGTTTTAAAGGATTCATTTAAAATATTATGCGTTTAGCAAAATTGTCACTACCACAAATGTACGATCATGTAATAAGCAAAAGCAATTCTATTTTTGAACAGGAATATCTATACTATACTTCAAAATTATGCTTTTCTTGGAAACAGAGCCACTCAAAATAAAAATATTTCACAAAGGCATATTTTAATACTTTTCATCCCCATTGAATTAGAGCAGAAATTAATTTACTAAATGGAAAGCTACTGTCATATATAACATATTGCATAAAATGAACATACACATGGAGATTAATCAAAAAAAGCACAACATCAGCTTCATAGCAATGTCATGCTTAAAATGAACTTACATTATTATTCTGCCTTGAGGATACACAGATTGTTTTGTTTTAATGGCTTCCAGCCATCTCTATTATATAGCATAAAGAGTCAAAGGGAAAAGCAGATTTTAATCCTCAGAACTACATCTATAAGTAAGGAGTTTGAAAGTGCTGATTAAGCAAATGTTATTGGGTTAGTCTGTCTACTCCACATTTGTATTCTAGTCATATTGGAACAAATATTTAACTATTGGAGTGATTGTCTCAGCACTATCTAAAACCTGGGTAAATTGTGGACATCTCTGAGGATGTATTTTAAAGGACAGGTATAACTCACTGACAAGAATTCCTTGGTAGAACTGATAGGGAGAATTTAACTCTGGCACTGAAACTCAGTCGATTCAACAACTTCAAAATTTGTTAAGTCTGTGGACGCACATGGGATTTTAGTGGTAGGCAAGTTGCCTTTCTATCCAACACTGATTCACTAAAAGATGAATTTAGAGTGATAAACAGAGGATGAAGCATGTTTCTTTATGTGGCTATCGTGTGACCTTCTTTAAACCACTTAACATTCTGACTCTTAGTTTCCTCATTAGTGAAATGGAAGTCATCATACTAATTGTCCTGTGTAATTCATGGGACTGTTCTTAATATCAAATGAGATAATGAAAGTAAAAATTCTCTAAAGCCATAAACAGTAGTGGGGAGGGGATGTTAAAGGAGAATATATGTGCATTTGTCCAGCACATGTTAAAGATACTTGCTAAGGAGCAAGAAAGGTAAAGCTCTGAATTGGAATTGGAACAACTAGTTTCAAATCTCTGCATTGACAATAGCTGCAGTTACTGTATTTAAAACTCCATTTTGGTATATTTATTCTTAATTTAATAATAGCACTTGCCTACTGAATTAGCTGAAGATCAAATAATATTATTCATATAAATAAAAATAGCATCCAACACTACTGTTATTGCCTTTCAAAAATTCTCCTTGGACTAAGATAAATTCTTCCCATCATGGACCTCAAGTTAGATTTGGCCTCACTGCCTACCTTCTTTGATGAAATTACCTCTCCCTACAAAGTAATTCCTTTTGGAAGCTATTAATGTTTTACCTAAAGCTTTATGTTTTATTAGTCCTTGCTTTTACTTGGTGGCAGGATAATTTTTAGGTGGTTTTACCAAATTTCCATGGATAATTTAGGAAAAAACTATATATAACTGACAAAATTACTACATTAATGACCTGAGGATCAAACTAATTGGCAGAGCAGAGGAACCTGTGGGAACATTTGTCTCTCCCAATTGGTTTGATTCAGAAGTTCTGGGTGGGAACAGGGGAGTGAGGAGAGGTGGTTTCTAGTTCTGATTTAAACACAACTCACTAGCATGACTTTCCCTATTGGTAAACTGAAGAAATTAGACTGCATAGTGAATAGGGCATTGCCTGCTTTGATATTCCCTTTAATTCTCAAGTCTAAGAAGTTTTGGGTACTCACAGATTTGAAAAAGAAATTTCTCCAATTCATTGAAGGCAAGAAGGCAGACTATTTGATTGGCAGCTAATAGTGTTGTCATTACTATTTGATATTGTTTTAGATTAAACTCAAAAGGTTTGCTTCATAAAACCATTTGGAACTTTACAGCTATCTATAGCATCATTGTAAGAAAAAGCTCACATAAGTTTCAAAGAAGTCCTACTTGGTTCTATAAAGTTACTTGAGTTCTAGTACAATTTGATTAAAAATATGCATTGGTAAAGACAAATCAGAGACACTCAACTTTAACTATGTCTTTAGAAATGGAAAAGTTTTATTTGATGGTGTTTGTCTATCATAAATTATTTTAAATCTTTCAGAGGAAAATATATTTATATGTGTGTGTGAATGTATCTGAAATTAGTGATTACTTAAAAATGCAGTACCAAAATTACAATGATTAAACTCAGCAAATTATTTCTATTTCTCTTTGATATAATAAAAGGAGTAGAATGGCAGGTATTTATCATTTTAACATCTCAAATCTAAAGTCACATCAACTTTCTAAAGTTGGAAAGTTTATAATAAACTCTAGGTGACAATTCTGTTATATGAACAAATATTTCTATATTTTGAAATTTTACAGTACCTTTACAAATAATTTATTTTTAAATTTTAAACCTAACTTAATATATTTCATCTTATTCAAGTTATTCCAAAGAGCTAAAATTAACTTACCCAATAATATTTTGAGATAACAGTCAATGACTTATAATTTTCCTCCAAAAAATACTTTAGTGTTTTAATATATAATATGTAGGAGTTGATGATCATATAGGATGTGTCATTATTTCATATTTTATGATAAATCTTCTTTACTATAAACAGGACCACTCACATCTAGGCACCAATCTCTTTTCAAGAGCAAAAAAGTACAATAGAAAGAGCACTTTTTTTTAAAGCTGTTCATAATTCATTTAAGGCAAGACCTAACCACAAGCTTCAAATCTTTGTGTTTTTAAGAAACTTTATGTTATAACATGATACAGAAAAGTATCATAAAGGTAATATGGGAAATGACTATGCATTAGATCATGTACTGCTCCTTCAGACACTCTTGGTGTAAATAAAGAGAAATATGTCTTGAATGTGATCATTAGAAATCAAATTTTTCATTTTCTTTAAAATGATGAGTTATTATGTTAAGTAGTCTCAGTGAGATAAGGAAGAGGTTTTCTACCATTATTGCTCAATTTTACCTAATGAGCCATCTCTTAAAAATACAACTGTTTATTTCAGTAATTTGTATAAGAGTTAATAACAAAGCACATGGACAAATCGTATAAACGTCTTCAGCTATTAGTTCAAACCATTGTAAATGAGATAAAACTAATTTAAGATGTAAAATATTATCTTTTAATTCTAAATGTAAAAGGGGTTATATTACTATACACTGAATATCATTTAATCAGTTTATTACATAGTTTAAATCCATTATAGTTATTATCAACTGTGTCTACTTTTCATTCCTGCTATATATTCAATTCAGGGTTAACTATAATAATATCTTGTTATTAATTTTTATTTTGTCTCAGGTAATTAGTCAGTCTGCTGAGGGTTACCAAATATCTTCACATTTGGTCAGGTAAGAGATCTTGGGTTTTAGATGGGCATGTTTAAGGCTGGGCTAATGCTACTAGAACAGAAATTTGCCCAAATCTTTGAAGAAGAGCCAAATTCTCTTCCTCTCACTCCCTCTAAAATTCTCCCTCTCGCCTTTCATCTTCCTCCTACACTTCCTTTGTCTTTCCCTTTCTTTTTTCCTCCCTTCCACACTAAACGTGAATAAAGAGACACCTTTCACATTCACTACTGCCTATAGTTGTATTATTATGTTGAGAGAAACAACATTTTCAATTAGAAAATTGTGATATTGTTGAGAATAAAAAATATAAAGCAAAATTATTAAGATGTTATAAGGAATAAAAGAAGAAAAATATAAGCATGTTTGTTATTAGTTATGTAAGGATTTGTATTGGATGCAGGTTTGAATTGCTTCCTAAAAATACATGCAATTTGAATAAGGGATTAAAAGAAAGCTAAGTCAATCATTGGAAATTAGGGGATGAAAATTGAATGCAGACTACTGACATCAAGAATGAGGGATGTAAGAAAATGGACTTGGTTTAAGTCATGCCTTTATGCTGAAGAGTTTACATTGACAGGGAAGAAAATCCTAATAATGCAAGCATTCCGGATTCCTGAATTTTATATTCCTGAACATATGAACTTAGGGAATATTGCCCCTATTATTGGCAAGTGGTATGTAGGAGGGGGGTTATAGGAGGGGGGTGTTGGAGGGAGTGTGTCAGTTTTGCTTGCTTCATTGCTCTGTGGAGAAGCCATTCTCTTTTAGCTCAGACTTGGTTGAGCTGTAATCATTGAAATATGCCATCATCAGAGGAAGGAGTATATAGCTAAGACTGAATGAATTATTTCTCTGAATAATTTTGGAAATGAAATAATCAAAGTTCCTATTAAGGCATGTATCTCAAGAAGAGAAAAAACATGTATTTTTCACAAACTCAGGCATAGTCACTGAAAAAAAAATTACTCCTCCTAGAAAATCAAATATTTCTGCCTGAGCCAACCTACTGAGTGAAAAAAAAAAGGCACAGGAAAGCAAGGGAGCAGGGAGCTGGATGCAGAGCCACATCCCCAACTTCAGCTTCTAGTTCCTGTGATACATGCAGGCAGCAACTTTGACTTTGACTCCCTAGTTACATGGATAACATTGTCTTTCATAAATAAAACTGATTTATTTGACATGGGTGCCACTTATTTACAACCAATACAATTTTGATTACTACTATTATTTAATCCCTGAGGAGAGGACTAAATTATCAACAGAAGCACAAAGATTTTGTCAGATAGTACTTTTATTTTTATTCACATATCTTAAAATTCCATAAATAAAACTGTAAGTGCAAAAAAACTTGGTGGATATTTCCTGGTTTAAGGTTATCACGTTTATGTCACCTGTAATATTTTTGATATAAAGGGGTGAAAAGAAAAGAAGCAGACAGGAATAAGGTGTTAGCTCTCCATATTTCAAATCCATTAAATGAATATGAGACCAGTAGACCATTTACATAATTGTCTTCAGTCTTCACATCATTTGAGAGACAATATTTTTAATAAAGTTTCACATTGTAGGACATGAAAGCATGACCTTTTAATAAAGATGCCCCAGAAACAGAGAACATAGCCATGATGGTTGCTTATAAAACCAGATTCTCTCTCCTCAGCTCTTGGGTCAGTGTATACACACTGTCAACACACAAGATCATTTCAATGACTCCACTGGTTAGTTGGAAAGTATCAGCCTGTCTGGCTATTTGGCATCAAATAAACAAAGTGACTGTTGATGAGACGATTTTTTCTTTTCTGACTAAGTAGTCATATCATTATCTTAATAGATAATTAAAAGACCAGGAAATTTCCAGTTGTAAGAAAATATGAAACCTCACATCAGAAGGTAGGATCTCTGAGGAAAGGAATTTTGACTCCAAGAGAGCTATAGAGCTAGGTTAAGACACACTGTATTTGATATATGTATTGATATATGTATTTGTAAGACCAAATTTTATACTTCTAAGTGATGTGCAAATGTATATAACTAGTTCAAGGAACCTTGAGATCCAAGCTGAAGAAAAAAACCTCCTCATTACTAATGTACAATTAAAAACCCAACCATGGTGGTTGTAATCACAATGCAATTTGATACCAAGTGTGGAAAGATCTATTTTGGGGGATGGGGACTTGAGTGCTGTCAGGGAGCTTGCTCCGTTGGCAGTGATTAACAGTTTAGTAATGAGGATCTGTTGTGTGGGGGTGAGAATCCAAACACTGTGTCAAATGGTTAGCTGCTCTTTTAGTGACCCCAGAATACACAGCAGTCCTTGAGCTGAGAGAGAGTGGTGAGAGAGAGAGGTTGAGAGACAGAGACTGAGAGAGAGATTAGAAGAGCTGAGGGAAGGAGGGAGGGGGAGAGAGAGAGAGAGAGAGAGAGAGAGAGAGAGAGAGAGAGAGAGAGAGAGAGAGAGAGAGAAAGAGAGAGAGAGGAGTTTGGAAGAAGATCATGGCAAAAATCTTTAAAAGAGAACACTGCTCTCTCTTTCACAATCAGCTCATCATACCCTATAACTCCTAAAAGAAACTCTGATAGTAATATCTACTAGTGATAACTAGATAACCAAGAGGTAAGAAGGAGAAGGTGAAAGAGACATTTTAAGGTTACAGGTTCGGGTGTTGTTGAATCTATTAATATATTTTTTAATTAATTTATTTATATATAAATTTCACAACATTGGAATCTCAAGGATTTGCCTCCTCCCACCCTCCCCTCTTTCCCCCCCCCCCTTTCCCTCCTGCTCAAAGTTGTGCGCTTCAGTTTGGTGCTTAGCTTGTTTTGACTTTTCCTCAAGGCTTTTGTTGATTTTTTCATTATATCCCATATATTAGTGAAACCATTTGGTTTCTGCCTTTTTCTTTATGGCTTGTTTCTGCTAATATGATTTCTTCTAAATACATCCATGTTGTTATGAAATCATCGAATTTGTCATTTTTAATTGATGAGTAATATTCCATCGTGTATATATACCACATTTTTTTCATCCAGTCATCCGTTTTGGGGCATTTAGGTTGTTTCCATGACCTTGCAATTAAATCTATTAATATACTATATTTATATCTGGAAAATGCAACAACACTTTATTTAAATGTGGCTTTAAAATTAGTTTCTTAATGGATTCAATTCTCAAATAAACTTTCTCATTTACTATTTAGATATAGGCATTAAAAAGTGATCTCAACTCAACTTTGTATAAAATAAAACAATATAAAAAGGATAACTGAAAGTTTCAGTCTCTTATATTTAATGACCTGAGGTCAGTCATTATGAGATGTCATGATACTGGCTCATGATAGTTGTGTTTTTTTTCTAACACATCCAGAGAGGTGTTGTTCTTAGGAAGACAGAAATATCTAGGCATGAATTCCCAGATATATATGATTCATATAAACTGGGAAGATAATCTTGGTTTTCTATAGTAATATAGTAATATCATCCACTTGCAGTTATTATAAAGACTCAGTGAGAGAATATAGCATCTGACAAATAAATCATGAATCGGTATCATAAACATTTTGTTACCAAGCTTTTGTCCAATTCAACATAGTTCAGCTCTATGATTATTTTCAATCTGGTTAATTTGGAGGCAAAATGATTATTTTACAAGCTGTATTATCTGTGTACAATGTTTGCAACTGTATTTTGGTGTATTTCAAATTTTAAACAATCAAACATAAGCTACCTGTAGGTTCAACATTAAAAATAATATGAAAATCAAATGTCTCTGTTCTTAAATTTCTTTTGCAAAAACAAAACCTATAAACAAATTTTAGTGTAAAATTTAACAACATAAAATGCTAGTGAATAAAATACAAGACTCATAGTATGTGCAAACTCCAGAGACTTTCCAAAGTGGATTTTGGCTAACAGCCTCTGGACAGTTGCCTTGTCAATACAAGGCCAAAGCATAGGATGCTGGGCCAAAGGAAGCTGAAGTGCATAAACATGAAACTACTGAACTCTGAAGAAATTAGTGAAGGAGTCAAATACTGGTCCAGAAGCTCACTGTCCATTTGTTATCAGGGGAAATTCTACTGCTCTCAGCATGCATCTGGTTTCCATGTTTCTCAGAAAAGTCTACAGCTGGTGAGGATGTTAACAGTGAGGGAGACTAAGCATGTGTGGGGGTAGGAAGGATATGACAGATTTCTATAGCTTCCTTCAAGTTTGCTGTAGTCTAAACCTGTTTAAAACAATGAAGTTTTAGTCAATAAAAGTCTAAGTTTGAAGATGGTGAGACAAACAGGTGACCATTCAAATAATGGTTCCCTTTCTCCCTGATAAAAGTTAGTCTTCTATGAATTAATTAAACCTTATTACATTTTATGTAAACCAGACTTTTTTCTAACAAGGACTATATAAACTTCATCTTGAAAAGGAAGTTTCTTGGAGTAAGTGGATACTTTTGGTTTGATCTCTAACCTTCCATTTTTAATATCAGGTTCTCAGACACCTTGGTCTATATACAGAACTCAGGAGATCTACACTGGAAGAAAAATGGCAATTTTATTTTTAGTATTACTAACTGAAGTTTAGTATTTTTTGGAATTGTGAACATGATATATCACATAGAGTAAGTTATGGTTGTTGTAAATATCATTAATACCCAGCATGCTGAAGGCAATAGTTAAAATTTGTCCATAGTGGAAAAAAAAAACTGTATAAGGTTACATATTTGCATGTGTTTCAGACCATTAAATATTGCTAAATTTGGTGGATATATAAGGTTGTAGAAGAATGGATTTCTTTGTCCATTTCCCATTATGTTTCAGTCTATCCATTTACCAACTTGTTTGTATTGTCACTTCTTATATAGCAGCATGTTTCAACAACACCTTAAGATCCTGAAATTAACAGTTACCTCTTAGTTTAAAACCCTAATATCACTTTATGTAATCCTAACATAGAATAATGACTTCCCTTGGAACATCTGCAAATTCATTCTGTTTCTTCAAAATTCCTTTTATAATACCTTCCAGCCTGCCAGTCAAATATAGACAAAAAGAAGGCAGAAATTAAGCTATTATGTCAGACTTCAGTTTTCTTCATGATATATACAAGAGCAAGATAAAGGAGAAAATTAGTCTTAGGATAAAAGTAGATAAAGAAGATTATCCTAGTGAGAATACATATTGGATTAAGTGATATTCATTGAAAACTAAAAAGGATACTGTAACATTGGAGAAAAATGTATTCACTACTGAATTAAATGTATTACAACTTTCATCAGAAAATTGGTATATTTAATGTTGATTTTTGCTGTCAAAAATATATTTTGAAATTCAGCTGCAAACTGATAAGAGTTTGAAAACCCATTAAGTGTCCCAACGTTATTATAATGTATCTAATTAAATGTTTTTAGACTTTCAGCATTAGGAAAATATATTTTCAGCACATGGATTCTTGGTAGTTCATCCATATTAGTTAAGAAGTTTGTTTATTTGGTACAGCTACTATGGAAGGCTGTGTGGAGGACACTCAGACTTCTGAAAGTGGAACTACCATTTGACCCAGCAATTCCCCTTTTGGGAGTCTACCCAAATGAGACCAAAACTCTAATAAAAAAGGATACCTGTACTCGGATGTTTATTGTAGCATATTTACAATAGCCAGGATATGGAAACCACCCAAATGCCAAAAAAAGCACAAATGAATTGGAAAGCTGTGGTATATGTACACAATGGAATGTCACTCAGCAAATAAAAACAACAAATTTGAGAGCTGTGTGATAATGGATGAACCTAGAAGGAATCATGTTGCCAGAAAAATAAGAGAAATATGTGATGCTCTCACCTATATGCTGGATATAGGGGGAACAAACAAAAAAGAGGACAAGTGAAGTTTAAAACTGTCAACAGAACTTAAACATAAAGCGGGGCGGGGGGAAGGGGTAAAATCAGGGGAGGGATGGGCACAAGAGATTAACATGTCGGACCGTGGTGGTAGAACACTAGGGAATATAAGAACATAAAATATATTTACATGTGTAATCAAATTAAAAAAATTAAAATACTGTAGTTTCACAAAATGTCACCTTTGGGGAAAAACTGGGCAAGGTGCATAGAATCTCTCTATTATTTCTCAAAAATTCATATGTCTCCCAATGATTGCAATTAAAATTTCAATTTAAAAATTTGAAAAAAGAAAAGAAGTTTGTTTGCATGGGTATGAAGAGATAAAGAGAACCAATTGAGTATCTCAAGATTGGTTTAATTTCTAAGTTAGTGACAAATCACTAAATCACAAATCTGTAATGAGATTGGTCTTATTAAGGTCTATTAGAGCTCCATCATTATATTATTTCTATGACATTTAAAATAGTTACTCCGAATATTTATGCATGTGATGTATCTGATAAGGGACTGATATCAAAGATCTACGAAGAGCTTGCACACCTCCACAAAAACAAAATAAACAATGGGCAGAAGACCTAAAAAGACACCACTTCAAACAAGAAATGCAAATGACCAACAGGTGTATGAAAAAATATTCAGCATCAGTCATTATCAGGGGAATGCAAATCAAAACCACAATGAGATACCACCTCACTCTTTTAAGAATGGTTTGTATCTGAAAGACCAGAAACAAGTGCTAGTGGGAATGTAGATGAAAGAAACCCTCCTTAACACCCTTGATGGGGATGTCTAGTGATCTAACACTTATGGTATGCAGAATGAAGTTTCCACAAAGATTAAAAATGCATTTGCTATATGACCTAGCAATTTCATTCTTCAGTACTTATCCAAAATATACAAAAACACTAGTTTGAAGGGAAATTTGCATTCCCATGTTCATTGCAGTGCTATTTATAATTGTTCACTGCAGTGCTATTTATAATTATAGACACAACCTGGGTGCACAAAAATCAAATGAGTGGATCAGGAAGATAAGGTATATATACACAGAGGAATACTACTCAGCGATCCAAAAAGATAAACTCATGCCATCTACAGCAACATGGATAGAGTTTAAAGGGATTATGTTAAGTAGGATAAGTCAGAAGGAGAAAGACAACTACTGGATAGTGTCACTTATAGGTGAATTTAAAGAATAAACAGATCAAGTTAAGCCACACTTAACTGACTCTTGAATGCTGAATATAGAACTGAGTATTTCAGAGGTGAATAACAAGATATGAAAAAGGAAAAGAACAACATGGTAGAGGGAGCACAATGGTAACATTGGTGTACTCTGGGTGCTTTAATGGTGGGCACACTATGATAATATCACCAAGAAAGAGTGTTCTATACTCCCCTAAGTACAATTATGTTAATCAACATTACCTCAAAAATGTAATTGCAAAAAAATTAAAACTGCTAATATAAAAATTTATTTTTCGATCATATGTAGGATACTCAATCTTCCTCAATGACACTTTCTTTTTGTTTAGGAGGTTATACTTTCCCTTGGAGGAAAGCCTTTCTTCACAAAGGGCTGACAGGCCATTTGGTAAAACCAAAGTGATTGCTGGTTCTTTTTTGGAGACCAGTTTAATCACACCTTTTTCCTATGAACATCTTTGAGATTGACCCTTGGAAGCATTTTTGTTTCTTACAATAAATATGGAGAAGAAAGTGTGATAGAAAACATACAGAAGGTTGTGTTTTTATTTCAACCCACCTCATATTATACCTCATATAAAAATGTTTCACTATTTTCTGTGTCAGCTGTCTGGAACATAAGTATGCATTATTATTTGCTAGCTCTAGCAATAAAAGAGATAGCCTGAAAACTAATACTCACTTGAACAAATTTATAACATTGAATTACTCTGAAATAGTCTCTTAAAGGATGTCTGAGTTCCTAACCCTGAAAAATACTAAGTACCAAAACTTCTATTTGTGATAACATGTAGCAAATTAAGAAATCAAACAAAAACCATAGCTTTTTGCTTCTACTTGGTATATCATTGAGTATATTACGTCCATGAAGAAGACAAGTGAGCAAAATAATTTAGTTGTGATGCTGAATAATGAGGTACAACATATTAAGCTACATTTCTCAAATGCAACATTTTGTTTTCTGGGGATTCTAATATCCTGATCTAATATCCGTGATACTTACTGTATCACGAAATAACATACCTTTCATAATTTCCTCATACTGTGAATGAAGCAGCAATTCATTATCTTTCCATCCACAAGAGACTCTAACCACTGAGATACAGAAAAGAACATAAAAACAAAACCTCTGTCTTCATAGTACCTATATTATAGCAGGCTATGAAAGACAAATAAATATTCAATATAAGGGGTGGTAGACATAAATGCAATGAAAAATGTATAGTATTCCAGGAGATAGTGATGAGCAACATGTACAACAATGGAGGAAGAAGTGGATCATGATGGAGAAAGAATATTTGAACAAAGAGATGGACAAAATGAAAGGGAGCAAGAAGGGAAGTGTGGGCTTTAGGCAAGAGGAATTTCAGCAAGACAGATGGCAACATACAAAGACCTGAGATATGTCCATGTATATTATACCTCATATAAAAAATGTTTCACTATTTCTTCTGTGTCAGCTGTCTGGAAAATAGGTATGTGTTATCATTTGCTAGCTCTAACAATAAAAGAGACATCCTAAAAACCAATATTCACTTGAACAAATTTATAACATTGAATTACTCTGAAATAGTCTCGCAAGTGGTGACTTGGTGTATGTCTCACAAAGATACTGAATGAGTAGAGTGGGGTAGAAGAAACAGAGAACATCTGAGAATCTTTTAGGACAGTTTAATGTGTTTGATTTATTCTAAATATTATGGAAAACTGATACATTGTTTTGAAGAAAGAATTAACAATTTATTTTTCAGATTAAAAAAACTCTGATTTTAAGTGTGAAATATAACTTCCTTGTATAAACTTTATTTACAACAAAAATTATGCATCTGTAATTTATGCCATTTTTAGAAAAGCAATACAACTCTCCCAGCACTATCTTTTGTGTTGTTGGTATTAATCATGGAAATATTTAATAGCATTAAAAAAGATATAGGATACACCAAATGGATGACACCTTATGACATTTTCATCATTCAATTCAGATTCTTTGTGCCAGTTCATCCCTTTAATCAGCATGTTGCTTTCAAGAAACAGAGAGAGTGAATTACTCCTCTACATTATGAATGACAGTAAAGTATTTGTTGTGATTGCCAACTTTGAGGGAGCTAGCTGAAATGTGTTTTTACAATTATTATAAATTCTAAAATTTTACAATTATTATAATTGCAAAATCCCAAAAGTTGCCTTAATCTTGAAAAGTCATTATGTAGACATGGAAAAATAATGATATTAGGATAGCAAACAGTGAAATGAAATTCTGATTTTCATCCTGATCTTTTTTACTTCCCCTTATGTGTTTACATTAAGATATTGTTCTCTGCTTTAAGGTACTCATGATCTATGACCACAGCTTTAATAGATGAAAATTAATATCAACTCAAGAAAATAGATGAACAAAAGTTTTATAAAAGTCTGACTAAAGCAATGATAAAGTAAACTCCCCTCCCATTGCTTACTGTTATCTTTTTTTTTTTTAATTTGTTTTTATTTTACAGTGTTATCTACCCTGGGGTTCTCTTGCTACCTTATCACCTTATCACCCATGAACCATTTCATTGTCTTAGTTTTTTGTGCCCCTCCCACTCCCACTTCTCCTCCCCCTCTCATGTTCTATGCTTCAATTTTGCTGAGTTAGTTTTAACTTTTTCTTGTCTGTTTCTCTTTATCCCTCATATATGTGAGACCATCCAATATGTCTCTTTTTCTTTCTTAGTTATTTCTGCTAGCATGATTCCTAGCTCTATTCACGTTGCCACAAATGACATTAGCTTGTCTTTTTTGATTGATGAATAATATTTCATCATGTGCATATCATTTTCCCTAACAGGACAGAGACTGATCTGGTGACAGGAAGTAGTGGTAAGGAGGGAGAGCAAGCAGGTGTCAAAAATGTATTAGAGATGCTACCAAGTTTCAGTAAAGGACAACACAACACCAACACAAAACCTAGGTCTTTCATGAGGTAGATAACATCATAGAGACAACTTTCAGAGACAAAGTCAGTTCTTTCTATATAAGGGTTTAAATGAGATTAAGGCCTTTGACGATTGTGGAAAATGAAGATGACAACTTCCTTACTAGATTGCTATGAATAACTAATTTAACAGTTGAAATGTCTAAACTATACTTGCTACATCTTAGTAGGTAGGCTCCCCTCCCATTGATGTTTCCTTCTGTGGCACAAAATTAGTTTACCTGTAGACATTTCTATAGTTGTTCTCATGTTGACAAAATTGCAATGAATATTAGATCTTTGTTACATGATTTACTCACCATATGGGTTTTGAGAGGATCAATTAATTAAAACTTGTAAGGCACTTTCAGATTCACAGGTCAAAGACACTTAAGAATACAACATTCCCTTATTAAGTGTGACCACATGCAGTTTCCCTCAGAAACACCATGTGAGAGAAGAGATGCCTTTTAGAAAAGTGAATTTTCTTGTGGTTTCCTACTGCTGCCACTGGAAGAAAAATGCAGTATTTCAGTGAGAATTATTGCCACATTGTTTGTTCTTTTGGGATCTCCAGTTGAAGTATCACTAAAGGTTTTCTTTGAGGACATTCAGACTTAAAGTTCTTATAGATTGAGTATATATCAAACAATTCATAAGGGGTGTGTTTAATTTGGATCTTTTGCTGTTTTTCTGGAAAGCATAAGCATGTACAAATCCAAGGAATTCTTTATTTGGTGGAGCATGAAGAAGCTTAGTAAACTACATGAAAATGAAATTCCTCTGAAAAATTCTAAGCAATATAAACCCCCATTTATAAACTGAGGAAAAATCACTTAAAAGATCAACTAAATTACACCACTTTGATAAGTTATAAGAAAAATTTTCCAAAGATTACTTTTAAAATGAAAATAATGGCAATAGATTTTAAACAAGCCTTTTAGAATTTCTTTTCAGTTAAGAATGATATTAGTGCTTTGGTAATTTGATAAGAAAATAGTAATTTCTCCTACCCTTCCTGTGAATATAAAATGTTTTGTTAAGTTGAGCATAGGTAATGGGTTACTGTTGAATTAACCAGTATTATTTCAAGCAATGGTATGCTTAAAAATGAAGAGGCATCCATTTGATGGAGCATTTGTTATATGTCTTCATAGTTTGTCAATTAGAACTGCCCATTAAGTAGGGTTGAGGTTGAGAGTGAGTAGAAAAAACATCCTCTGTAGATGCTCTAGCACAGTGGTTTTAGAGGTTATATGAGGTTGAGCAAGTTGGTTCTTTAATATTTGATTTCTTAATGCAGAAGATGAAGAAAACAACATCACCCCTTTCATTTGCTGGGAGGATTAAAATAAAGTGAATATTTTATAGAAATTGACCTAATACTGATAGTAATAGTGATGTTGCTGCTGCTGATAAAATAATATGGTTATTCAGGAGCTTCAAGTATGTACAAGAGAATGAAATAACCCCAATGTCAAAATAATTTTGACATTAGTAATAATTATTTTATAAAAACTAAATTTTCAGCATGTTAATTTTTAGCACTTACTTTGATGCCAACAGATAATAATTATGCATCTGGGTAGCTATTTGGCATTGGTTGGTGGACTTGTTTTATCATCTGCATCATAATTTTAGTAATCTTCCAATTTCTGAATAATAACAATATATGAATTTTTCTTTTTTTGCTCATTCTCCTCAAAATAGGATCTGAAACTATAACTACAGCAATAAATTCACTATGACTAACTTTGGAAGATTCACCAAAGTAAAATTCAGGTTGTATTCCTCCTTGCTGTGATTATCAGTGAGGAAAAGAGATCCATGCTCATTCTCCCACACAAAAAACATGAAACAATCCAGGTCTCTCTAATGCAATTAGTGGTGCCAGTTTACTCGAATATGGTCTGTTTTCTTTAAATGAGATGCTACCAAACTTATGTCTTAATTCATTGTGCTAAAAATTGGTCAAAATCTGAAATTCAACCTTCTCTAACCCCAGCCTTGTTGGTGCTGCCACCTACAGGAAGATATGGTAGCAAAACCAAAGGTATTCATGTGAAACCATATAACTAAATATATCTCCTTCCTTCTGTCCCTGTGGGAACATTTTAAACACCTCCCAACAAAAGCTAAGAATAGGTGCATGCATATGTACACAGACACACCATCTTTTCAAAGTTTTCTTGTCTAGGTCATCTCCAGAAAATATACAATGATTTAACTCTACTAAAAGTCAGCAATCTGAGTTGTAATTGTCTAAGCACTTCTTGAACTTAGTCACTGTATTTTCAAAAAATAAAAACTAAATAAATAAAAAATACAGTCTCTTGCCTAGCAGAAGTCTGGATTGGCTTTTTATATACACTATTGCTCAAACTGAAATGCCAAACTGGTCATTCATGTTGTAATTATACAGCATGGGGAAAAGATTAAATGATGAGATAAATGAAGTATTGGCTCCTTGCCAGAGACATACAGGTTTTAATCTGACCTATGGTTCTTTACAAAATTAATAGTCTTGGTCCAGTTCCTAGGGGACAGTGGTGTATGTCAGAAAAACTTCTGTATATAATTCAACACAGTAGGCAGTCCTGTTAAGTGGAGAGCAGGGACTGTATTTGCCAAGAGGATTAAATACTTTTCCACTTAGAGAGTGAGAGAGTTAAAGAGTAAGGCACTTTCTTGTTAGGAGTTCAATATTGAAAAAAATTCAAACCCATCTTTGTCCCAGAGCACCAGTGATACTTTCAAAGACAAGTTTAAAATGTCTTACATTCATGCTGTTTCCATTTCATACATCTGATCTAGCTATACTTCTGGACAAAAAGTAGAGCAAATTTCCTCCAAACCTGGAGGTCAAAATGACCATCAAGAACATTTAATTTCCCCCAGCTGTACCCAGGATGGACCAGGATGGTGACTGTGTGAACTCACATGGTTGTTCAGTTAGATTGGTTGTATCTTCCCATAGAGCTCTACCAATAAGTCTGAGGTGAAGTCAGAGTTTGGCAGGAAATTGTGCCCTGACTTAAATATTGCCTGACTGAAGTGAAATCTTTGGAGGTGGATCTGTGCCTGTTACCCACTTGACCATCTCTGGAATTGATACCAAATGAGCTTAGAAAGGATAAGCATTTAAAATAAATTCCCCTGTTAGAGCAAAAAACATAGGAAATATATTAAAAATGGTGATCAAAGTTTAAATATATAACCTAATTCCCACATACATACATAAGTAGGCAATTGTAATTGGCAAGTGTTAAGTGAAAACAGAAGTGTGGGTTTTATCCATTTTGGTGGTTTGAGGAAAGTTGTTGCATAGAAGAATATGAAGCAAGGATAGGGAAAAAACATTCCAGCTTAAGTTCAGTTACCAGATTTACCATCAATCTCTAATTTATTCGCTCTGGCAGACCCTTGTAAGACTGTAGACTAAGTCTGGCCCATTCACTACAAGACACACCAACTGAGTGGTAATTATTTGAGTCTCCCTGCCACTTTAAGAACTGTCATCTTGTGGCTACTGATTTGACTTCTTGCCTAGTTCTGGCCTGACTTGCATTTATCCAGTTCTCTCCAACTTGTCTATCTTCTAGTTTTGGACCTTTCACTGGGACTCTAATCCCCTTTTGTCTTGGCAATCTACTAAAGTTTTTGTTCTATCTCTCCAGTCTTCCAAACAGTGATTCTTGATTCTTATCTGAAAATCTTAGTTCTGATGCTTTCCTGAGCCAGGTTTCTGTACAATGTCAGTATTGCAGCCAGAGACAAACTCAGAAGAGACAGTCTCTCTAGCAAGGGGAAGAGTACTCAGAAGAGGTAGAGCTAAGGAATAGGTACAGGAGGTAAATCATTGAGCAGATCAGCTTAGAGAATGTGGAGAGGACAAATTAGAAACTCTCAGGGAAAATGTTCTGTGTGGTCCCATAAACATTTCAAGGAGACAATTATGGAATGCCTTGGTCAGATCCATAGTGGATAAAGAGAATATAAAAATTATTTTCTCAAGGAACTTGGAAACTTGGTGCCTTGACAACCTGTCAGTGGAGATTCTGGTGGAAAATAGTGATAAAATGTCAGGGGACACTGAGGCATGATCAGAAAGTGAGGAGGGAAATACACAGATGCTTTTGGCTGTGTGCCATGCTGATCTATGCTGCAGTTCCCTGGGGTTCTGGTGATCCTCAATACCACCCACTCCTGAGTCTCTAGATGATTATTTTAGTGGCAATTAAACCAGGGGCGAGTGTGTTTTAATAAAGTAGGCTTATGTGAAATTGTTTCAGAGGTGGGGGAACATTCCCAGAGCAACGTTGATTTCATTCCCAGGCCCCTTCTTTTCTCCTACTAAATAAAATAAAAACCCTGATATAAGATCCAGATTGAGAATGTCTGAGTTAAGCCCCCATATTAGGACCTCACACTTACAGAAATGAATGGGTATGGTCAACATGACAGGATGCAGCAAAAAGTGGACCTTTGGTTAAATCCTAAATGGAAAGGTGTTTCCTAAATCCATTTTTTCTTGCGTCCTACATATGTACATAAAAGTATCAGAATCTTACCTATTTCTCTAACAATAAATTTCTGGAGTCAGAAAAAAGGAGTTATTCTCTGAAACAGCACAGGTATGTATTGATGTAAACAAAATGTTCCATAAAATAATTCAGAAAAGGCTAATTTATTTTTTTCCTTCAAAGACCTTTTTTGCAGAAATCAAACAAGGAAGATACCCAGAGGTTTATCTATTCCCAAATGAAAAGTATTTTATAGATGGTTTTCCCATTAAATCAGCTTGTTAGAAACGGTTCATTTATATTATTATTGTAGTTCATTTGTGTTTGTTTGAAACTTCTTTTTAAATGTTAGAGAAAAATGCACATACAAGATTATCACCGAACAACTCATAGATCTCACCAGTCTTGGTGTCTTCTGTAAACGGAAGAGAAAGTGCAAAAAATTACACTAATTACAGGGGGAAAAATCTTCAAAGTTGTTTATACATATTTTCAACTAATCTAAAACTTCCTAGAATGAGATAAAGAAAAAATGCTTGGAATAAAAACTGAGGCCGTGCAAAGTTTGTCTGAGAAGAGAGTTCCCAAGTTAATGTTTTTATCGTTTATTAAATGCTCATCAAATACAGAGCAATAACAACTCACCTGACGCTTGTGTCCACATTATATACATGGCAGAACATCAATACCTTAAAACTTTATTTTCTAAAAAAAGAAATGCAATGGGGCCAGATCCCATTCTTTACAAAAAAAAAAGGAATAACTTGGCAGAGAAGTCCCACAAGTGATCTTTATGAGAAAGGAAAAGGAGCTCATAAAGTTAATCTTAGGAAAAACACAGTTGAATTGTTTTTACTGAATCATGCAGTTTGCAAATGTCACCAAGTGTAGTAAGCTAGATACTTGTAGCATCCTGGAGACTACATCAAGATAAAACCTTTGCAAAAACTGAAGAGGTTGCTGTGCTAAGCGGAGTAATCATGACAGTGGACAGCTGGTTAGAATTTTATATGTGGCTACATAGGAAAAGCTTGGGGGAAAGAGGATACCTGTGAATCAGGATAAATTTCCTATTTTATTGCTAAGACCAAAGTAAATCCAAAATAAGTTTCAAGATTTCAAAATGAAATTTTCTTCTGTCACCTTGAAAAAGAAACTGGAGCAATCTTTTGGCCAGTGGAAATTGTTAACATTGCAAATTTGGACAGGAATAGTTTTGTTTCATTTTATATTCATGGTGACTTAGACTGTGAAACTCATCAACTATTTTGACGATTCCTATTCTCAAAGAAGTCTAGGTTAGCGTGGGTGTAATTAATACCTGAGTGATTATTCTAAACTTCTGACGTTTTCTGTTGTGATCGCCTGGCCCAGAAGCAGGGTAAGACTGACTACCTGATCCCACCCGGCTCCAGGGAGCAGGATTTACAGGGGTTATGACGCTGCCCTGCTTGCCTAGACATTACTTCTTTTTAAGGTCCGCTTGTTTCTGGCATTTTGTTTCTGTGATTCTGACTTTAAGGAGAATTTCATGCCCCTTTTTTCACAACCAACTTTTTGACTCATGTCATCTTATCTCTCTACCTATGGGTTTCTAGAATCCCTTCTTCTCTATGTTGGCTTTTGATTCACTCAATTTCTGCCTTCATTTTGCCATTTCTAGCTCTGGATGAACTATCTCAATATCTCCAATGGGAAATTATCTCAAGCTCTCATACCACTTTGAACAGTAAGAAACAACCTGCTATCAAAGAAAGCAATGCTTCTGGATGAATCACCTCCTGTATTTCTTACCCTTAAATTTCAGAAGTAGACACTGGTATCACAAAATTGATAAATATCTTGAGAAATGTTCCTCTTGGGATAGTTCTTTTCTGCCGTAAGAATATACACTTTTCTTAGTCACATTGCAGAACAGAGTCATTTTAGCACAGGTGTTTTATTTTCTTCTTATTGATACTCATCATAAACCAAGTGCAAGAGCAGCAATAACCATAATAATAAGGAAATATTTCTGGCCATAGAGATGAGTAAAATTTTAAGACGTGGTTATTGCTTAAATGTATAGTGAATATACAACTTACAATAGATGTTTATAAAATAATTTTAATAATGTGACTTAGAATTGTTTAAGCTAAAAAAGTAATCCAACAAGAGAAAAGTATAGATAACTCTTTCTGCATATTGATGGCAAGCTAAAGGCTGAAAGTTAAAGAAACATACATATGTTTACTATATAATTAATGTGTACATTTAACCTTTCCTGAAGTTTTCAATGATCTTGTCATAAAATTACTCTAGGTAGAAATTATATGCTACAATGACAGAAGGAAGAGTCTTTCAAAAAGACTTTTATTATCTGTTGTCTACAAGTTCTTAAAATGTAGCTTGGTTATGAAGCTGATGGAACTTGGATTTTTCACAACTAGCTTCTCTCTCCTTCCAATGAGTAACTAATCCCTCAACTCTACTTTTCACTTCAGTTTCCAAGTGCACATTAACTATAAACCACTTTCCTTTTCAAAATATTAAAAGATAAAAAATCCTTGCACTTGCTGGTAAATTAAATTTGAGAGTTAAATTATTTCAATCTATTTGCATTTCTAATTTCTATATAGCATTATATCTTTTTATACTTATTGTACAGAGTATACTACAATATATTTATTTGCATTTCTAATTTCTATATAGCATTATATCTTTTTATACTTATTGTACAGAGTATACTACAATATATTTATTCCACTTTATTTCTACCTACGGTAAGATATATTACTCCAAATTGTTTGGGGGTTTATTGAAGTTATTTCCAACAGTTTTTCAGACAAAACATAAATCCTTAACACAGTCTAAAAGCAGTCACGATCTGCCTCATCAAATTTGTCTAGCCTCATCTTGGGCCTTTTTGCCCTCCCTCTCTTTACACCAACTTCCTTGGTCTTCTTTCTGTTACTTGGGTGCTGAAATCCTTTCCACCTCAAGGTAATTGTCTGTGTTGTTCTCTTTGATGTTTATCTTTAACTGGCCTTTACAGCATTCTTTCCACTTTCAACCACTTTTTATCCTTAAGTAATGCTCCCCTCACTTATTAGCTATTTTCTTTGGACAGTACAAATATCTTAACTAGAAGTTACTTGAATAATATCTACCTCAGATCCTATAATGTAATCTCCATAAGGGCAGGGATCATATTGGTTCTATGCAATTATTTCTATTTAGTGTTTAGTACTATGCTTCATAGTTAGGATTCAACAGATATTTGTTCAACATAGAAATAAACCAATAAAGGAGAGATGAATAAAAATTAAAATTCCTCATCATTCTGTTAATATAAATCATTGCTATTTCCCTAGTTTTGTTTTTGCTTTGTCTTGTGTCAAAATGAAGTAGGGCAGTGTGCAAGAAGTTCTAATTTATGTCAAAATGAGGCTGTGACAAGTACTTATATAAAAAAAAAAAAGTAGAGTATTAACCATGTAGATCTAGTTGTGACCCCCTCCCCTTTTGATATCTAAGAGAACGTTCAAAAGTCAGACACTAAAGAGGGGAAGCTCCCTGTAAGCTTAATTTTAAATTAAAGACTGCCAAAGGTCTTTCTCATGATTTCTCATACTCTACCAAATCCTTTGGGTCTTGGATCAATTATTCCAGAGTAGAAGAGACAAGTCAAGAGTTCCTACACATCAAAAAGAGCAAATTAGTGGAAAATCTGGAGTAGGTATGCTGGTCTGGGTGCATGTACCACCTAGATGCCTAGATGAAGGGAGAGACTGGGAGACAAGTTTATGGTTGTAAACTAAACATTGAGAAGTCATGGCTCTGTCCTTGGGTGACTTTGGAGAAAAGAAGTATACTTAATCTCCATTTTTCATAAGACTATCCAACGTGTGTTTGTTTATTTTTTTGTTACTCTTAATACAAATGAATAAAAATGCTCTGAATACTTTTAAATTCTTTAATACTATATATATTTTTTCTATATTATAGGAATTCACAAACATCTTTCAAATGGACAATCTCTGGCTCCAAAGAGGAAAATTTCCTGGCAGTGAGAAAAAGCAAAGGCAGAGATTAGTTATGCAGCTATTACAGAAAGGAACTGAGAATATCCCCTAGGTTTTTTCATCAGAGCATGTGGTGAACAGTGTAGTTTTTATAGTTTGGAAACATTGCCACTGGCTTTGATAAGAGTTCAAAACCTCTATTCTGGATCTGTTAACTTCAAGATAGCTATTAAAGAGTCAAATGGACTCAGTAAGTAGACAGTTTATTATATGAGGTTAGGGTTCAGGGGAAAAATTAGAACAGAAGACAAATTTAGGAATCATTAGCATATGGATGATATTCAAAACCATGAATCTAGATCAATCACAGGGAATGACTAAAGAAAACTTAGTCTTTTGAGGAGTGAGCCATGGATACTTTCTTATCCAAACTGCTATGTGTACAGTCCTAAAGCTAAGAGACAGGAATATGAAAAAGGACAGATTAGCCATATGAATTCACTATGTTAAATGCTATCAGAAAGTCAAGTGGGAAAGATTGAAAATTAACCACTTATAAATTGGAGGCTGGTGACCTTGATGAGATTGTTTTCAGTGTAGTAGACTGAAAACCAGATTGTGTTCAAAAGAAAATGAAGGGTGGAAGAGTGTGAACACTCCCAAGTTGTGTGTGAACACAACTTAGAATAGGTTTTTAAATGAATCTTGTTATCAATCGTTGTAGAGAAATGAGCCATTAGCTAAGAGGAGGCAAGAGGATATGAAATTTTGTTTCATTATCAATATGAGAAATAAGGCATGTCTGGATGTAGATGGGAATGAGCCGACAGAGAAGGAAAAATTAATGGCATAATAATACCAGAGAGAAGAAGAACACAAAAACAATGAACTTTAGTAAGTGAGAGGAGACAGGGTCCAGTGCACAGAATGTTTTACAAAGGAGAAGAGTGCAGAAACTTCATGTACTGAAGTAGGGACTAAAAGGCAGATGTTAGTAGTCCAGGTGGAACTCTTGATTTTACAGAAAGATATCAGGTGGATCATCTAATTAATTCTGTCTTCTAAGTAAAATTAAAAAGCAAATCATAATTTGAGAGCAAGAATAGAGCATAGGAATTAAAGATATTATATTTGGATCTGAAGACCAAAGAAAAGATACACAGCAGATGGAGCTGAGAGGATGAGTGATGGGGGATGTGGTCCACCAGACAGTGCTGAAGCCATTTATTTGGAAAGCCTCCTGTGCCATGCTTCACATCTATCTTGTGCTCTGTTCTGCAATAGACCTAACTGAGCATCCAGTTTCACCAGGATGTGTTTCCACAGCACCTGCTTTGACAGCACCAATGCATTTCATTTTCTATCCCAGAATTCTACTGCAACCACAATATGGAAACCTTTGGTGCCTGTTAGCCATTAAAATGACATGAGCCTGAAAGTACAAGAGCATTAAACAGCCCTGTCTCTGGATGAAAACCTTGACTTTGGAAAATAGAACTGGTACAAATATACCCCTTTAAACTCCTTGAGCAATACTGAGGTGATTTCTCCAAAGCTCAGCAGACTATTCCCAACAAGAGAGAGTCCCAGAGGTGAATAGCTAACCAACAGGTCATAGATTACCTTTCCCTCCTGCTCTGTTTCACTTTCTCCAATCCTCTACACCTGTTCCATGGGATCATTTGCCAAAATAAGCTCCATTCACAAGACTCTTGTCTCAAACTCTGCTTTCTGGGGAACCCAAGTTAAGTCACTGTGATACTATAATTTATAATAAATATATTTTTTGGTCTTCATCCAAGGTTCATGGCTCAAAATTTCCAAATGCTTGGAATTTCCTAAGTGATAAGAGCAATGGGAATTTTTTTTTTGTTTCTAGATCTGATTTTTGTTCAGTTACTGAAAACTTGAAATTGCTCCAGCATCATAAAGGTGAAACGGGTATCTGGTTATTCATAAAAGACCCCCTTCCACCCAAGTTGAGTCTTTGTTAATGAGATGGCTTTTGAAAAGCCCTTATGTGATTTAAGGATGGAATAATAATTGCTAAGAGAATCAACCATGTGATAGAGTACTGGAAAATTTAACACCAACCCCTAACTTCAGGAAGAGGAGAGGGGCCTGAGATTGAGTTCAGTCACCATTGGCCAAATATTGACTCAATGAAATGTACATAATGAAGCATCCATAAAAATTCCTGAACTATAGGTTTCAGACAGCTCTAGGATGGTGAACCAGAACACATCCACATTCAAGAGAGTAGTGAAACTCCATAGAACAGAATTCCCTGTGCTCAGGAACCTCTAGACCTTGCTTAAACCTCTCATTCTCCTACCAGTCATTCCAATCTTTTGATATCTTTGTAATAGCCAGTAATATAGTTAGTAAACTAGTTTACTGGGTTCTGTTGGCTGCTTTAGTGAATGAATAGACCCCAAGGAGAAAATTCCAATGTACAACCAGTTGGGCAGAATCAAGGGTAACTTGTTATTGGCTTCTAAAGAAGGGGCAGTCTTGTGGGACTGCATCCTTAGCCTGTAAGCTCTGATGCTATCTCTGTTTGGGTAGGTACTGTCTGAATTGTAGATCACCTAGAAGATTTGGAGAATTGTACGGTGGTGTTGGAAAACACACACTGCAGTCAGTTTTCATTGAAAAGATGCATACTGAATTACATCATTCTGGGTAGGCATTGTCTTATGTCTAAACTTTACCATCTTTTCCTTGCTTGCATTTCTAAACAACTATATGGCATTGGAGAAAGTTGGTTAAGTTTAAAGATATAGACTCCATGCATATAAGTGCAAAAATCTGCTCTGGGGAAGGCTGAAAGATTCTTTTAGGGACTAGTTTTTTTGTCTTCTTACTTAGTTAACCACATGCTTCATCCAACCAAACCAATCAAGTGAAAAATGAAACAAGATATCTAAAAATTAAAATTACAAGTTAAGTCTCAGTGACAGCATATCCATTTCCACCAGAATGTTAAATAATTATGTGAACCCTAGGAATGGAGGGAAATTGGTTGTAGTGGCCTGAATCCCTTTTCAGCTCTCCTCCCTGGAGCCTATCTCTCCCTCTCTCTGGGACAGCCTTCTGCTGTTCTTGGCCTTCTTCTCTCAACCAGCTCCAGAGAGCAGTTCACCAGAGAATAAGAGAAGTGCTTCTTGGCTAAAACTCTTTTCAGGTGGTTGGCCTCCAACCTGGACTATTGGGAAGGGCTCCTAGGAATGATCCTCCTGATTATTTTCCCAAGCAGCTGGTCTCTTCCCATTACCCATGTGGGAGGAGTTGAGAGAAAGCAGTCAGAACAAAGAGGAACGCCACAGAATACTGTCAGGTGGAAGATCAGCAGACCCCACTGTCAAGAGAGCATAATCCCTCTCCAGGGTTCAGCCAACTCCTTCCATCCCTTGAATCTGCCCACGATGGGCCAAACTGTCTCCTTGGCCAGCCGGCTTGCTTCATGATTCTTGGAAACACATCTGTATCTTTCATAAAACATTACAGGGAACATCCAGAACATTCATAACATGTTCATAAATATAAATCTTTAAATGAAATGATTTTTTTCACTTGGATGAAATGAACTTGTTGAAAAAAGAGGCGTTTGGCATTCCTCAAACAGCTTTGGATCATGTGCTGTTTAAGTAACTGTCAGTTCACTGCTGGGTTCATTGACATTTGGTTCTTTAATGGTGCTTATAGTGAATAATGCTGTCTGCACAGAAAGGGTAAAGAAAACAGTCAAATGAAATTCAAACCGTTGTCTGGTGGATGGTGAGAATGAATATTTCTGATATGGTTATTAAATGTGAAGCCTAAATTCTCCTCACATGCAATCAACAAGAAGTCAAAATAATTATTTTACCCAAATGCTGTGTGTACAGGTTCAGTCTATTTTCATAAAAGAAAAAAAAATTCAACAGATGGCTAGAAAGAGTAGTTAAAGACATCAAAAGCAGCTGAATAAACTTTCAATAGTCTGGGGAGCGAGAACTTACATGTTAACATTCTAGTCAATTATATATTTATATGCACTGGCTATTGATTGAATTATATCACAAAATACATTTTGATATGTATTCACTAACTTTTAAATATATAATTGAAAGAGATTATAGGTCATAAAATATCATATATATTTATATATACAATATATATATACATGAAATTTAGTAACAATTATAGTAAAAATATTTTTTCATGATAATTTTTTTATAATAAATGTAACTACATTTTAAAATATTGCCTTACTAGCTTTACTATAAGAACAAACTTAATTAGAGAAGATTTTTATCTTAAAAATTAAATCATCACCATAATGATCAACTGTGTGTATTGAATTATAGCACCAATCTGTATTTATTTTAAAAAATTCTATGGAGAAACTAACCAAGATGAAAGTTTCCTGGAAATTATGACCTTCAAATAAAGAGTGTAAATGTTCTGTATAGCATTTGGTGTGGATTTTAGGATTTGTGCATCTTATCCCTTTTCACCCTAATAACTTATTTTTGTGACTTTGCACGAAAAAAATTTTTTTGAGCACTGGTGTCATTAACTCTAAAAAGAATAAATCAAATTACAAAATATCTGTTTCTTACAACTCTGACATTTAATGATTCTAAGAGGTAGTGTAGGTTTTATACATACAATATGTTGTAACCTAAAAACAAAAGCAACAAAAACTTGTCCTTTCCCCAACTCTTATTTCCATTCTTCTTCCTCTATCCAAGATGTCTACCCTACCACACTGTTGTTTTAGGAAATGATTCTGGATAGGGGACATATGGTTAGCTCTTAACACTTTATCTGAAATGAGTTCAAACTGCCAATTGCATAAAGAAAATATGAATTGAGTGAGAAGCATATGTCTCCAGTGTGTGCCATCCCATAGATGCCACTGTGGAAGCCAGAAGATGGTCGAGGGCCAAGCAGGAACTCTGTCCTGTGCAGCCTCTAAATCACAGGGAGCTGGGTGGGCACAGCATGGTTTATTGTATATAGCAACCACCAGGTATCTTCAGTCAAAGGAAACTTATTTTAAAGGGGTATTCTAACACACAGTTCTACTTTTACTCCTTTGTCTGTTAATTAGAAAATTTTTTTAAAAAATAATTGTGGTTAAATTGTCTTTCCATGCTATCATTTACAGAAAATTTTAGCACATTCTATGAAAATACCCCCCTAAGCTAAATTGCTGATGATATTAAAATGCATCATTATTTCATGAACTATAATGCACTAATGTTTATATCCATCAAAATTTATATCTGGAAAATACTATCTTAATTTTCCAAGGATTTTCCAAGGATTACAATAAGTCATTTAATATCTATCATTTGGAAATATTTCTGAATTTTAACTATTATAGCCATTGGCATACTTTGGTGGACTGTGGCAGTACCCATTCTTTTAGCCTTGGTCTTTACTACCATTCATATCATTTCCAGTATCTGCTTTTTTCCATGAGTTCACAAATTGATTTTTATTGATGTGTTATAGACATAGTCAGTTATTTACATTTTTGTATATATTTATTTGTGGTTTTAAGCACTTTTTTTAAGCTTGAATTCTTTTTTTTCTTTAGCCCCACCCCCAGGCCTCAATTTTTAAATAAATGCTACTTATGTTTGTGATGACATCGAATTGTTTTCTAAAGTCTATGAGACAACAGCATATATACTCTACATTCAGCCAATATTTGTTGCCTTCTTATTAAATTCGAGAACACAGAAGTTTAGACATGTTAAAAATAGACATTAAAAAGTAATTAGGCATATTATAAAAGATATTTCATTTATAGCAATTTCATAAGTCCATCAAAAAAGGTTAGTCGATGTATAGTAATCTGCTTTAAAGTTTGTCCAAAATCCACCTGTGATACAAAATAAATGATTTTTAAAATATTTTGAGCTATCATTTCTTTGACACTAGCAACAAAGGAACAATTTTAGTCACAAAATAGCTCAAAAATTATAAGAAATTCTGTTGTTGAATAATATGAACTTTGAGAATGAGGAACTCAGAATTGTCCAAAGTATAAAATTAAAGAAATGTACTAAGCCTGACTAAATTCCTTATTAATTTGAACACATTTCTTCAACAAAATGTTTCATTAGCATACTGGTTGACAGATTATCTTGTATGAACATTTGTTCATTTTTATTGCAAGTATGCAAAATTTCAAGCGATAGATTAAATGTGTTAATTGTATGAAAATATATCTATTTAGTCTAACTTTCTCTCTACTTTCTCCACTCTTCAATTTTCTTTAGAAACGTATTAGAAAGAGAAGAATATCCACAGACTATTTTTTTAAATAATTCACACCACTTTATGGTTTTGTGAAAGGTCCTAGTTCTACTGTATCTGTCTTCTCATTCATTCCTTCTCATTCATTCCATTATGATCTGAGAACACAAGAAATAGTAAGTTTGGATTTCTATGTGAATATAGAATAAGATTCTCTATGAAAGGCTTATGATAGAAAAAAATTCCCCTTTGGTTTATTTATGCCTAAAGCCCGAAAAGAGTTCAGCCTCATTTTCCCCCTCACACAGAATACTCCTTAGCCTTCTCTTTGGCCTGCTGGGAGACATATAAAACCATATGTAATTCTACAAATTCTCCATCATGTCTCCTCTCCCCTCCCCTTCTCTCAAAAGTCTTCCAGAACCCCAAAGCAGGCAACCCTATTGACCCAGTGACACAGCCCATCCTGGCCACGTGTAAATAAAGACTCTGCTAATTTAAAAGATAACCTTCTATTCTGGATCTTCATGCTGGCACCTCTCTTTTCCTGTTTTTCCAGACAAACTGGAAAAGATATATACAATATTACCAAGCCAAACCATTATGGAGTTTGCAAAGTTTTATTTCCTATGAAGAATGAAGGTTTAATTAGCTAAAAAGGAAATGAACAGAAGAATGATAAGTAAAAGTTGGTGTCTATCTCACCAGGGAGATTATCCTCAGTACCTCTGAACTTTATTATCCAAACAATGAGGGAATGGCGTGACTTGGAGCCTCTGATAATCTCCTACTCATTATTGCTCATGTGAAGTTGTGAAGAGGCTGTCAGCTCTTGCAGTGGCTTTGGGCTAAGGAGAAGCAAGCCTCAAAAGGTTTGTGATTTGGAGGAAGTTCAGATATGCTTCCAGAATTTGGCTGCTTGTCCAAAGCTTATCCGAGCTATCTGAACCTTTTAAGTCTCCAGAATTGGCCTGGACATTTCTGGCACTTTCTTACTGGACCTGGCTTGGACCTACACAAGGATGACCTTTTATAAAGATTTTTGGCACCTCTTCTTCTGATGCTGCTTGCAAACTGCAAACAAGAAATTGACAAAGAAAAAATCATTTTAATTAGATATAAACTTGAAGTAGTATGCATAATATTCATTCTCAATTTGACACACCTGAAACTTATGCAAAGTTACTTCAATATAAAATAGGTGTAAAATTAAAAAATAAAAAGGAAAGCATCAATAAGAGTTTGAGTTTTTGTAAAGTCTTTCTAAAAAAATGCCATATTTTATAAATTCTTTTATAACAATTTGACATTATAAACTAGGGTAACCAATATTCTCAGTCTGTCACACAGAGAGGTTTCCTTATATGTGGAACTTTTTAGTTTGAAGATCAGAAGTATTTCAGGTAAATTAAAACAAGTCAGTGTCAATGTTAAAGCAGGGGATCAAATCCTGACTAATGTCCAAGGTAGAATGTAATAAATAACATATCTATCACTTGCCTTTTAGTTTATACATTAATTTGTGCTAATTATTATGTAATTGGAGATCTGAACTTAGCAAAAGACTTTAAAAGATAATGTTTTCTCCCTGTTTTGCTATAGTATAACATACAACCCCATTTGACTTATTAGTGACTGTAATAAAGACATAATCTTGCATCCAAATAACAATGTTTGAGTGAAAAATATAAATAAGAAATTTTGAATTTTTATCCTACATTATAACCATTAATGATAAAATTTCACCTTATAAATTAAAAATCTATATTTGGATGATAATTATGAAGTACTTTAAGAGCATTTCAGAGGCTAACAGTGCAGTCAAGAATAATGATACTGAAAATTATAAACTAGATTATTATCATTATTTCTAACAGTAAAATTTTAATTTGAGCCACAGTGATGTAATTTTAATATTTTCTCAGAACATGCAAAGTTCTAGAATCCAGGCTGCATTATTTTATTTCTTGGCCGTTATTTTACAACCATAGAAGTTCCTTTAAGTTGTTTTCAAAGAAGCTTCTATTTTCACTGCCCTATCCTTTCATCTCATTTCTTCCAATGATGCATCAGCTTTCTTTCCCAAACCGTAAGATCCCTGGGACTATGGTGATCATAAAATTTATTGTTCTCACCAGGACACTTCCAAAAGTTAAGAGGGTGCTATCAGTAATTAAACTGGAGTAACAGGATTAGTCCTGAAATGATCCAGAGCACATACTATTACTAGTCACATACTCAATCTATAAAAGGTGTTGGTGACAGTTTTGGAACTTGATTCTGAGTATCTTACATACACTTTTATTTCATAACTAGCTCCCTTCTCATACTGCACCATCACTCTCTACACACAAATATAAATTGTTTTTTCTTCCTTAAGTATTTCCTACATTTCCCTTACAATAGGACTCCTCCAGTTTATGGGCTCTCTGAGGCTGGTCTGTTCAACTCCTTGTCATGAGTGATCTCTGCTCATTTTCCCTCCTTTCCTCTCATCCTCCCCCCTACTTTCTTGCTCTCAATTTGCTTTACTTTTAAACTTCAGATGTGGGGCACAGTTGTAGTCCAGTGGCAGAATTTTTTTTTTCATAATGATACATGTTCCTTTAAACAATCTTTGGATTTTCTGGTTTTAAATACTTCACTGTTTTTCAAATATATTGTGACTTTTCCCTTTTACTTTTTAGTTTCTTCTGTGAAGAAATTAGAACAAACTGTCAGTTTTTAAACAATATTCCTCTTGCCTCTTAATACAAGCATTATAACCCTAGAGACTTGTGAGTCCAAAGGAGACTTGGCTTTTTCTCTCAGAGGGCCTTGTAACTCACATGTAACCACAGCTTGTGGTAGACTGCCCAATTCTCGGAATTCCTTCAGTTGGAGCATAAATTAGACCTATTCCAGGTTCTCCATGATCTAGCAAGGAAAAAAATATATATATATATACATATATGTATATTATATATACACCCTCAAAAGCAAACCACAATGAAATGGAAAGCAAAAATCATGAATAGATTCTCTCCAATTTCCTTCAAGTTACTATATAAGCAATAAAATCAGAGTCTCTTTTTCATTTACATAACTACATCATGATTAGTTTTTTTTTTTAGTATCTAATATAATAGGAATCTCCAACCACTTTTCTACCTCCTCCTCTTCCTCTTCCTCTCTCCTCCCTCCCTCTTTTTCCTCATCCCTCTTAATTCCTTCCCCTCCCCTCTCTTCCTCCCTTTTCCTCTCCCTCTCCCATTCTCCTCCTCTTCCTCCCCCTTTTCCACCTCCCTCTCTGTCTCTCTGTCTCTGTGTGTATGTATGTGTCACACAAACATACACTTCTGTGTGTATGTGTGTGTCAATGTACACGTACACACAGAGTACACCTAAACAAGTAACAAATAAAACATAGTAGGGGGAGCCAGAATTCTTCTCCCTGTTCTCTCCTGGGAATATTGATCGATGTATTTTTTCCAGCTTGTGCCCTATCAGTGGACATTACAGTGGGGTATCTTCAGTTTTTTATCTTCACAATCACGTCCTCTTATAGTGGTATCTCAGAGATCACCAATCCCTCAGTTTAGAGATGATCTGATATAAAAATCCATTTGTTTCTCTATTTTTCCCACTGCTGGCTTAGAATATCATTTTCTAAGATCTGCAAAGTCTGTTACCACCTAGTAATCTGCTTACTAACTTCCAATATATATCCCTTGCTTCTTCGATTATTTGTCTTTGTTTATCATTTCATAGTCTTTTGAGTAGGCTTTCTGCAACCTTCAATTCACCATTTCAACTGCATGCTTCAATTCAATCTCTTGGACCTCAATTTTTTTCAGCTCTAAATTGAGAACGTTAAATAGACTATCTCTGAGATCATTTTCAAGCCTCCTGAGGCTCTGTTGCACAAAATATGTTTTTAAAAACCATCACATACAAGACCTAGTCTCAAAAAAAAAAAAAAGTCATCACATAAATCCCAAATTAGCATTACAATTGCTAGACTACATTAGATGCCTATAGAATGACGCTTCAGTCTATCATTTTAAGCCTGGTGTAACCTGAATCAATCTCACTTTTAAAATAACAACCAGAAGAAAAAACAAAGAAAAGAAATACTACTTTCAACTTCTTTGTGAAGTTACTCCTTTTAAGGCAATGCAGCTGTTTTTCTGAGTTATTATCATAACACTGCTGTACCCTTAAAGCCAACTTAGTTTCTTGGTTCTTATGCATTAAATGTAATAATGAATTATAGACTATGGTTCGGGATTTGGGGTTTTACCAGGTAGAGATAAGGTCCTAAAATTGGCAATTTCAATGACTGATGGAATTATTGTACCTCTCAAGGAAATTATTTATTTACCAGACTGGAATGGAAGGATCTGAAAAAGTATTTCTTAGAATAAAACTATTATTTTCAGTTTTTGTCTATTGAGATGGGGATAACAAGTAAAATGCATTCAACTCTTTTCATAAACCCACCATTACCTACATTACTACAGCCCCACTGTATTCTCCAGAAGACAAAAGTGAGGTAGGATGCGAACATCCCTTGTATCCCTGTCCCAGTTTACCCTCCCTCTGTTCTTTGAGGGTTCTGAAAAGAGTCAACATTCAGAGAGAAAATGAACTGTAATTTTTATGAGAAGGGACACTGTCTGTACCTCACCTCACAACTCAGAGCCCAGTGCTTTGCACAGGATATGGTATGTCCAACTACTTTCTTTACATGGCCTGCCAGAGGGTGAGAAGCAGTACATATCCCTCCCAGGTATTATCTGAGTGGAAGGAGAGATGATCATGACCCATTGTATGATGACTGGCACATCATCCATGCCTGGGCTTAGATCCAAAAACTTTGTCAAGCAAATTTGACTAAACCTATTGTTGCCTTTACAGCCATTCTTTGCTAAGCCATGTTACACAGACTTGAAACACTCAACCGTGGAAAATCGCTGCCTTTCTGGCACTGGATAAAATGACTGAGCCTATCAAATGAGTTCTACAGCCCTTAATTGATAATGGCAACAAGTCATGCCAGTCATTGGGGAACTCCTCATCTCCATCTCAAGTAACCTTGTGGATGAGGGTTGGCAAGGCCCTTGTCTTTCAAACATTTCAGATACTGTTTCTTCCTTTTTGGCAAGAACTCTCACTGATTCTGGAAGAAGACCAAGATATATCATGTGGTTGCTTTTTCAATTCTGACTTTGCTTTAGATAAAAATGCAGCTTGATTTGTTAAGACTGGGGAAAAATCTCCCCCTTCTTTTAATTTTCCCTTCTTGTTGGGGGCTCAAGGTGATGTCAGGAATGCTATTAAGTGGCACTTTTTGAGATGGCATGCTAGACACACGGTGGTCAGAGCCCTTTCACTTGCACCTTGGTTAATGGGCTTTTTATGGTACACTTGTGCACATAGAGTTTATGGCTCATTTCCTAAATTACCATTTGGAGGAGGGAAAACTTTCCCACTATAGCATGATGTACTATAGTATTTAGGCAGAGATATTATTCAAAACATGTAACACATCATTTATTTGATACCATTCATTAAGGTATCAAAATTGAAAGACCATTCATTAGTTTACCATTTCACACTGAGCTAAAATTCTCCAAGGGAGCGTTAGCATAATGGGCAGGCTTCCCATTATGGTAGTTTGGTACCCTTATGAAGCTGATGTCACCCATTAACTCACACTGAAACCTTAGACCCAAACTGAACACAGTCACAGTAACCTCCCTGATGACCCCATATAGGGAAATGTTTACCTTTGGTGCTTTTGTTTGCTTTTCTTGGGCAATATGAGATCTGATCAACTCTTAAAGTAAAAATCAAGCTGTAGTTCTTCCTCCTCATATAGTCCCATTACTCCAGGTAATGGATCCCCCTATTTTCTTGTAAAATTTATTGCATCCAATTTTATTCATTGTACACAGAAAAATAAAAGGTAGACATGAAGGTGCTACTTCCACTTTGTAAAATTGCAAATAGCTCTATACTTCTTAAAACATAGGGTTAAGACATATTCTCTGACACTTAATGAGTGAATTTAACTCTTCTTCTCTTTATTTTCCCCAGTCACTACTGAGGATGCTGTCATTTTATTTCCCATCACGATGCGAGGTTGAGGCAGTATCATTACTTTGCAAGTAAAAAGATCTGGCAAAGAGGAATCTCTTTTAACAGTAGAGAGTAAGTAGAAAAGAACTAGTGGGTTTTTAACTGATAAGTGAGTAAAGGTAACCTAAGGAAATAAAAGAAATGGAAAAATCCCCAGAACTGAGAGAAAAAGAAGGGAATAAGGATGTATTATCTCTTCAGTGTATTTTGAAATGACAGAAGCAATTTGCCTAGAAACTCTTTGTACCCAGTGAGAAATTCAAATGTGCAACAGATGTGTTATGTGCCTGATGTTTGGACTTCACGGTTCTTACTAATTATTAATGCTAATAATTAAATGTCAATTTAAAAGGATTGCACATATTTCTAATTGCTTTCCTAATATGTTAGAGGTTTAGATAAATAGAATGGATTATAGATAAAAAAAAATCTGGCATAAATCTATCCATTTAGCTATATTAGACAAATATTTATAGCAGAAAAAAAAATGGAGAAACCTGGAGAGAGTTTGACATTTTCTAAAATCTTCTGCTTACTGCCTTGAATTTTAAAAGTCAATAGTATAGTCATAAATACCTTTGATAGATGCAGTGGTACGGTGCTCCCCATCTCCACTGAAGGTCTATCAGGATGAAATAAACTAAAACTCTAAGGAGATGATTTCAATTAAGTAGATGGGTGGGAGTTATCTAGCAGTAAGGATGATGAAAACCTAGAATTACATGATTAGGCAGACCTTGAAGGTCCCTCCTGTAATCTCTGAAATTGTGATTAACTATGCTTGGTTTTCATTTGCCTGGGAGTATTAAAAGATGACAAGTAGAATCTAAGATATAATCTTGGGCACAGTGAGATTTAAAATTATGTTTCATATACGAGGGCCTTGTCAATGAGAAGTTTTATTCCTGTCCTCTGTATCACATGGTATATGGGCTACTCTGGAGGACTACGTTTTTCATTCTTTTAGTTTGTGTTACCAGCCTTAGATTCACCTGGATGGGTTCTGCAGAAGGCTTCTTGAGTGATGTTCATAGCAATTTCTCTAGTTTAGGGGTCAATTTTTCTGTAAATGTTTCCTTTTTACTACTTCTTCCATGTGGTCATCTCTCCTGGTGTCTGTGTCCAGTAAAATCAATGAAAACATAGAATCTTCCGGAATTTTTTCAGGACTTTCTGATTTTTCATTATTAGATTAGAACTGTTTTAACCACTCTGAAATTGATTACTATCAAGATAATGATACTGACTTGTGCATTGAGACATAACCTGTCTGTGGGCAACATGTGCAAATTATAATAATTTATAATAACTGCTATTTTTATTAACCTTTTATTTTTTTATTGATTGTACACACACACACGTACATGTATTACTTCATTGTCTACCCTGAGGTTCTTCCATCACCTTATCACCCATGAACTATCTTAATTTCTTGTTCCCCTCCCCCGATTTTACTCTCCTCCCCCTCTCTTGCTCTATGCTTCAGTTTTATTGGCAGTTTTAATTTTTTCTTGTCCATTTATTTGTGTGTTTGTTTTCCCTGTATCCCTCATATAAGTGGGACCATCTATATTTCTTGTTTTCTTTCTGGCTTATTTCTGCTAACATGATTCCTTCTAGCTCCATCCATGTTGCTACGGATGACATAAGTTTGTCTTCTTTGATTGATGAATAATATTCCATTGTGTAAATACACCACATCTTTTTCAACTATTGGTCAGTTTTCAACTTTTCATCAGTTTGGGGGCTTTTGGTTTGTTTCCATATCTTGGCAGTTGTAAATAGTGCTGCAATAAACATCCGGGTACTTGTGTCTTTTTGAGTTAATATAATAATTGTTAAGTCCAAAGGTCCCTATTTTACCAGCTCCCTAGGCAAAACCTGTTATTTTTAAAAAGAATAAAAACCATTTTTCTGGTTTCTGCAAATGCCTGAAGACTCATGCACTACCCCCTCATCAATTTTTCTCAGTGTTCCTCACTAACTTCCTTTACTGTCCCAACCACACTAAGATGAACTGCTTCTTTGTTTCAAGTAGAAAATATGACTTAAAAACAAACCAACAATCAACACACTTAATTTTTCTGTAAAGAATATCCTGAGTCTAAAAAAAAAATAAAATAAAAAAAATACAGAGAAAATCACCGAATGAAATACACATTTTAAACTGATATTGTTTTTATCTTGAAGCTGTGCACCCAACAAGGGCAGTGATATTTGGGTTAAGAATATTTTTTTTTAATTTTTATTTTTGCATATTTTACAATATATGATTGTATAACTTTTAATCCCCATGGGAACACACCCCCCCACACCATATCTCCCCTGGTTTCTTTGCCTCCTTTCTTTTTGCTGTTTGCTGTTTGTCCTTGTTTAGTCCTTTAGTCTTTTTTTTTTTTTTTTTTTTTTCCTTTTC
>PVHY01000484.1:138632-229811 GCA_004024945.1 Uropsilus gracilis | reverse complement strand
GGGGGGGGGGGGGGGGGGGGGGGGGGGGGCGCGCAAAGAACCCCGTGGTGCCGGTACCAGAAGCCCCCAGGAACAGACGTCTCTGGCTCTCCGTCAGCAGAGAAGGGGAAAGCGCGCTCACCTGGACAGCGCGGCTTAGCGGCACAGAATGCTGTCGCCCTGCTTGTTCACTGCGCCGGCCTGGAACAGCAACGGAACACCAAGGGAGAGGTTAGCAAGAGCGAGCGCCGGGCTCCTCGCGGTCCTGGAAGCCTCCTGCGAAGCCAGGCTGATGCGCCGAAGCCCCCACCCCAGCCGGCGGCCCCGGGGGCCCTTTCCGGGCCCAGCAGGACTTGACAGCCCAGGATGCGCGCACCCCAGGTCCGGCCCCGAGCGTCCCCCATCCCGACACGCGCTCTCCGCTGCCAGCCCGGCGGCGGCGGCGGCGGCGGCGGCGGCGGCGGCGGCGGCGGCCCGGGGCGCAGCGAGAAGGGAGGGGGTGCTGTCATTCTCCGCCGCCTCTGCCTCTGCCCGGAGGCGGAGGAGAGCCCGCCTCCGACCACCCCCGCCACCGCCCTCCCGGACCCCCGCAGCGTCCGCCTCAGCTGGGGCGGCTTCTCACCGGGTCGGTGTTGAGCGTGGTGAGCGGGGTCCGCGGCGGCCCGGCCGGACAGGTCCCCGCCGGGTGGTGCGGCGGCGCGGGCGGCGGCGGCTGCCTCAGCAGAGCCGGGTGCGTCTCCAGCGCCAGCTGCAGGTCCAGGATGTAGTCGATAACGTGCTGCAGGATCTCCACTTTGCTGACTTTCTTGTTGGGCGGGATGGTGGGCACCAGTCTCCGCAGGCGGCTGTAGCAGTCGTTCATATCGCACTGCAGGCACAGCGCCGGCTCGTCCGCCGCCGCCTCGGCCGCCTTGCAGCGCGCGGCCGCCGCCGCGGCCGCCGCGGCCGCGGAGCCGCCCAGGCTGTGGCCGTGCTCCGCCAGGCAGCGCAGCGCCAGCTCCCCGCCTCCGCAGCCCGACGGCGCCTTGCGGCCCGAGGGGCGCACGGGGCTCACCGCCTTCATGGTGCGCGCCCTGCGCCCGGTGCGAGCGGACCCGCGGGGGCGAGCGAGGGAGGCTGGCAAGCGCCGGGCCCCCGCCCGCGGCCGGCTCCGCGCCCCTCGCCTTGGCGCCCGGCGCCGCCGCTCGGGGCACACGACGCTCCCGCCGATCTCGCACCCAACAATTGACGGGAGGGTCGCTCCGGGTTTTGCTAGGGGATCTCTGGCTCAGTGGGCGACACTCGACCGGGACCCAAAGCAAGGAAAATCAAAAGCACCGGACGGAAGCAGCCGCCCGGCTTCCCTCGTCGCTCCCTTCGGAGCTCCGATTACAGCTCGGCCGCCGCGGCCGCGCTCCCCTAGCCCGAGGCTCCCCCACCGCCGGCACCAACTCACGGCCGCGCCTCCTCTACGCTCTGGCCCGGCCCGCCGCGCAGCTGTATTTATAGCCCCGCGAGCCCAGGGGGCGGGGCCACGAGCCGGCCGGGTCGCCGCGCGAACCGAGCGGAGCCGGGCTGGGCGCGCGGGCGGGTGAGCCGAGGGAGGCGGCGAGGGCGGGGGCTCCGGGCGGTGCTGGGGGGCGGGGAGCGGGCAACCGGAGGACGGGTAGGCGGGGGGTCGGGAGTGGCCGGCCAATCAGGCTGACGGTGCCACCTCAGGGAATGACACTCGGGCCAATGGGAAGGGCACTCTATTCCGTCAACGCTGTGGGTGGGGGTTCTGAGAATAGAGAGCTGGGTGGGAGTTGGGCCAGGCTGGTGTGTGCCCTAGGGAGGGGAAAAGAGAGGGAGAAGTTCCTACGAAGAACTGCGGGAATGTGCGGCTGGAATTCACTCTCCCCGGCTTAGGCTACCGAGGGAGCGCAGGGCCCAGCTGGAGGAGATCCTGCCACTCCTGACAGCACGGCGCCCGGGGACCCTCTGCCACCCATCGCTCCATCTCTGGGGTTCCTGTGCCTTCAGAAGGACGCTAGCGGTTCTGGAAGGCACGTTTGTTCTGTTCTGTTTCCCCACTCCGTTTCATTATTTGCCTTTTTTTTTTTTTTTTTTTACAATTGCCGAAACCACAATGATGGAATGGAATGCGTAGCTTTTCCGTTTCCTTTAAAAAGAAATAATTAAAAAAAAAAAAAGGTAAAGCTTAGCAAAAAAGGAGGAAAAGAGTACCGAAGGCAGAGTTTTAGTGAAGGGATATGTATGTATGCATTTATATATTTACGTTTATATATACATACATACACGCATATAAAATGCTGTAGGGCTTTTTTTTTTTTTAAACCCATCAGGATGCAAAAGTGGGCTTAGGAAATGCAATTGCCTTCAGCATTAAATTAGAGCACTTACATATTAAAAATGCATAGGTACGGAGTATTTAAAATTCCACCATGGCATATAATATTAATCCGTTTTATGTAAAATTCATACCTGTAACTTAATGTGGGCCACTAATGCACGGCTTCACACGTATTAGTCAGCGTGCCCCCCCCCCCACCCCGCCGCTTTAAATAAGATGCTGAAAATATCCAGTCTCCTTCTTTTGCAACAAAGGATTAAAATTCACTCTTCCCTTATTGGAGTCCTGGTTGGAGCACACCGTGCGGAAAAGTGAGTTCATGAAGGACGTTTGTGTCAAATTTCTAATGGCGAAGCTGTCCTTCAAGGTTTCAAAATCAAACTGCACGGGGAAATTTGTGATAGAGTCTTGTGTGTACACCTCAAGGCAAGCAAAGGAGCACTTCAGAGGAGAGTGAGCAGAAAAGCTCTCAGTCGTTGGGAAGGAGAAATTTGAAGGTCTGGGTCCCACCAACCGCCCACCTTTTGAGAAACTAAAAGACATTAACTCAAGAAAGGTTTACATCTCTATGTCTGTAGTAGGTTGGGGTCATCCTTTTCATACATGATGGAGAGAAGGAATTAGGGCCTCATCTTGTTCTGTTTTCCCCTAAGGAAACCTTTTCTCCTTCCTTTCTCAGAAATGAAATACCCACATCAGACAGGCATTTTGCTCAGCCATGTGCGTGCTTTCTGACAATTGCACTGCTCTTTCCTCAGAGCACTTTCTTTGACCTGATGAAATGAGTGGTAGTAACTAGTCAGTGCTGTTATCAGAGGTACATTCAGCCATGCCCCTCTCCCCTCATCTCATATATTCCTACCTCTAGTAATTGTTTGGAAGCAAGTGACACTCTCAATTACTTAGTACACACATAGAGCATCTGAGCACTTACTTACCTAAAAAAGCAACTTTGCAATAAAACCCCAAAGTTGGGTTTTTTTTTTTTTGAATACTGGCAGAGTTGATTACTCTTCAGTTAATGTAAATACACACAGTTGATATTGCTCTTTGAGATAGAAAGCTCGTTTAGGGAGCACCAGTGGGCCTGAACTATTCTCTTGGTGCCAGTCATATCAGCACAGATAATAATGATAAATGGATCTGTGCAAAGACATTTTGTTCCTTGAATTTGTTTTCTCTTTCATAGAGTTTAAAAGCTGCTCCAAAATTTCAAACCTCAAATTTTTCTGTTTGCCAAAATTTGATGTGCTCAGGGCACACATATTTCAAAACTTTATATACCCTAACTTGATTTAATTTAAACCTTAAGTTTTCAATATGTGACACAATTTTTTAAAAATCCTAGTCATCTTTTTGGATTTTGCTCAACCATGGTGTGAGAAGTGCAGAGACTCTGAGCGTCAGGTTTTGTTGGGGTTACTTTGCATGACCAGCTCAAAGTCTGAAAGGCTGTGTTGTGTGGGGGATAAGTGCAAAGGAATGTACTGGGGTCACATGATTGAGAACACCCAGGAAAAATGTGATACCCAAATCCTGCCAGCAGAGTAGGCAGAGACAAGTATTATATTCCTATTTTTGAAGGGTAAAAGGCATGATGATTTTCAGAAATTAGAGTGTGTCATAAAATGTTCTACAGTGGAAATAGGGATGTGAGCCTGTTCATTTTGGCCCCCTGAACCCAGATTATTGGAGGGGAAATGCAAGGTAGTGTTCTGTATGCTTATACTCACCCACTTACATGATGTCCCAGCTGAAGTTGAGGAAGACTCCCAGCACTGATAGTTCAAAACAGAGTTTACTCAGCTAACCTGTTCCTAGAAATGCCTTAAAGCTAAGTTTTCCCTACAGTCAAAGAAGGAACTGACAGCTTTCCACAGTCCTTCCTTTCATGTCTAAATATTTCACTCACACTTGTGAAAAGAAGGTTGACTAGACGAAACCTTTTTTTGCTATGAAAGTGCTAGAGACTCCCCAAATGTACTTCAAGAGGGGCTGTGTTGAACAATTCATAGAGAATTGCTAGGAAGCACTAGTGACTGGAGTAGAGTTCACCACCCTCCCCCAGATAATGAGGTCTGCTGCCCTAGTTCAGGACACATTCTAGATAGATGCTAACCAGACCCTGACTGAACTACAGCACCCAGTCTCTTAGTATTCACAATCACCCTGTGTTTACAGGAAGCAAGGGTATCCCAGCATAAGGTGTTTTCAGTCCAAATGTGTTTTTAGGGCTTGGTCCTGCTTTCTCCATGACCTCCTGTGAAGCAGCAGGTGGCTAAGAAACACCAATAAGCACCTGCATTCCCATCTGTGGCTCCTCTCGAGATGTAAGTGGTCCCTGAAGGAGGCACATGTGTTCTTTCAGGGGAAAAGATACCACTATGTCTTCTGTAACAGGAATGTCCCTTACCTCAAAAGACTAATTTGGGCAGTGTGGCAATTTGAGCTCAAGGCTACTTTATCTAGAACTCAGAATTAAAAATTTGTATTTCCCTTGCATGGTTAGTACTAGAACTGGAAACACTGATAATCTCTTGGTCTGACCAGTCTTGCGAAAGAGTAATGGGAAGGGGCAGGAGGTTATGTATGGACATAGGTGGGTAGATGTGGTTATCAAAAGCACGTACTTCAAGAACTTTAAAAGGTAGGGTGTTGAAATCAAAAGTAGGTGAGTCTTTAAAAGTTCTCCTTAGACAGATTAAAGACAGAAAGTGAATGAGAAGAGGCATATTTGCTTTTATCTTAAGAGATGTAAAGTTCTCAAAAGTCAGACTCTCTGGTCTTCAATGTTGGTTGATTTACTAGTTTGTTATCTTAAAGCTGGATTCCTAAATTCATGAACCTTTCCCATACAGAACAAGGACAAATATTAAATCTATTTTATATTATGTTTATGTAATATATATGGTTTGTGTATTAGAACTTGCATAAAGTTCTTAATACAGTGTCTGGTACATTGTTAGTGTACAAACAATGTTAAAGTTATTATTTTTGGCAAACACTGTCTCCCACTTTGTGGGTGGTGTTTTCATTCAGCTATCTTTTTTGAAAGCAGAAGTTTTTCATTTTCATGAGCAGTTCATCAGTTTGTTCCTTTATGGATCAGCCTTTTTGCATTGCACTAGGAAATCTCTACATAAACCAAGGTAATGAAGTTTTTCTTCTAGAAAAGAAGTTGTAATATTTTGGCAGTGATAGTCCCATGGAGCACAGCTTAGGCAGTCACATGGGGTCCCATGCTTGGTTTAATGCTCTGCTTGCTTTAATGTCTGTCTGACATTCTTAGTAATTTTTGAACTGGAGAACAAACTTGCATTTTTCATTATCACATTACAGTCTGCAAATTATATGGCCAGGACTGGCTTTAGGTCCTGTTGAGGTCATAACCCATTTTGAGGTTAATATTGTATGTGGTTCATGATATATAGAGTGAAGTTAGAATTTTTGCATGTAGATCTCCAATTGTTCCATGAACTTTTGGTTGAAAAGATCACACTTTTTCCTTTGGATTGCTATTGTGTCTTTGTCAAAATGGCTTGTGTGTATGTCTGGCTCTAATTCTGCCTTCTGAATTCTGTTCTGCTAGTCTGTTTATCTGTTTTGATGCCCAAACCACATTACCTTGATTACTGTAACTACATAATAAGTCCTGAAATCCATCACTGTTGGTCTAATTTTTCTAACTTTCCCTTCTTTTTCAAGGTTGTTTTGGTGATTCTAGGTACATTGCATTTCTATGTGAAATTTAGAATCTGTGAACTCTAAATTCTTCACAGAAAAGAATATCCAAAATATGTCAAAAAAGCACACTGAGAATATATAAAGGAGCCTCAAAACTCAAAAATAAGGAAGCAATCTCATTTAAAAGTAGACACAAGAATTAGCCAGACAGTCCATGAAATGAAATATACAAATGACAAATGAGTGCATGAAAAGACGCTAAACAGTTGATTATTTGGGCCATGCTTCAAAACTGCAGTAAGTTATTGTGAACATGTCAGAACTGCTAAAATTGAAAAGTCTGACCATATTGAGGTAGAAAAACTGGAAAAGTTCTAAAATGAGGAAGGCTACTTTACAAAATAGTTTGTTGATTTCTAAAAGAGTTAAACATACATATGTCAAACATACATATGACTCATTCATTGTACATAGATATTTGCCCAAGAGAAATAAATCCATATACCCAAGAACCATGAAAGCATGAAGAAGTGAATGGACATGAGAATGGTGGATATGTTTATTATTTTTATCTTGATAGCAGTTTCACAAGTATATAAAATGTCAAAATGTATGAAGTTGTGCTATATTCTATATCAACTTGTCAAATTGTACTATATATAGCATATATCATATGTATTTTATTGTATGCCAATCATATTTCCATAAAGTTGTTGAAAGAATATTATTTTAAAATTAACATGGATTTCAGAAGAGTTCTTTTCCTGATACCACCAGTGTTAATTATTTAACTTTCATTCATAGGCATTTTATAGCCTCTCTCTTTTTCGAATCCTTCATTATCATACTGTTCTCAGTCAGGTATTATATCACCAACTGAATGTTAATGAAATATCCCCACAAAGTAGGCATGAGACTTGTACTGATTTAATATTTCGACTGTCATGGTTATCATTGGTACATTCAGTCACTTGCTGGAAGTGGACTAAGCTAAAGGCCACATGCATTTCCTGTTTTGTATTACTCTGGCATGGTATGGATGCCTGGCTCTGAGGAGGACTCAATCTGATCCTTTGAATACCTTTTCCCTTGTGCAAAACCTAAGACTAGGTTCTGGACTCTTTGTGCTTCACCCTATTTGTAACCTCTGCTATTTCAATTACCCCATATTAGCAGTTGCTTTGGGGCAAAGATGCACTGGGTGGAGAAGATAAGAAGCCTCATTATTCTATAGTCATGATGGACTACCATTTTTCCTCTCTCCCTACCCCTCCCTCAAGACAATAAACAATTTATCAGGATTATATGCATTCACTTCCTTCCAGAGCTGGGAGTGAAAATTCCCAATAGGCAGCCTATGTTTGCCTCTAAAATCCTATGGTTCATTCTGTAGTCTGAGTTTTTTCCCCAAGAAGAGGGATCTATGGGGGGTGGAATGAGGATTAGCTGCTTTGAAAGCCGCAGAGAAAAGCTTTAGATTAACAATAGGGGGCAGTATCCTTGTGCATAATACAGTCATAGATATTTACTGTCTACTGATGTCTATGGCATTATAGAAAGCATCTTATGGTAAATGAAAGGTTATGAAGATGCCAAAGAGACCAAGTTCTTGCTTTGGCTCATCATAATCCTTTAGGAAAGAAGTTCAGGAAAGGAACTATTTATTATTGTCTATTGTTGTTGTTATAAAAATTCACCCCAATAGATACTGATCTTTCACCATTTGTTGCATTCTTTAAGTAGGTAATACCACAAATGAAGTCATTGTAAATCACTGTCCAACTCACAGCACAAACTATTGCTAGATTTACATTGATGAAAGAGTTTTAGTTGTCTCCCTTTTAAAGTGAATGCAAAATGAACACAAAGTATAGAGTGTAATTAAACATTTCACTTTAAGAGCTTAGAGGAAAGACACGTAAATGAACACTAACTTGCTTCACACTTTAATAATGCTGAATATGAATTCATCACAGTAAATTTGACTTTGTTAAGAGAAAAATCTTTCCTATTTTCTTACTATCTAGGTCATGGTTCCTACGAACAGATACAATGTTCAAGAAATAGTTGCATTTTTTTCCCTGAAGAGGAATTTTTGGACCATTTCATAGGTCTCACTTAGTCTCTCTGGCTGTTGTCTGACTTCCCATCTCAGTGATCTGTGTACCTGTAGTGGAGAATGACTTTGTAGACAGTGGGTGGACAGCCAGGAAACTCACTTGCATGTGAAATAATTAAGCAGCTACATTTTCTGCTAGTAAAAGAGGGACAGCAGAGCACCAAGGGAATAAAACATGCAGAGTTAAAGGAAAAGGAACTGAAGTAACTGAAAATTATCAATGTTGGTGACTACGTATGAAAATAGTCCAGCTTAGACAAAACCATCCATTTGAGAGGTATTGCAGGTAGAATTATTTCCCTTTGAATAGAATTAAATGAGGTTTATAATCTTTAAAGACTGGAAACCACTGATGAAATATGTTTTCTTGAAGTCTAGCTGTTGGACAGAATAATCTAAATATGTAATAAAGCATTCCCAAATACTTGGCCTAGTGGATCAATGTTTATTGCTTTTAAAACATTCTGTTCAGTAGGTGAACGTGAATGTAAGACTCTGCATTCTGTTCTAAAAACAAGTTATCATGAAAAATAAGAAGTTGTGCCAGCTTTGTAAAAATGCTACATATATTGTCATTGAGGCTTCTGGGCATAAGATTGGAATATATGTATCAAAGTAACTTGTTGAAAATGCTTTAACCTTGGTTATAAACCCATTGTTTTTCTTTTACCAGGTAACTATCCCATGTACTCCATTAAATGAGTTAGCCCTTTGGCAGATTATTAAGTGGGCAATATTTAGCATTCTAACACTATCCATCAACAGTTATCACAGAACTGCCAACTCACATCTTGGTTATTTGGCTGGAGAAGACACAATGCTTTCTTTTTAGGAAAATCATCTTCATGTACCAAAGAGATATCTGCTTCAGACCTCTTTGAGTCATCTCAAACCTGAAACTTCAGCCTGAGTTTAAGGATCTCTGTGAATTGATCCTCCATTCAAAAAATTTCCCTTTTAATCAAGGTAATTTATTCTTGCCCAAATATGTGTCACATGTCTAGTATACAACAAGACTGTGCTCAAGAAAAATAAAGCCCTTCGCTTCATGGGGCTTGCTGTTTAGAAAATGGTTTAGGGAAATGAAACATTAATTGATTTGACATGATAAGTTGGGTATAACATTCCAGGCATGCATGGTGCATAGTAGGGACAGAAATTTGAGTCAGTCAGAAGAAACTTTGAGAGGGTAGAGTTGCTCCAGTTGGATTTTGAATACCTGGGTGACTTCATCCATGGAGGAGAGCTGCCCAAGGAGTGGGAGTCACTGACTTGGGGAACAGAACAGCAGGAGTCCCTGCTATTGTTCCCTCTGCTGCAGTTCAAGCATCTGATTCACATTTTCTTACCTTCAATTAGTACTTTTCTTATACATCACATGCTAGTTTTCCCATCAAAGACATTTTTACTCTCTTCTAATCCACAGCAACCAGCTCTTTCACAAACACTATAGGATTTAATATGATGTACCTTCTTCAGCTAGGAAGTCATGTCTCATTAACTTCCTGACAATACTTCTAAAGAGTAACTTTATTGATTTTTTATTTTGTTAAAAAATTACAAATTGCCAAAACTTGAAATAATATAAAGATGAAAATAAGGGTGAAGCACCAAACCATACCTAGAAATAATCATGAACATTTTATTGTGCATATCTCCCCATATATATATATTATATTTTGAAAAAAGATTTTATTTACAGTACACACTTCGGGGAAATCTACTTTTAAAGTCTTATCATGTGGATTCATTTTCATATCAGTATTTATTTATCTGCACCTTGATTTTACAGTGGCATCGTTTTCTACTATATAAGTGTTATATATTTTTGCCATAATTTATTAACAAACACTTTGTTATATTGCTTCTGATTTTTTATATGTATTCATATCATGTCTGGTGCTCTTATTTCATCTTAATAATACACAATTTACACTCATTGACAGTTCTAGTCACACTATGTCAGATTAGTGTTTAGATCTTCAACTAGATCTAAACACAGTGCAAGTATCTTAAGGCCAATTCTTCCTTGTCTTGTGCTACTTTAGACTTATTTATATATTAATGGTCAAGTTACTGTTCAGGTGGGTTGTCATAATTGTCTAGGATGACATCATAATGAAGAGTTGTTCAGAGGTAACGTTCAGACTTTGTATTCAGGGAGCAGCCTGGTCTAGGAAATAGGAAGGGGGAAAGGTTGGGGCAAGTTAGTTATGTCTGAGTCAGCTGCCATCCCAGAAAGAAAGTGTTAGGATACCTGCTAAAACTTTCAGAATTTTCTAGAGATTTATCAAGTGAGGGTGTTGGTGGGAAGGAAAGGTCATAGGCATGGAAAACGGAATTTACACTTCTCATGAGCTGAAGTGGGACTGATACATACCTACTGAGTCATCATGTCCATGTTTTCCCAGCCTGTTAGATCTTTCTATTCAGAGTTCATCTCTAGATGGAGTCTCCATACCTTTCTATATTTTTTTTTCTCAGTCATTTACACTCAGAATACCCTCAGAGTTACAAACAAATTTGACAGAAAAATTTATTTATTCTTCTAAGCCATCATGTTCACCTGCATTGATCCAGTCCTTTTATCTCCCCAGGTGAAATCAGTTTGATTGTGAAATAATAGTAACCACCATCTGATAACAAAAGATAACCCACCTATCTTGTTGGTAAGAGGAAAAATATATATGCAAACAAGACAATAGTCAAATTATGAAAGGAAAGTGCCTCACAACAGTTGAGTAGACTAAGAAGTTGTGGTATATGTACACATATACACAGTGGAATGTTACACAGCTATGCCAAAAAGATCAATCTTGCCATTTTCAACAATATGGAGGGTACTGGAGAGGGTTATGCTAAGCAAAATAATTCAAAAGGAGAAAGACAAATGCTAGGTGAGTGGGGATATAGAGAAACAAAAGAACAGGTAAAATGAAAACTAAACAAACCCTAGAAATCTAACTGTAGAGTTGAGGCTACCCATATGGGGAGGGAGAAGATAGGAGACAATGTGGAGGGAACCCAACAGACTATGTCTGGAGGAGTTTGGGTAATTTGGTGATGGGTGTCTGGGGCTAATATCATCTGAAGAGGTGTGATCCTTTATCCCTAAATTATACACAATATTGTAAACCAATGTTACCACAATAAAAATATTGCAACAATAAATAATAAATGCAAACAAGAAACAAATAGAAAAGTAATCTTTATCAAGTTTCTCTAGGAGACTGTTCATTTTATTGAGCGATCAAACATAGAATTATGTAGTATAAGCAGGGTACAAGTAGCTTGTCAAGGGTAGAGCTTAGAAATAACTCTTATAATGTCATCAATATTACTTGTTTATTTGGGCAAAATTTGTCTTGCAGTACAAATGCCATTTAAGTATAAAAGTGACTCTTCATTTTCTCCTTTGGAATATGATTAATATTTTAACTTGTTGTTGATGAGACAGCAGTATTATAATCCAGGCAGTCAGAAAATCATTAGTTTCTGAAAGAAGATGAAAGAGTAATATCAGAGCTCTCTTCTGTGTCTTGCCATAGCATGTTTGCTAAGCCATCAACCTCCTGAGGCACCTTTATAACTGTCCTGGTGAACAGAAGAATGGCCATCATTTTACTAAAATGGTGGCTCTAAAATCTTTATAGCAGGTGCTATGAGGAAGTATCTTTCTTGCTTCTGACTTGTGTAGCCCTTAAGTGTTATTTGTGCTATGGCTCCATAAAAGGTAGAATTATTTCAAACAATGGTAAGAAGTAGTGGCCACCATTCTACCTTTGCTGTTCTGGTCATTAAATTTGCAGATACTTCTAGATGTTAGGAGGAAGCCAACAGGGTGGAGCAAGCGCACTGACCAGCTCCAAAGACCTTTTTCCACACCCTTTCAACTTGGCAGGAGGGAAACCAGCCCAAAAGCTCCCTGTTCTCATTCTCTTGTCACAAATAAAAATCACTCATCTATAAGAATATGGCTTCTCATCTTGGCCACTTAAATTTTTATAACTTCCAATGATCATAATATATGCTGAGCAAAAGCTGCTTGATAGCCAGTTGAAATAAATGTGGATAATTGGAAAGTATCTGGCCCTTACAGAACAAATACCCAGACTTTCTAGCTTACTTAGTGAAGAAAACATGAAGGGTTATTACAGGTATACAATTCTGACATTGAGGAATGTAACTGCAAAAAAGCTAAAATTGCTAAGTACAGTGTTTTGAAACAATGAGTTATCTTAGTGACAGTTGCTAGAACATGGTATAGATATTATCAAACAAGCACATAAAACTTCCTGTGTATTCACATATTTAAAATCAGAAGATAATGACTGGTTGGGAGGATGGACGTGAAATTATCTAGATCTTTTCCAAATGGAAATTTCTATGATTCTGTGGCCTTCTTACTTCACTGTGCAGGCTATTCCCTCTTAATTTGCAATTAACTTTGCAATTATAGTTTTAGTAAAATGCTCCACTGGTCTTCAGTTCTAAGTGCCTAATATCACTATAGATGGGCAACAAAGAGATAAACAGGCACACTGGTGGTGTAGGTGCTTGACCTATGTCAATAATACTAGCATTCTTTCTTGGAGGATATTCAACACTTACTTTAAAGCCTCCTATTTTTTATGTGCATGTCTTGTCTATTACCATCAAGCATGAGGATCTCATCTATCACTGAGAAACATTTATGTTTATGTGGTAGTGGTGCTTCTGATATGCAAAGTATGACTTTATATATATTATTACTTTTCATTTGCATAAGTCACCAAAATAACTAATCTCATTATTCTATTTTCTTATTGTACAGATAAATTCTGGTTCTCTTCCACATTTTTATTGATCTTTTTCCCCCAGGAAGCAAAGATTAGATGATTTTAAAAAATTGCAACTACTCACCTTATGATTCTGATCCATGGATTCTAGAGACCTATACTCAGCAAACATGAGTTACTTGAAGGAGGTGATAAGATAAATCTCACTTTCATCATCTTAAATCACTGGCAAACAATCATTTTGATGAAAGCATAACAATTGAAAGTAGTTCAAGCTAGTTCCCAAATGATGTACAAATACTTTCCTGTGTTTTCTGTGTACTTGCTTAGAGTGCAGGTACCTAGAAGCCACCACTAGTTGTTCTGCTTCAGGTAATTTAGGAACAGTGATTCAAAGATCACATTTTGTAAAACACTAGCCTAAGCAAATCAATAACATAAATTTAAAAAGTAAACACTGTACCTACAGGATTTCATCATACCAATAGATTTTTCAAGACAGAATTTTTTGAGTTACTGGTGCAGAAACTTTAGATATCGACACATCATGAGTGAGGATGAGTTGAAGAGGATCTTGGAGGTGGAGTTTTATACAGAAAATGATGATGGAGCAGCCAGTGGCAGCTATCCCTTACTGAGCAATGAAATGGCTTTAGAGGTATATCATTTTCATACTCCTGACTGGTATCATTGCAAAATGAAAGACCACATGAAAGCAGGTAGCAGGTGTGATCAGGAGTAAATGTAGATTAAGAACTCTGAAAGAGAAAAAGAAGTCAATCAGTCAAACTAATTTATAATCTGTATAACTATATCAATAGCTCTGTTTAAAATTACTCAGACTCACTTTCAGATGTTTGATCACTACTCATTTAGTTATTAGCATTCATGTACATGTTGTGTTTTCATGCTTAGTATTAAGCCAGGAATGACTAGGGAAAGAAATTGTCAGAAAATGAACACAAAAAACCCGAGATGAACAGGGTAAACTGGTTCTCCAAATATAGACTCTTCAGAGAGAAAGGAGGAGTAGCGTTTACCCAGCCAAGTTTCATGTTGAAGGAGAACTCCCAGAACAGTGTAACCACCACGGCAGTTTTGGCATCACTGTTTATCATTGCCAGAAAAGATGAGGGTGGGGCCCTTTTTCTGACAATGAAAACTTTTCAGAAATTTGATGAGAACAACATGAGCTCACTGTCCCAAAGATCTCAGAATTCAGCAGAATGTAAGCCCTGAGAAACTTAACTCTAGTCCTTTATTTGAAAAATGGTTACAGATAACACAGCTTCCTATGAAGCTGAGCTTTGTCATTTCTGTAATGAATAAGTTATCTGAAAACAAAATCGAAGGGTACAAGGTTTCAGTTATGCAAGATGAATAAATTCTAGAGCTATGTAGATACAGCATAGACCTTAGTCAACAGTACTATATTATAGACTGAAAATTTTGTGAAGGGAATAGACCTTATTATGGGTTCTTATTATACACACAAATGTTAATTATGACAATGTATACATATTTAGGGTAGGAGGAATATTTGGGAGGTGAATATGCTTATGGGATAGAGTTTGGCAATGGGTTCATTGACCATACTCATGACTAAACTCATCAAATTGTACCCATTAAATATGTACAGGGAAAAAATCAGGTGATTGGTGGTGGGGGAGAGTATGATTTACGTCCTGCATGATAGTCTGAAAAACTCATGGTTTCCAACTCTGGAGAGGGCTGAGACTTAAGACCTCAGTTGGCCCCAGGCCTAGCTCTCCCGCTGCCTGGGCGAGGCTTATGTAATCTCTGATTCAGCTTCCCCATCATCTCTGCATTGAGAGACTAGAACTGTTGATCTATAAGGTTCTGCTCAACTCCCATCATTGGTGCTTCTAATTAATGGATTAATGAGTTCATTTGGGGTCTTGTTTTAAAAAGACTAGGTTGCAAGTCATTATGAATTCCCATCCCAAATAATAATGGCAATGTCCTCAAGCTAGTTTTTAAGCATGGTCAATGGGACAGTGAGAGACATGGAGAGCCTCTAATTGTGTGAAGACCATTTTATAAAACATGAGGAGGCTGGATGTTCTTATAATAATTCAGGCTCTGACCAGGTTGATTCAGTAGGGGTGGTGGAAAGTAATTAGATATATTTTGAAACTACTGCTTGTGGGATTTCCCTATAGAATGAATGTGAATTACAGAGAAAAGAGGAGTAAAGAAAAAGTAAAGAAAAAGGAGTAAAGAAAAATAGTTTTTGGTCTTAATAACTTCAAGGAAAGAATTAATCATGATTGCTGGATAAACTATGAGTGGAATGGGGTTGGAGGAAATTGAGATGCCCACTGAACATCCAAATCATGATTTAGAGTAAATCCAAGAATATAAAAATTGAGAGTCAGAGGAGATATTTGTGCTGGAAACACAAATGTGGGAATGATTATCTTCACATTAATGGTAGGGAAAGCCATGAGACTTGATAAGATTTTCCAAGGTCAGAGTATACCTGGAAAGGATGTTTCAGGATGTTCAGAGGTTAGGGAGATGAGGAAGTAGCAGTGAAAGAGTCTGAGAAGAGTTGCCACTGAAGAAAAGAAAGAAGTTCAGGGAATACTTAAGTCATGTCAAATGTTCTAAATAAGGTCCAGGCTGGAAGAAACTTCAGAGACAAAGGGGTAACAAAATGCAAGGTACCTTATAATCTCATTTTCAGTTTATCCTTGGTATCCTTGAGCCATGAGCATAGAAGAAAAGAGAGATAGTTTATATTATTTTTTAATTTTATTTTTTAAAATTGATTGCACACACATGCATATATTTACATTGTTGTATACTCTTGAGTTTCTCTCACCACCTTGTCACCCAGGAAACATCATCGTAATCTCTTGTGCCCATCCCTCCCCTGATTTTACCCCCATTTCCTGTCCCCTGTTCTATGCTTCAGTTCTCCTGACAGTTTGTTAGTTTTAAGTTTTATTGTCCTTCTATTTGCTTTTTTTTAAAGAAGGGAGATATTTTAATGTGATATATTTAGAATACAGGCAGAAAGATATTAATTGGAGTCAAAAAAATACTCTCTCCTACTTCTCAATTCAGTCTACTAGGGCACCATATGGTTATTTCTTCCAAGACGAAATTATTTTCCTGGATGTGCAATGATCTGATGGAGTGGAAACAGTTATTCAAAGGACCAACTTCCCAACCAGAGGAATGTTTATAGGAGCTTTTCAAAATGAAATAAAAAAATATCTCTCCCCCCTTCTTACTCATCACTTGAAAATATTCCTGGGTTTCTCTGTAAATGGGATACATGAAATGGATGAATGAGCTCTAGCACAATGACTATTGGCTAAGGGGTACACTGCAGACCCAGAGTCTCTGAGGAGTCCCTTAGTGGAACTGTCTTCAGCCAGTTCACGTTGATATTGAGCTCTATCCTGAAGAGCTCCTCTTATATGACACCCTCCCCCCCACCGCCCCAGCTCTGACATCCCAGATCTGATGTTCACTAACTAGTCTGTGAAGTCAGTTCTATTTATCTGCTTCCTCTCCAGTGACAGGAGACAGTTGTGGTTTCCAGCTTGGTCTCCCCACTCTTTCATCTAGGTCCTTCTCACAAATACCTCTTCTATTTGACCTTTTGCAACCAAGATTTCAGAATCCCATTTATGAGAGCGATATGGTCTCAGTCTCAGAGAGAATGGTCTTCTTGGTAATTTGGGGGAGAAAAGGTTACAGGTTAATTATAAAGCTTAGATTCTCCACCAGGCACATTATGCAGCAAATTTTTCTAATTAGTCAGTGTTTCAACTCACTGGATGTTTATAATTTTTGGTTCTCAATTATGCAGATTGTACTTGTATAGGTGTAAGCTCTGGGAGGAACCCTGCAAAACATGCTTCCTGTTATGCTATCTGGTACACTGTTTACCTGATATTACCTGGTGACATCTGCTTATCAGAACATAATTCAGCATGTCATTCTCTTGTCACAGCCACCTCACATGTCACGTAATGAGAATATGGTGAATGTTCCTTTCTCCCCTTATTTATCTCAGTTAAGTATCAATTCATAACAACAGGAACAACATAATTTTTGTCTTCCTAAATTTTCTGTCAAATATGAATTATTGAAGCAATGAATACAACAAAAAAGATATACCATCAAGAAACTTCCACTGTAAATATTTCTACATTTTGCTGTCCCATATTTAGTTTTAATTAGTAAATGAGTGTGGATATTCCACAGTGACTTGTGTAACTTAATGAGGGATCTTGGAGATATCAGTTGTGGCTGAAGATAATAAACTTAAAGAAAAAAAAACAACTAGAATTCCAGGAGATCTTCTAGAATACAAATGCAAATGGAAGGTTCAATCAGTCTGGAAGACAAAGCTGAAACAATTTACAAAGAAGCCATTTTGGGGTGAATTTTGAGATTCCTGACACATTTGATTTCAGTTCATCTACTTATGGGTTCATCTTTGAGTGAATTTGATTTCCTTGTCTATGCTCCAAACATAGTTCTTATCAAACTCCAACTTTTAAAAATATAAGCTTTTAATCTGAAATAATTTTAGATATACAGAAAAGTTGCAAAGTTAGATCCTACAGCTGCTGGGTGCCTCCCCTCTCCAGTTCCTCCAATGTTAACACCTTATGCAATAAAGATACATTCTAATGATTAGAATCTATTAATGTTAACCTGGTTGTATGATATATATAATATATTCATATTTGTATATGGATATAAACTTCATTTGGATTCCACCAGTTTTCTACTACTCTTTACTAATCTTTCCCGTGATCCAATCCAGAATACCAAATTGCATCTAAAACTCCAACTTTCGAGAAAATTTGGACAGAGTTAGAACTAAGATGATGTTAGACCTACTGGGGGATGACTGAGATTTGGTATCATGAAGAGCAAATAGAAACAACATAGAAATAAGCATAGGAAATGCCTTCACTATAAGAATATAACTATCATTATATTTCTAGAAATTATGCAAAAATATAAATTTTTGATACTATTGTCAGGTTATCTGGTATTTCCTTTTATAGTCAGGATATAAGAAGGTTAGGTCAAAATATTTTTAAAAGGTTATCAATAACTCAAAATTAAGTGAAAAATAGTATCTCAAAGACTTACTGTAGAATTGAAAAGAAAGTCTACATACGATATTCACTCATTCATTCATCTACAACTGGTACTGAGAGCAGTTTATGTGCTTAGACTGGACTGAGCCATCTGGACCTTTTGATGAATTCAGACAACATACCTGGGTTTTACTGTCAATACCAATGTGCTAATAGAGGCATTCCTGGAGGCTTGTGGGAAAAAGTGTAGATGTAGAAGACAGGCACGAAGCCCAGGGAACTCCTGCAGACAATGTGGAGGAAGTAGGTGGCACAGGGTGTTCTTACAACTATTCATGTTCTAGCTGGGAGGAGAGGCAGGGTATGAAACCATAGGTGTGGGTGGGGCTTAGAATGACAAAGGCTTTGTGTGCCAGCTAAGGGATCTGAATTAATCCTGAAGAGGGTGCACATGATCAAATTTTGTTGTGGGGAGATGACTGCAGAAAATGAATTGTTGGATGAAAAGATTTGAGGCAGGGAAACTAGAGAGAATTTTTGGGATAAGATGGTTTGCGTAAGAAAACATTAAGACTTCCTTCATCTTCTTTATTTGAGCAACATTTGGATCTTTTCAAGGGCAGGTTGATAATGCTGCTTCGATGGAGAAACCTTTTTCCATATTCCTCAGATATACCTACTCACACATTCCCATAGGTCTTTGTTCATAGCTCAATTAAATATTTATCATGGAGTGTTGTAAGCACTGTTTTTCATGTGTGCCTCCCTACTAGCATGAGTTTCTCTAGGTTGAACCAGTATCTTAATCATCTTGGCATCTTAAGCATATAGGACAGTACCTGACCTGGATGTCTGCTCAAATATTTGATGGTTGAGAGACATAATGATTATTTGCCAGTCATGGATAGAATGCATTCATTCTATCCTCCCCTCCCCAACTGAAAATTCACTATTATTCAGATTAATTTTTGTAAAATTCCATGCAACACCATTTAATTAGCTCAATTGAGGAAACAAGGAAATAAGACTTAATTAAAAAAGGAATTGGAAGTCATTTAGTAACTGACAGGAATTAGAATTGTTTGGTCATTATGAAGACAATCAAAATTGGTGAGAAAACCAGTAAAAATGAAAAATGAACATGAAAGCAGATTTGTTGTAGAATGTTATAAAGATCATTGACTTACCTCAACTATTATGTGAAGATAAATTTTTGTCATTCTGTGTTATCAATGGAGGTAAGCAAAACTTTGATTGCTGTTGTGTTCTAATTTTCTGGAGAGGGAACTTAAATCAGAACCATTGAATTCTTGTTGGCTCAGAGATAGCCAATAATGAATGAACTAGGGGTCACAAAATCAAATGCCTATGGAGGCCAAGCAAATAGCAGAAAAGAATAAGTACAACTGGCTTAATTAAACTTGGATATTGGAAAAACTAGAATTGTTTTTTAACCATCTCAAAGTAACAGCTCTTGATCTAATTCAACAGATTTCTGATGTGGGAACTTGGGGTTAGTTTTTATAACTTCTTGATTTTATGGAAAAACCAATGATTTCAAACTTGTAAGGACACTGTATATTTTAATAAATAAAAGCTATACTTGATTTTATATGGGTAAATCTTCTAGCAATGCCAGACTACGTTGTCTTACTACTGAGAATAGCCAGAGAAAGAAATTTAAATACTAAAAAAATTGAATCTACAATCATTCAGAGGTAGCAAGGTAGTAAATTATGAGTTCAGAACCTGATATTGGATGGAGGCCTATAGAGGAAAATTCTGGTATTTGAGTCACCTTTTCATAAAGGTGATTGTTGATTCTAAAAGTTGTGACTGACAGGATGCAAACTGAGAGAGTTTTGGACAGACTCATGGGAGTGAAAATTGGAGGTCAGTGTTTGCCAAGGAATAGGGATCTTGGTAAATACTTCTGGCAGTCAGTTTGAACCCAGAAGAGCAATACCCCAGAGTAACAATGAGCTAGAAATCAATCAATTCTCACAGGAACTGAAGCTCAACTTCAGAAGATCTCCATTTGCTGTTTGGACTAATGTGGTTAGCAGTTTCAAATGCCCCTAATCTAGTTTCTTGTTCAAAAAGCATACATACTTTTCTCCAGAGGATTATAGCATTATTCAGTTTCTTGACATTTTCATATACAGTGTCTAGTGATCATAATAGCCCAACAAGCAAGGAGGCAAGTTATAATATAAAAGGAAAAGAAAAACAGTTAAGAGAAACAGACCTACAGATGATTCAGATGATGGACTTTTTGGAGATAGACTTTAAAACAACCATCATTCATATTTTAAGAAATTAAAAGACAAGCTAGAAATGTTTACAGTGGACTGAAAACAATAATAATGAACCAAAAGAAATATTCAGACTAAAAAGACTAAGTGCACCATAAAAAGCATACATAGGAAATCTGGTTTTTGAGCACTGCTCCAAAGATTCTGAGTGCAGATATAACAGTGATTGCCAGTGTAGCACAAATCCAGCTGCTCTGGCTTACAGTTCAACTTCACAATGAATTGGAGCTTCATAACTCTTACTAAGAAGAACTAGCCTATGAAAATATTTAACCCAAAATCATACCTAAAAAGTTTTAACAGGGAAATATGGAGAGATAATGTAATGGGTTCCATAGTCTATGTATTTAAACAAATCTGGGTTTGACATCTGAATCTGTTATTTTTTACAATTTTTTTCATTGCTTTTTTTTACTATTTATTTAAGCTTTTTTTAATTGCATGTATGTATACATACACACACATATATATAAAAAAAGCCCATTGTTTACCCCAATATTTTCCTATCACCAAGAAGGAATCATGTTAGCAGAAATTAGCCAGAAAGGAAAAGAGAAATATAGGAGGGTCTCACTTATTGAGGGATATAGGGAAAACAAACAGACAAGAAAAATTTAAAACTGCCAACAGAACTGAAGTATAGAGCAAGGGTGAGGGAGGAGAGTAAAATGGGAGCGGGAAAGGGCACAAGAGATAATGAATCTATTTTTTACTGGCTAGGTGGCCTTGGACAAGTTACCTGGCTTGTCAAAGCCCTCATTAAATTTTCCATGCCTGCGTGCCTTTATGTTCATAGCATCATTGTTCACAATAGCCAGACTTAAAATCAACCTAAATGTTCGACAACATTTTTTTAATTAATTTTTTAATTTTTAAAATGACTTGATAAGTAAATATATTCATTCATTCATTCAACGGAATTTTACTCCAGTATTTAAAAAGATAACTTTTGGGACAAAATGGATTGTTCTTCAGATGGTTAAGCTAAATAAACTAATTCAGAAAAGGAAAGACAGCTACCAGTTGGTTTCATTTATTTGTGGAATATAAATAACCAAAGAAAACAAACTGGTAAATGACGGCAAAAATAATTCTTAGACACTGTGATAAATATACTGGTTACAGGGGAAGGGAGAGAAAGCCGGAAGGGTGGGTAATGTGATCGGCAACTGACGCTGGAACTTGGGTGGAAGGTGAGTGAAGCCTGCTCGCCTATTGAAGTACTGAGTTGTCCACACAAAGTTCATTGTTATGTAAACAAATGACAGCTCAATAAAATTTGATTTAAAAATAAAAGAGATTGATGAAGCAAGTGTGGCAAAATATGTATAACTGTAGAGAACGAATGTTTATTTGGAAATTTATTAAATAAAATATTATCTCTACTTTTGATTATGCTTGGAAATTTGCATAATAAAATTTTGGAAAAAAACAAAACAAAAAATCTCCCATTCCTATGGACAGTAAGCCCACAGAGTAGGCATTTTATCCAGAATTTTTGGCACAGAAAGAGCATCTCCACCCTGATTTCTTTCTTTTCTCTATCACCGGCAGTATCTTCCACCCCCACACCAGTTGCTTCCAATCATACACATAATTTCTTCATTATTCTCCAATCATATGTCTTTTGTTTTTCAATCTCTCTCCATGTCTTCATTCTTATTTTGTTTTCTTTACAGAGAGAGACTTAGTCTATTTCATGTAATTAATTACTACCACTGAGGATTAATATGTCTTCATGTATTATCTGGGATATGTTTAAATCTATATCCAAAAGTGAATGTATTTTAAAATTCAATTGATTTAAATTTATTACAAAAGGACCAAAAAATAACGTTTTTACAGTATGAAAATGTGAAAAGAATTAATGTTGTCTCCTAAACTAATAGCTATAAGGTTTTCTTTATTTCCTTGTCAAGGTGAGTGAATCATGACTTTTTCATAGTGTGGTGATAGCCTTCCTCATGATGAGTAAGACCCCTTAGCACAATTTTGTGTTATCAGCAAGACCCCCATCTGCTATGTCAACGTATAGAATGCTGGCAGAGGAAAGACTTTGGAACACATTATCTTTTTTGGAGGGTTATTTTTTCCATTATCCCCCATCTTTTTTAAAGAGACTATATCCTATTGAAAGACAAGTAATATGAAATATATACATTTTTAAAACACAATGTTTATAATTTGGGTTATTTTTATATGTCCCCTTGTGAATGAAATGCTATTTGATCAGTAACTTTTGCCAAAAAATTTCACTAACATAAAAAACCTTAAGAATAATTTTTCAAATTCCTTTATATGAACACTTTCTATTTTCAGTCTATGTACCTCAAATATTAATATGTAGGAGAAATTTAATGTTTGCTTGTTTTATAGAAAAAGGAAATTGAACCTATTCTTTCTTAAAACTATTAGACATTGTAACTGATCTTTCTTTGTGTATTTTCTGCCTTGATTTTAACATCTTGTTATTATAAGAATAGTTTTCCTTCAGGTTAACCTGACAAAAATGGTGATATTCTTAAAGAATGCCATTTTTATTATTTTCTGCACTAAAATAATCATTTGTCTTGTGAAATTCTTTCTAAACATCAGGGCAACTTCTATTGCATTGATAGCCCTACTAAGTTTTGTTTTAATCAACTTAAGCAAGCAAAATCTATTTTGCAATTGCATTTCTCATCAGAAGAAAAATAATTCTCATTACAACCTTTTGCTATATTCTTATTAGACACTATGCATTTATTAAACCGGGCACTGAGGGAAACTACCTGACTCAGTGCCTGTGCTCTGATGTGGATGGATACTATACCTTGGGTGCTTCCAGAGTCTAGAGGGTTTTGGAAGAGATATTTTCACAAATTATTTTGTCTTCCCCCTCTCTTCCTCCTCCTCTTTTTCATCAAACTCATCACATCTTCCTCTTCCTCACCTTCTCTTTCTCCTTCTTTAAAATACATTTTTCATTTTAAGAACAATTTCAGACTTATAGAGACATTGGAAAGAGATGCCATATGATTGACAGCATGTATTGATATCCCATGTGTAATTATAATTAGTAAACCAACCAATAACAATAAATTGTTATTAGCTAAAGCCAGTATTTTATTTAACTAAACTTCATTAAACTTGTTTTCATTTGATATCCCTTTTCGTATTTTAGGGCCCCACTCAGAACACCCCATTTCTAGATTGCTTCCTTAAGATTCCTCTTGCCTGTGATAGTTTCTCAAACTCTTACGGCTTTTGAGGACTTTTGAGAATTTTCAGTAGTTTGTTTTTGCTAGAAAGAGAAAATCACAGACTTTTTTACCACTGAGAACCCCAGGCCAAGAATACCTGGGGAGATAGACAGTTCATCACCCATGGCCTGCTATTGCCTCTATACATGTGAGTGCATTATAGTTAATGGAATGTCTCTACCAGTGTGGGGCTTGAAAAAGCTTGAGATCTTGCCAGTCCTCCAGTGAGGCCTATGGAAAATTTATTCAGTGTAGCTCCTGAGCTTTTCGTTGGGAGCCCTTGTAGGGTTCTTGGTCAAACCCACTCACCTCGGATATACAGGCAAGTTTATTCTTTTATTTCCTGACTGTGGGCTTTATTATTTGGTCTCTTCCAAACTTTTCTGATTCATATTAATCTCTCCAGCTTCCAAATATTTCTTTAGGCCCAAAGTCCTAATCACTCTTTTAAACTATCAGTAAAGTTCACATTTCTATCAACAGAAATCTTGTACCTTTTAAGGCAGAGAAAGCTCAGTATCCAAAACCATAGTCACCTGCTCTCTGTGTCCTGGAGAAGAAGTTTGTCCTGCATCATCCTTCCAGCACTTTTAGCAATTTTTAGTGCAATGAGAGTTGAGTTTACATTTCAAAATAGATTGAATGTCCATATTCTGTCAGACAAAATCACAATATCAGAGTTAGCATCATTAACAGGGATGTGTACAACATGCTGGAGGAGCAGAAAAGAGGGAGAAACTAAAATCTATTACTTAGGATAGGGTAGAGGGAAAAGAAAGTGATTAGCAGAGATGATTTTTTTCTCACAGGTGAAATCTGAACTGATTTTTCAATGACATGTTGAGAAGTGGCAGAATCCCAGGTAGAAGCAGCATCTTGGGTGAAACCACAAGGGCCATGAAAGAACATAATATTTTTCTGACTTGTTCCAGTGTTGAAGGAATATGAAAGCATGGTAGGAGCCAAGATTGGGAAAGTAAACAGCAATCAACCAGGTGGAAAAATTCCTTTTATGTCTCTCTAAGATCTAAGAAAATCATTGAATGCTGTGAAATTAGGTCACATGGCTTGAAATGCAGGGAGGTGTAAGAGCTAGACCAAAAGATTAGGATGAGCAAGACAGGACTTTGTTCCCTTGGTAAGAGATCAACCTTCCCAAATGGGGACATTTAATAAAATGGTAAAAGAACACATTTAAATTGCCACTTCAATAATTCTTAGCTTGTGAATAATTCTGAATTTATGGCCTGAGTAAGACTTAAGATTAGGGTATTGGCTCCCCAGACTGAGATGCTCTTGGGTGGAAGAGAAGTCCAAGAGGCTCTTTGCCCTCTAGTGGCAACCAGAAAATAAAAATTTTTCTCCTTGGCTAGAAATAGGACCTGCTGGTACAGAAACAACCCAGATGATCTCAAGTGCTTTATGGACAGACTCCATTTAGACCTGTAATTGAAGAGTGGCTTCACACACAAGCTCAATATGAAGTCAAAACAGAAAAAGGTCATGTTACGTAAAATCCTGTCATACAAGATTTTCTCATTCTTGTGGAAGTGATTCATTATACAACTTTTCAATGTTGTATACTTAATAGACAGAAAGTAGCATTGTCTGACAAATAATATCTCTGTAAGATTTGTTAAAGAGCAGTGATTTATTTATTTTTAATGCACAACCTAGGTAGAGAAGTAAGTTTCCCTGAATATCTATTTTAGGTTCTCTGATCTGTTCACTTAGATTTTGCACTTGCACCTAGAGATTTTGCACCTAGAGAACTTGGGTCACCAATTTAATACTATAGAGTTTACACTTTTCTTTCTTTTTTTCCCCATATCACTGATTTATATCCCACTGAGGAACCTCTGGTATCGGTTTTTAATCTTTAAAATGTTCAGCTTTTTGAGAGTAATGTTTTCCATTGCCTTTGCTAGAGGCATTTCACAGAAACCTCTCATTATTCATTTATGAGGGTAAGTCTCCCGAATAGGTAACATCACCACTAGCCTGCTCTTGCCTCTGTGCACACAAATACATTCATTATTGATGGAATGCCTATAGCAGCACGGCCTCTTGAAGAAACCTAAGGTCAGCTCTCTGAGACAGCAATCATGTCATTATTTTTGTTAAGAAATAAATAGGGCACACAAGTTGAAAATTGTCTGAATGGAGACCTACCTATAAGATGGATGGAGAAAAGAGAAGGAGGTAAGGGGAAGAAGAGAGGAAACAAACTAGAGGAAGAACACAGTCTAGAATATGTTGAGCCATACTTGCTCAGAAAGCAATTTTCTTTTCTTTCTGAGTTGTATCTCTTGTTGGGGCAGGTTAATGATTGACTTTAGCTCTTCTTTTTTTCTTTTTTCCCAGGCAGTTAGGGCCTGACATAAACACAAAGTCTTTGAGAAACAATAGGATTCAACTGCGTCAGGAAATTCTAACCAGATGAATCCCAAACGGGCAGGTAAGATTTTTCTGGGTATGTTAACCTAGGTTACCTTTCCTTGGACTGAACCGATCTCATTAGAGATTCATGTCCATACAATGGATGACTAACGATGAGGATATAGTTACTGATACAGAAAGATAATCACCCAATGTAGCTAAGAAGGGGACATGCAGGTTACAAAACCACACACACACAAACACACACACACAAACACACACACACACACACACCCCACGTAATGCCATTAAAATATATGTGTATGTACATATTTATATACAGAAAACCATTTTGATTTGTCCTGAATGTTAATAGTGATGACTTCAGATTGATGTGATTTCAGATAAGCATATTGCTACCTGATTTTTTGGTTATCTGTATTTGTAAAATAATTTCATTTTAAAAAGATACAAGTGTTTTCTTAGAATGGAAAAGACAGTTACTCTGCAGATGTTTATTTGGAAATATTTATGTTTATGTGTGCATATATATGATTGACTTGGGTTTGAACTATTTAAAATCATATAGGAACTAGAAAGAAAATAAAGATATCTAATATTATTTTTGATTGGTTTTTAGAGTGGAATAGACTTTATGTGTTAAAGCAAATAAACAGATTTTATCTTATCATATAATTCTTAAAAGACTGTAGGTATTTAGGTAGAAATATTGTGCAGATAAGGATTGAGGGCACATACCAAATTCAGATAAATATTAATATATAGGACCAATTAACCATGCTTAGCACAGTACTTGGAAAAGGTAAGGGTTTAATATAAACCTTTAATATTTATATTAATTACATGAGCCACTTATTGCTAATCCATAAGAAAAACTAAAATTCTTTAAAATTAGATAAAGAAAATAATTAGTAATTCCCTGATCATGCAATGGCAAAAAAACCCCACACAATATCAAGTTTGAAACTAATGGTTATAGAAATATATGTTAAAATTTCATGTAATTCTTAGTACTGGGAAGGTTTCAGAGAAATGGGTAAAAGTATACTATGCAACTGAGAAAATGAGTTGGTAAAAACTTTCTAGATGTCAGTATATATTTTAAAAAAACTCTTAAAGATATTTATACTTTCAATATAGCAATCCTATCCCTAGCAATTTATTCTAAGGGAACAGGAATATTACCTTATCCTTAAAAGACCAGGCATTTCACTTATAGTAATTTATCCTAAAACTAAGTTTGCAGGTATCAAATGACATATAGGAAGTTATTTTTACAATTATATAATAAGAGATTGTTAACAATCTAGATTACCATCAATAAGATTAAAATAATAAATTATGGTGTTTTTGGATAATAGAATGTTTTGGAGGAATAATAAAATAACAAAGCACGTGGCTATGTAAAGCTTCCCAATATTTTTTAAATTAAAAAAATACAAAACAATGTAAAAGTGAAGAAAATAAAAATATATTTGTATTTATTTATGTATTCATAAAATTAGTCTGGAAGGATACCCCAGAATTAATAACAGTGACTTTTGTGGGGTATAAGTGGAAAATTAAGTAGATATACGACAAGAGTGAGAGAAAGTTCTAGTTTATTTCATTTTTAAACAGGATTTTTTTCCCAAGCTAATTTAATGAGCAAACTGAATTTTAAATAGTACTCACAAATGTGACTGTAAGTATGGATAAACATCCATACTTGAACATTTTTAAATGTCCAAAATGTATAAATATAGCATTTGCAACGAATGGTGTTCTTTTTCTCTGAGGATGCAGGAAAGGCTTTTATTCTCTTGTTATCTTCATACCTGAAAACATATATGACACAAAGTAGGTACTCAGACCATTTTAGAAGAACGAAAGAATCCAGAAAGGTTTAAAAGTGAAGTTAGTGATTATAGAAAAAGCAAGAAGGACTCCCCACATTCAAGATATTTTGTTTTTTCAGCAAAAACTAAAAATTTTTCAGAGAAGACTGAAGTTCCAAAGGTCCAAGAAGCTATTTTAAGTATTTCCCACTTTCATCGGCTCTAATCCTAGAGACTGTTGAGAGCTTAGAGGAAAATCAAGTACAATCACTCCAAGTCAACACACTCCACACTATGGTAGCATACAATTCAGAAACCAGGTTTATCGTTTCCACCCAATAATGTGCCAAATCACTGTCTTGCTAATCAGAGATACCAGGCTATGCTCACAGCTAAGCTGTGACAGTTAATGGGGGATAGAAGACACTGAGCATGGAGAATGCGCTATAAACCATCAAAATCCACCACAAAACAGACCATGTATTTAAAATGATCGAGTACGGTATAATAGTCAACACCAGGGAAAATGTTCAGGGACAGAAACAAAGTCTATGAAATGAGTTGGTGATCAGATTAGTGATTCTCAACACTGGCTGCACATTATAATCATCCGGGGAGCTTTAAAAAATCTGTCTCCACTCCCAGAGATCCTGATTACATTTCTGTGGGGTGGAGCCTGGGCATTCCTATTTTTTCCAAAACTCTTGGAGTGAGGCTGATGTGGATAGAGTCAGGGTTGAAAAATACTGCATTAGAACATGAGGAAGATGGGGGTAGCTCTCTTGGATGAAAAAACTAACTTAATCAGGTGGACGCATGCATCATCATTTATGCCAGGACAAGATTTTTTGGATTACGCCCATCCCATTATGTGCTCACATAGTGGCCCAGACTCTCTCCAAAACTCTGTGCTTGGACTATAAATATTACTTCCTACAGACCTCTCTCTTGCTTTCTTCTTTCATATTTCTATCTTGCACAATAGCGAATGGTTTTCCTTAGACCAGGGGCTGTTATCTACAGAATGTATACAATTTAAATTTCTCAGCTTAGTTTCCACTCTGAGTTCTGCCATCACTTAATAAAATCATTTCACAGTTCAACCTCCAAGATGCTTCCTATCTCTAAAATTGTAAGTTCTCTTCTTTTGCAGTTATCCCTGTATTTCTCAACTGAAGTCAATCTGCCCTCCTTATATTCTTCCTTTTCCTTCTGTAGCCCTGTTACTTTTGCTGTTTGCTCTCCTGAATGTGTTTTCAGTCTCTACAGCCTGTTACATTATGAGCCTCAGGCTCAAGTTCACCTCCTCCAGAGACTTACAAGACATGCTGTCCACACCCCCTGTTCTTCCTTTAGGGTTGCCTTGGTTTTCTGTCATGGAGATCCTCTTTATTGAATGAGTGATCCTTGGGCCAGCATCATTTGGACTCTTGCTAGAATGCAGAAAGAATCCCAGCTCTCCCTTGAGCCTGTCTTTCCAACAGATGTCACATCAGACTTTGAGAGATGCTGCTCTGTAACAATTTATTTCTTTTTTTGTTTCTAATTTTACTTGTTACTGAATCTTTTAAAAAGTTTCCAGGTCAGGGATTCTATCTCTAACGTTAACAAAATTCAACTAAACTTTCAGTATTTAAACTATTCATAAAGCAATACCCCGAACGGTTTGTTGAATAAATGTCATCTGTCTTTAATGCAGTGATAGGAATAGTAAATCCAAAACTCAGTTTTAAAGTTGATAAATACAATGATAGGGTTAGTGCTGTAAGGGTCTTAAGAGAACATCTCAACAGGTTTCTTTTCAAAATGAAGAAATGGGGGGGCTATAGAGGGAAATGACTAAAACTGTAAGGACAGATTTGAGGATATCTATAACGTAATCTCCCATTTCAGAAATAACGCACGGCACATCTTAAACACTGCAACTAACAACAAAAAAGCACCCCAAATTCCAAGGTATTCATTTTACTCGTGCCTTTATCCAAGAATTATTTGCTCTTATATTGTAGATTATCCATCAGAATTTATAATCTTCACTGTGTGACTGAAAGAGCACTTAAATGTTGAGGACACTGAGGTCACCAGGGCCCAGGGATTAGCCTGCTGGAGATCACTTTGTAAGGCCAGTAGATAGAGCAGAGGAAAAACAAAGCATGGAGCAGAGGAAAAACAAAACAAGCACTGAACATTGCATTCCTTTTAAGTTTTTTATTCTTCCAGTTAAGCTTTTTTTATGTTCTTTAAATCTAAATGTGGGCAACAGAAGAAAATGCAGACGGTCCGCAATGGAAACACACGTTCCTGTTGCATGTTGAACTCCTTTTCATACCTTGACCCCAACACAGCGCAAAGCGCAAATAAGGCTGCAGCGAATGAATTCATCAATACTTGGAGTCCATTTGATCTACGAGGTTTATATTATTTTCCCAATTTAAGTAAGTGGCTCCGTGGCCAACAGTGGAAAACATTTCCCTTCCAACGCGGCCAGGCCCTGGTGCAGAAGTACAGGGCACAGTCCCAGCGTCAGGGGCAGGGACTCGCTCACAGGCTGAGCTGCCCCGCCCCGGCCCTGCCTGGGCCGCCCAGGCAGGGCCGGGGCGGGCCGGGGCGGGGTGGGGCGGGCCGGGGCGGGGCGCAGGCACCTCCAGCCCGCCCAGGCTGCGCGGCTCCCGGCGCATTCCTACACCCTCCTCCCGCCCGCGCTCTCTCCCCCCGACAGCTGATTCATTGGCTCGGCAGCCCAGACAGCCTGGCGCCGGCCGCGTGACGTCACCCATTCACGGAGCCCGCCTTCCCCCCTCCGCTGGCGCCGGCCGGGCGGTCGCCCTGGCAACGCAGACGCCAGCCCGCACAATGACTTCCAGCTGGAGCGACCCAGCCAGCTCGCTCTTTCGCTGGCTCGCGCTGGCCTGTAGAGCACGGGGGTGGCTTTTTTTTCTCTTGCTCTCTCTCTTCTCTCTCTCTTTCAGGCTCCTACGGGTTCCCCCTACCGGGAAGTGCACTCACTCTAGTTTTTAAGGGTTCTGATCCTAGTCTCTACTGAAGCGCGCTTGCAGGGTCCCTTCCTCGGCCGTAGGCTCCTCGGACTCTGTTTCGTTGGGCAACATCCCCGCACTACGCTCGGCAAACCTTCTGGCGGTTGGGTTTAGCCCTCGCAGCGCTAACACCTGCAGAGTCGAGGCTCCTGCCAAAATACGTAAAGCAAAGGAGGAAAAATTCATTACAATAATAGCGAAACTGATAAACCTCAGATGTCTTAGAGAAGAATGTCTGAGTAGGTGTTGATTACCTCCCACAAATACAAAACAACTTTCTTTAAAAAAAAAGGGGGGGGGGGAATTAAACTATCCCCTGTTAAGACGCCATGGTTCTTATTTTGCTTTTAAACCGCATTTCACGACTCTTAGAACTTGAAATTAGGCACTAGATGCCAAATGGATAAATCTTTCCAGAGCAGAGAACAAGTCTGGGAAGCTGTAGCGCTGTAAATGAGAATGGAGCTTGTGTGAAAGTCCCGTTTGGAAGGAGAGAAGAAGGGATAAAAAGGAGTGAAGGAGTGAAGAGCAGAGAGAAAATGGGGGGGGGGGCAGACAGACAGAGAGAGCGCGAGCGAGAGAGACAGAGAGAGAAACAGAGAGACAGAGAGGAGAGGAGAGAGACAGAGACAGAGAGACAGAGAGGAGAGAGGAAAGGAGGGGGGAGAGAGAGAGAGAGGAGAGATCACGAGAGAGAAGGAGAGATCTATTCTTGTCTCAACCATCCAAGGGAGAGGGTTGAAGGCAGGTAAGGCAAATCTTTGAGCATGAGACCCATTTCCACTCTTGTCTCATCATAACCCCAAATCTTTAAACCCTGGTAAGAAGAATGAGGGGAGAGAGGGGAGGGAGAAGATATGGCTATTGAGATCAGAGTTGGGTGGGAGATAATTCCTTATGTTTCATTTTCACTTTTTTGCCAAACTTCTTACTTCAAAACAGCTGCATTTTTGGAAGTCAGTGCACAACTGAGAACTAAGTGAAACCCATCCATGTGAAGCATAAATCTGCATTGTTGAAGCTGATCTGCAGGATCAGTGGGCCCAGGAGATGCAGACTCCATCTCCAGTTCTTGCAAAAGTTATCTCCAATAAAAACAAGGACTTTGGCCCTTTTCTATTTTCTGTGAGTCCAGATTTCAGCATAACTTAAAAAAAATTATTTAGATATAAATTTCACATCATTGTAATCTCAGGGTTTTAACACCCCCCACCATCCCTACAATTCTCCCCCATCCTACCACCCCCACCCCAAGTTGTATGCTTCAGTTTGGTGCTTAGCTTGTTTTGACTTTTCTCCATGGCTTTTATAACCTTTTTTGTTGTTATTTATTGTTTATATATTTGCACCTCCCCTCAAATGAATTTTTTAGGCTTGAAGGCGTCTCCTAAACTTTTAATCTCCTGGCCCAGCTGGGTAGATGCACAGGGAGTACTTTTGATGATGGCATTATAGAATGATTAATAGCCACACAAGGCATTTAGTTGGTCAAGTCTCATTTACTGCCTCATAATCTTGACTTCAGTGTCTTCAACACACTTCCCAAACAGTTCAATACAAAGAGCACTAGGTAGTGGTTAATGATCACTAGTAAAATCCACTAATGTGTTAAAATTTATGACCAATATAGGATTACTTACTTTTCACATGTTTCTCAGCAGTTCATTAAAATAAAAAAAATAAATAAATAAAACCAAACAAACAACAACCTCAGGCCCATTGTTACCTATCAAAAATGAAGACTCAGTGAAACATTAATTTTCTAAATTGCTGCATATTTAAATGTGATTATAATTGCTCCTTAGCATTTTCAAATTATAACATTGATACCAAATGCTTTAGAATCCAATGAACAGCCTGTTGGGGTTGGTATTTCTGTATAAAAAGATCTATAACATAATGGATGACTGATTATCCCATCCACATTATTTGGATTCATTAAATGCCAGGTTTCACCTGGGGGGTCCCCTCTAGAAATCTACAATAAATTAGCATATTTTCTTCTTCCTTTCTATCTTTCCAACTAGGTACACTCACAGGTATTTCACTCACCTGCAGTTTCAGTATTAACAGGTCTGCTAGCACTTTTAAACTTATATTTTACAATTACTTCCATAAACTTAAAAAATCCAATTGGCTAGATTCCTTCCTTAGGGGTTTTTATTTACTTTGTCTGGGATTCTGGCCTGGTTATTTTTTTTTAACTTTTTATTTGGAATAATATTCATGGGAAGTTGCAAAGAGAGTACAGAATGTAGAACTTTGCATTGTTTCTACTGTTGGTTATATTTTGCATAGCTATGGTACAATGATAAAGTCAAGAATTTGGTGTTGGCTATGAACTGTGCCTATGACTCCGTTATCTCATCACTTGTAGATTCTTGTAATCATTGCCACAATCAAGACACAGCTATTGAATAACACATAGATCTTTCTCGTGTAATCCCTTTATGGTCACCCGCCACAACCATTCCTAACCATTGACAACCACTAACCTAGTCTCCATTTCTATTATTTTATGGTTTTGAGAATGTTCTATGAATTGATTCCTATCGCCTTCTCATTTTCTGAGGTTGACTTTTTAAACAAAGCATAATGCCCTTGAAAGCCATCCAAACTGTTGATATATATATATATTTAAAAAATAGACTTTTTGATTTATTACTTTTTACAACACTATACGAATTTTGGAATTGCAGCTTCACACCTCAGTGTGTGTATATTATTCACAGACCCCACCACTAAGTTCTAGTTCTATTCATAGCATCTAATTAATAATGTCTTCCACCTTTTCATGAAGCCCATTTTCCCTCTGGTAATCATCATATTTCCTGGCTATGAGATATGTCAGCTTGTCTGTTTTGGCTGTTATGTTTCACATATAAGAGAAACTATCATCGTCATTCATGTTCTGGCTTATTTCAGTATAATCACCTCAAGTTCCATCCATGTCACAAAAGTTAGTATTTCATCCCTTTAAATACCTTTAAATAGAATTTATTTCTATTTAATTCTCTTTATTTCTATTTAGAATTTATTTCTATTTCATCCCTTTAAATAGAATTTCACTGAGAAAATATACAACTTCTTCATCTAATCATTTGTCCTTGGATAGTTAGGTTGGACCTATGTCTTAGCTACTGTGAACAGTGCTGCTACGAATACAGGACTTCATTTAGCCCTTCAAATTAGTGTTTTTGTGCTGTTCGGGTCAGTACCTAGGAAAAGGACTACTGGATGAAATGGTAGTTCCATTTGTAAATTTTTCTTTTAATTTTAATTTTTCTTTTTTACTGACTACACACATATATGTATTTTTACATCATTGCATGCCTCGAGGTTCTCCTATCACCATGTCACCCATGAACTGTCATCTTAATCTCTCTTATGCTCATCCCTCCCCTGATTTTACTCTCCTTTCTCCCTCCCTTGCTGTATGCTTTTTTTAGCTTTAACTTTTTCTTGTGCTTTTGTTGTTTTTTCCTACATTCCACAATAAATGAGACCATCCGATAGTTAGCTTTTTCTTTCTGGCTTATTCTGAGGACAACTGACACTGTTCTCCATAGTGGCTGAACCAATTTATGTTCCTAAGAGTAGTGCACACGTGTCCCTTTTTTCTCAATATCCTCATCAAAACCTATTGTTTCTTGACTTTTTATGCAACATGGGGTAAAACTCATGCTACTTTTTATTTGCATCTCCCTAATGGTAAGTAATGAAGAACACCTCTTTGTGAGCCTGTTGGCCGTCTGTATGTCTTTGATGAATTGCCTTTTTAGATATTCTGTCCATTTTTCAATTGACTTGTATGTCTTCCATTGCTGTTGTTGCATAAAGATTGAATGTTATATATTTCAAAGAGTGACCCTTGTCTCATATGTAGTTTGCAAATATCTTCTATTCTGTCATCTGTCCTTTTATTGTTGTGATGTTTCTTTCAATCTACAAAAGTTTTTTATTGTAACATAGCACCATTTGTTTATTTTCACTTGTTACCCTTGGCACTGAATTTCTATTTTCAAAGTCATCTTGTGGTCAGTGGTCAGGAGAGTGGTACCTGTGTTACTTCTCTGTACTGTATGATTTAGGTCTTGTATTCAAATCTTCAATTCATTTTGAGTTAATTTTTATAGAAGGCCTAAATTGAGACAAAGTTCATTTCTTGCCTATATTACCCAATTTGTTGAAAAAGACTATTGAATTGAATTGCTTTTGCAACTTCACAATGTTCACTAGAGTGTATCTTTGGCGATTCGAGTTTGTTCTGTCGATCTGTATATACATTTCTTCATAAGCAACACGGTCTCGATCTCTATAGCTATGCAATAAGCCTTGACATTGGATAGACTGATTCTTCCCATCTTTTGTATATTTTAAAAGTTGTATTCATTTCATTCTATTTCTGTACAAATCTTACGTATAGTTACAATACACCTTAGGGGAATTTTGGTGGGAATTGTGTTAAATATGTAAATCAGTTGGGACAATTGACATCTTACAATTAATGAACATAGTGCCTCAATTGAAGTTATACTTTTTTCATTAGCATTTCATATTTTCAGCAGACAAATTCTTTATTTTATTTTATTTTTTTTTGAGACAAGGTCTCGCTATTTTTGCCCGTGGAACCGTAGGCTCTTATTGCCCGGGGTACCACAGACTCAAGCAATCCCCAGCCTCAGCTTCCCAGGTAGCTGGGATTACAGGCACACGCCACCACGCCCAGATATTTTTTTTGGAACTAGGTCTCGCTATGGGCCCCAGGCGGGACTCGAACCACGATCCCTAGCCCCATCCGCTTCATAGGCTGAAGCTTACAGGCACGAGCAACCGTGCCTGGCTCAGCAGACAAATTCTAAACATGATAAATTTTACCTAAGTGTTTCATTTTGTTGAGCAATTGCAAATGGTATTATACCACTAATTCCTGTTTACATGTGCTCACTGCTAGAATATAGAAATATTGTTGATTTTCCTTTTCTGACCTTGAATTCTATGACCTTACAATTCACATTTATTTGTAGTGAGAGGTGAAGATTTTCCTCTTTGATTTTTTAAAAAAATTCCTTGTGATGTATTAGTAATAGAAAACCTTATCATCTGGAAATAGGAAGTTTTAGTTTAGGTATCACAGCAAAGGCTTATCACTGGCTACAGGACTTGCAGTCCAGTGCTGAAGGGGTACTTCAGCACAGGACCATGGCTAGGACTGTGCTTGTGTAGGCAAGATGAGTGGGTGTTGTACATCTTTTATGTAAATGAAGCTTGCAGTTAGTATGGTTCTAATTGGTGGAAAGTTTGTCAAGCTGTGATTAGCTAAATTTCAACCCAGGGTGTGGCCTTCTACTGTAGTTTCATTTTTTTCTAGACTACCTGAACCATGTGCCAGAACATGCTAGGTGTATGAGGAACTTGACCCTCAGCAGATACCTAGATTTGTAGTGGCTCCGTGTTTGTTTACTTATTTCATGTGCGCTCTCTTTGCATAGTATTTAAGTAGTTGTCTTGTATACTAAAGTATATAAGTTTTATTAATCACAGTTTACTAATTCTAGTAAAGTGTTAAATTTCCCCTCCTTTTATATCCCTTTACCTTCTTTCAGCTACAGTATAATTTCTTAAATATTTTTCTGTACATATATTTAAAATCACATCAGATAGTGTAACTTTCACCTTAATAGCAAACATTATTTAGAAAACTTGAGAAGGAACGCCTATTGCACTTATCCCTGTATACTTCTTTCTTTCTTCTTGATATTCCAAGATTCTTTTTAAAAAATTGTTCCCTATCTCTTTAGAGAACTCTTTACCCATTTGTTTAGGGTTGGTCTGCTGGTGACAACTTACCTTAGTTTTACTTCATTTGTGAATACCTATATTTCCCCTTCATTCCTGAAGGTTATTTTTGTTGGAAATAAAATTAGGAGTTGAAAGTTCTTTTCTTTAAGGATTTAAAACATGTTATGCTCCCTTCCTTCTGGTCTCTAAGTTTTCTGAGAAATTGGCTGTCATTTAGTTGTTTCTTTCTGATATACAGGCATGTATAGCTTAACAATAGGGATACATTCTGAGAAATGATTTCTTAAGAAGTTTCATTGGTGTGTGAATATCATAGAGTGCAATTACAATAACTTAGATAGTATAAACTATATAAACTGTATATTCTACTGTCACTACTGCCACACATGTATGTAGTCTGAGAGTGACCTATATGTTATTTATGCATGACTATAAATAAGGTGTTACTTTTTTCTTTATGTGTTGAAGTTCATCTTCTTTCTTAGCTTTAAGAATTTGCCTGTAATGGGTGTTGGTGTAGAGATTTTTGTGTTCATCTTGTTTGTTGCTCTCCTTGTTTTATGAATCTGTTGGTTAAAGTCTTTTGTCAAATTTCAGTCACTATTTTAAAAAATACTTTAAAAACCCTACCTTTTCCCTTCTCTCCTTTCCTGTCTACAATGGCATGAATGCCAAATGTTTTATTACCATCTTATTGATCCCTGAGATTTGGGTCATTGTCAAAAGATATCTTTCCCTCTCTTCCAGGTTGGCTAATTTCTTTCATTATCTTCATGTTTATCAATTGTTTCTTTTACCCTCTTCATGTCTTCTGTTAAAGTCATCCATTGAGTTTTAAGTTGGGTATCACACTTTCTGATTTTATAATATTATTTTGATTTTTCAAAAAAAATAAGGATTTTTATTTGCTATATTTTCCTTGCTTCCTTAGAAAATTTTCCCTGAAATCAATTCCCCTGGGGTTGTCCACCCAGCCTTGGAGGAGGTATCAACTTCAGAGTTAACCCCTGTCACAATAATGCAGGGATGCATTGTCCAATATTTAGTGTCCTTTCTCACCTCACCCACTCCTAGTGTTATTATTTGAGCAGTGATGACATAGTTGTGACATTCCCAAGTAACAGTAGCCTTCTCTGATGAAAAAGAGTCTTTTCAAGGTGAGCAGTATATGATCACATACCGCTTGCTTCCATGGCTCACAGAGGTAATTCCTCAAGGCTCTCTCCCTTTAGCATACACCCACAACAACTTGACAGAGGGCTTTTATTATCCTTACCAGAAAAGGAAACCTTTTGCCTCATATTGTAGTCTAAATAGCCACACTGGATACTTAATACTTTATAGCATGAGCTCAGCCACTATAGTCCAATGAAATACCCAAAGCATTTATTTTGCTGGAGACTGACCAGAGGGCCACTTATTTTGCTTCCCCTTCCTCCCCATCTTACAGCACAAATCAAATCCATACCTTGCCCCTTTATTCCCACCAAGGGCATCAGAGCACAAAGCAGCGAGCTCCTTATAAAAAAACCCAAGATGCCCAGGAAAGGGAGCACAAACTCCTGACCTGTAGTAATTAAGTATGAATATGGGGAATGCAATTTAAAAGACTGACTAGGAATATGCTATTTAAAAGACTAGCTAGGAATAGGTAGTTTTCTTTTTTAACTTGGGAATAGCATACAGACCTCTGAGCCTGTTTTGATTCCTATTTTTAGAAAAAAAAAGTTTATTTGAAAAATTCTCACTCCATGTTGTTTTTACATTCCTTACTCCCTTACACTATCTGGAAGGAGAACAGATTTCTCCTTATACTCCTTATACTTCTTATACCAAAAATTAAGGGAAACCCTATAAATAAGTCAGGCATCCAACATAATGAAAATTTCAACAAAATATAACTAGGATGAATAAGAAAGCTTCTCATGTAGAGAAAGTTAGAATCCTTGTTAGGCAAACACTAGTATGAATAGTTTAGTGTTGTTCATCAGATGAAAGGCCTTTGATTTCATTTCCATTTTCCCCCAGTTTTCATCCGAATGCTTGGGCCATCTTTACTGCATGCACTTTCCTTTACTCATGAGCAAGTATCACAACTTTCTCTTTGACTTCTCTTAACTTTGAAAAGTTTTTCAAAATTCACCAAATCTCCTCTACCAGTAGAGGAGTTAGCCAGTACCACTGGCAACACTTGAACATCCAGCTCTAACATGGAGTCCACAGTCCTATCAGGACTGAGTTGTATCAGAGGCACCATCCTAACGATTCAAGAGGAGTCCAGTCCTTTCTATATATTTTTTTATATTTTTGCTAAGAATTTAATTCCCCCCCCCCCCAGAGTGTTCATAGGAGCTCATTGCGGCATTTAAATAATGGCCACCTAAAATCTGTGATTGGTAATTTTGACCCCAAAGTCATCTCAATGTTAGTGTTTATTCACTATTTTCCTCATTTAATTGGAGATTTATCTGATTCTTCTTATGAAGAGCAATTTTCAGTTGACATTTGGACTTTGGACTATTATGTTGAAACTCTACATCTTATGAAGATTTCTCTTTAAAGGCCTTCCAGACCCAGATCTGTCAGGGGGTAGGAGGAAGGTATAACCTTGTTGCTGCCTGATGGGGGTGGAAAACAACACTTCTGCCGACATCTTGTGGGAAGGGTATCATAAGCTCTGGAAGGGGAGTGAGAGTTCTCTTTCCCTGCAAGACTCTGTTGATATCACCCAGGTTGGAAAGGGTGTAAGAATTTCAATACTGGACCCCCATGACTTCTACTGACACTGTGGAGTTGGGATGGTGTGGTTGCTGCTGAGTGGTAGTGAAAGCCCTGACTCTCCTGCTTGCCTTCTCTGACTCTACTCCACTAGAGGAGGAGGGACACCTCATTACTTCCTTGTAGAGTGGGAGTCCAGGCTTTTCACATGGTATCTGTGGACCATGATGGGGCTCTTATTTCTTTGGGGAGATGCAAATCCCACCTCCCCCCTTTCTTTCTCTGACACAGCTCAAGGAGGAGTGTTGGAATACCTGGCAAGGATGAAAGTCTAGGCTTTGCTTTCTTTTTGCTGGGGGCAGGGGTGGAGACTGGCTATTCTCTGTGATGTTTGGCTGGACTAAGCTGTTATTGTCTAAGTGTTTTCTGTCTGGCTAGGCTGTCCCCTTCCTTGTCCTTTGTCTAAAGAAAGCAGGCTTTTGTTGAAGCTTTTTGTTTTTTCTTTATCCATGCTTGTAGGCATTTTTGGATGCCTGGCTCCTCTAGGATCTCATACCTGGGGTATTTGAGGGAAGACAAACACCTGAAGAACTCTCTGCCATCTTGTCCTTCAGGTGTCATGTTCCCTAATGGGTTTACCTACTTCTCTTCAGCCTCCTTGTGTTTATTTTTTCATATAATGTCCAGAGTTTTTAGTGTGTTTAGGAAGAGGAATAGAGCACAGTACTTCTACTCATTTTGGAAATAGAAGAGTCTATGTTTTCTAAAAGCACCCTAAATGATTCTAAACTAGCACAGCAGGAATTGAGAACCACTGGCTATTCTATCTGTTTAACATTGTGGGTTATGAAGGGGTTTCAGTTTCTATTTCTGTTAGGGTTGAAATATTTTAAAATAATTTTAGCACAAGTGAATGTTCTCTTGCCCAACATTGAAAATACTTTGAAGGGGGAGGATAACAACACCTTTTTATTCTCTGGAAGGCAGCTGAGCTTCAAGCCATAGACAAGGCTTTTGGAAGCAGAGATCTTTATTATGATGAGATCTGGTAGGATTCTTAGCTATTCAAAAGTCGATAAAAATTAATAATTGTGTTTGTCAAGACACTATGTAAAAGATGCACCATAGTGTACAACTAACACATAATGTTTTTAGTTCTTTTCTTCCTATGGTCATGCTCAGTATCTCTTATATAGTGATTATGGCATGGCTGTGCCCCACACTTGGACTGTGTGGGGTTACTTAGAATTTCCTTAATTTTAGGTCTAGTGAGAGCCAGATAATAACCCTATTCCTAAACCATAACTGTAAAAATATAAATGACAATCTATTTTATTGATCTAAGACAGAAGTATTAGTGGGATATGGTACTAAGTCATTAAGAAAGATTGGTGATAGTGTAAAAGAAAAGTGAAAGTGATTAGAGTGTTATTAAATAGGAAGAAGCAAAACCATGAGACATTAAGTTTGGGGGACAATTTGAGATTAAGAGCTTGGAAATTTTGTTCAGTAAAATATCTACTACTTTACTTTCTCATTCACCTCTGAGAGTAGTTTGCCTTTACTCATTTCTTAAATGATAGTGCTATTCAAGGTTCTGTTTTCTTCTTCCCACTTATAGTGACCCTGGATGTTATTGTCCAAAGCTTTATGAGAAAGCTGAAGGACGCTGAATTTATGTCTTTAGCTTTGAGAGATTTGATCTCCCTCTTAGTCTCCCAACTCCTATGTTAGGTCTCTAATTGTCAGGGGATATCTTACAGATTTTTCAGATAGAACAAATTCCAATTCCCATCTCATTTGTGCTCTTTGTCTTATTAAAAAGCAACCCTATTTATTCAGATAATCAAGTCATTTCCTCTGGCCTCATATTTTCAAGTAACAATCAACTCCTGTTGATTTTTCCTTCAGGAATTCCTGAATTATTTTGAGTACTGGGGAAGTCGTATTTGAAGAATGTTAAAATATGTCAGAGAAGAGGTAAAATGTCCATTCAACACCAGTTTCAAAAGTAATATGCCCTAGGACAACCCTTATACCTGTGGGATGTCCGATGGAATTGTGTTAATAGCACTTTTAGTGCCCAGGCCAGTGATTGCCAGTATTTGAAATTTCACTTTCATATTCTTTCTAGAACATCATATGTTCTTACATGATCCCCTTTTCACTTTGTTTTGTTTCTTCCTTTCAGCTATAAGGTAACTGCTGTGACAAGCTGAGGTCTTAATTCCCAACACTTACTATATCTGTTAGGATGCAGGTTATATTGAAATAAAATTAGTTGCTTAATAATATTCCATAGTTTAAATAGAATTAAAAAGGTTTGATTCCATTCTTCTGTTTGGGAACATTTGTGTTGTTGCTATATCCTGGCTCTTGTAAACAGTGCCACAATTAAAATGGGAGTGCAGGGTGCTTTTGAATTAGTGTTTTGGTACCTCTTGGGTAGATTCCCAGAAGTGGGTGGAATTGCTGGATATAATGGCTATACAATGATGAAAAATATATGTATATATTAGCTAATGAAAAATAAAATTAGTTGCTTATTGGAGCAAAGGTTTAATTCTTGTTTCTGCTACAATCCTTAATAAGTTAGCTAAAATGACTGCTCTCTGCATTCTGCTTCTGGGTTTGAATAAGGTTGATGGAAACTCTAGCACCACGATTTTTGTTTTGTTGTGGCACAAGGAATGGGGGAGGCAAGTTATCTCTTCTATCCTACATTGGCTCTGAAAGACTTCTGCCTGACATTGACGCATGTCAACTGGACTCATCTTCCAAAGATCAAATCATGTGACATTGCCATGCCCAATTCAGTGGACTGGGAAGTATATTTCTATCCTCTACCATGAAGGCAGTGAAGATCTTCAATGACAACCAGAGGTACTCATTCTTTTGCTGACAACCCTCCTGCCCACCCACTCACTCACTAGCCCTCCTCTCTCCCTTTACTGCCCTCTTCCTCCCTTAATCTGTTCATCTTCTATCTTCCTTCTTTCAGTCTTTTCAAAATAAAAACATTTAATTTTTTTTTCTCTGAATACCATAAAAAAATGGGAAACTGCATATCCTGGACTACAGGATATTTGCAAGTATTAAAAAATAGAAAATGGAGTTGCTAATCTCCTGCATCATAACTTCATAGCTGTGCTCCTATCTGTGGTCTGTACACACAATGCAGTGATCCGAGGTACCATGGACAAAAGAATCAGGGGCATAAAAGACTGCAGGCAAGTTAGAATCGTCAATAGTAAATAGCAGAAGTGCATTTCTTAGCTTAGCCCATAGCTTTAGGTGTTCTGTTCTCTGTTATTAATTGCATGAATCACCATGACAATTGAGGAATGTAAAAATCAATATTTTTTTTCTTCCCTTGTAAGGTTTTAAAGTTTTTGTTTCTGAAGAATACCATTTCCTTTCAGACTTAGTCTCTGTGATATAGGCAACAAGAAAGAATTCACTTTTTTTCTAAAATTTTAAAGATTTTCAGCAGGTTTAATTTATTTAGTATGAATGTTAAGTCCTGAGAAAATACCTCCTTAGTCCACTCTTTACTGAGGCCTATACGTCAAATGAAGTTCCTCTCATGTATTCTTATTAGTATCCATGTGTTCACTGCTAGGACTGTATCTTCAGGAGTGAGATGGAATATATCACAGCTGATAGTCAGTTTTACACTGTAATAAAAAAGACCTGTTTGTTGGATATCTACTGGTTTCTAACTATAGGTCAATTGCTGACTTTAGGACAATCCAAGAGCAAAGTGGAATGATAGAAAGAGATCTAACCTATTGATCAACTCATGTGAATATGCTTGAATGTTGTGTGTCTGTGTGTGAGTGCATGTTTTTCCTACTTTACCTTAGTTTTCATACCACACACCTCCCTGAAACCTCCAGCAGTAGGTCATATTCATGTCCTTTAGACACAACAGGGAACTGCCAACACACTGCGTTTGGACCAAGTAGAAAGTTATCTGATAACTATGTATTAAAAAAAGAAATAACCTTACAATCATTGGAAACAAAGCCAATTATTACTTTAAAAAAGCTACCTGCTTTCAATTAAGCAGGAAATTATCTAAGAAGTCACTTAATTTGCTCTGGTCTGCAGTCCCACAACTGCTTTATGCTGAGTGGAGCATGAAATTAAATATGTAACAACTATCCTAATGGTTATGTTTCAGAAAACCAGCATTTTAGATTATTAGGTATTCTGAGTGGTAACAAACACAAAAACATACAGATTAAAGAATATGGTTGCACTGAGCTTGAGAAAATATATGAAATACGACCGATGTTATTTATTTACTTATAAATCTGCATGCATATATGTTCTTAGACATATTATATATTTTAAACTCTTCAGTTTTTACTATTTTTTATTAGTTTGTACTAACAGCACTAGTAGCAGTGCATGTATGGACACAGCTCTCTGACTTATAATGAAATACCACTTTTCTCCATGGAAATTCTATAACCATTTTCTGGGTCCAAATGTAAAGTGGAGTGTGCAAGATATACTAAGGAGAAGGTCATGATTTTTTTTTTACCATTTGTTGGAGAAATGCTAATATTAATCCCTTGTTTGAGGTATTTGTCTTTGTTAAGAGCCAAGGAGACAAATTATTTGCAGTGGAGAAATGGTTTGTGTAGACATATAAGGGCACTAGTTGATGCAGGAAATTTTAGAAGCATTACTAAAATGACACTTCAATCAGTACTTAACAATGTTGTAAATGCTAGATAGTTCTCAGAACCTCTTATTTATTTAAAGCATTTTTTACAACTTTACAGCTATTTTTATACTTGATAAATCTTTTCAAACACTAATCATATTATGAGTAAACATTTAAAAAATCTCTGTGTAAATGTGCATGAAAGCATCCTTATTCTTTTGTAGCTTGTATTCCAAGCCAATCCTTTTCTTTTGTTTCTTTTTAACTAGATTAGACATTATGTTAGTTTTACCAGGAAATTTTGACAAATAGAAGAATTTGTATAGATATCTTTTCCTTCATGTGGGAAATGGAAAATTTAGACTGAGATAGGGAGAACATTTCCAAAATTTCCCTGACACTCATTTAAATGATGCTAAAGGCACTTACTATTCCATTGTCTATCATTGAATTTATCGGTACTTGATGATATTTTAAAACAGTCTCAGTTTTATAGAACTATTATCTATAAGAATTCTCTGAGATGCTAAATAAAAGAAAATAATAATCTGTGGGAGAGTTGGAATATTTTCAGGATAAAATGTTCTCTTCCACCCTTTGTTATCTAGCTTTTTTGGTAATTTAAGGAAGAGCCATGATCTCCATTGTTACTCAAAAACCTTGCACCAGAATCTGTGCAACCTACAGAGTTGCTAAACCTCTCTGAGCCAGATTGTTATATGTGTCCAGTGAGAAATGATGATTGAGCATCATTTCGAAAGGGAAAAGAAGCATCTCATAAGGTTACATGCAGTAGGTCCTCATTATCATGACTGATGGGACTTCAATGAATTTTTGAGTCATTTCATCTTTCTTTTAAGCTTCTGTCCTGCTGAGGGAGCTCTCATGGCAAACAATTGATTATTTTACTTGATTCTCCCCACAACCTTAATAGACAGGTTTTATTGTCCCATTTTACAGCTGAGAAAATCAGAACACTCATTGATGGCAGTGTGCTCACCATTTCAGATAAGAAACAGAAAAATGTAAGATGGCATTTTGAGTTTATTAGACTTTTTTCCTCCTGAAATTCAGCCTAAAACCTTTCTTATTAACAAGACCGACATGCATTCTATCAACCTGCAAAACATCCACTTTAACCATCGGCCTTTTGGCATGGAACATTAGTGGCTAAGTGAAGGATAAGAATAGTTCTAATAATACTCTGAAGGATAATAATATTTCTACTATTACTCTGTTGGGTTACTTTAATTTTACTATTCTGAACAGACTTCAGGATGTGGACTTTGTTCCCTTATCACCTACAACAAAAGACATTATAGAATAGTTTGATTGCACTGATTAGACAAATCCTAAAGTTTAACTTTAAAGATAAAAATAAGTGTCTTTTTCTAGCTGGGGGTATGATTTATTTATACTTAAGGGGGTTTAATTTCCCAATTAATGAGTGGGGTTTTATGCACATGATGTCCATTAGTGTTAATGAATAATGTGTGTGGGGGAATAGATTGTTCTGCTAAACACATGGTGCTCCCTGCCAGGGAACAGATCAGTATATTATAATTTGTACGTGTGATATCACACCTATGGAACCAAGAAAATGAATTAATTACATTCACAACTGTTTGATAGGGCTATAATTTCAAGAGTTCACTAATTCTCTAGGAAACACTTAGGAGATAGTTCCCACTAAGAAATAGTTCGGAGATATTTTAAATTACTCAGCTTGTAAGAAGAGCTATGTCATTGAAAGGACTCAATCTGAAGACAGGCTCTAAAATATATTTCACCTCTGAAATACAGAAATCAAAATTAGTCCACATTAGATTAGAGATGTCCCTGGATCCCAGGGAAGTGGGGGGGGGGGGGCTTTGTTATACAGATTTCACTGCTGAGCCTGATGGGGTCCTACTAAGAACAGTTCATTGTTCTTTTTTGTAAGAAGTTGCATGGAGAATAGAATTTAAAAATAAACTTGGTTTCAGGGAGCAGTGACCAACTCTGGGGAAATAGACTACATTTCCAAAATAAACTACCCAAATCATGATGTTCCCTCCATCTACATGATATGCTTCTTTTTTTATGTGTATGCCTGTCAGTCAGCTGTTTCAGAAAGTAAATTCACCTTGAAAGGGAGAAAAGGATAAAATAAAATTACTTGGATTCTGTATTTCTAGAATATAATTACGCTGCTAGTACCAGCTTCTCAACTCTGTTTGAATGTACCCCTGGTGGCATTGCTTAAACACTTGCCTTGCCGTGCTGAACAAAGTCCAAACAGTGAACCATTAGCTTGTGAAACTTTTCTTAGGACTCATGAAGCCAGATTATTATGAAAGAAAGAAAGATCACATATTTAAAAAAAAAAATCTGACATCCTACAGTTAGAGGAACCCAGACTTTCAATTCTCTGTTTTGCTTCACTATGCCCTTTTATGACTCACTTTCTTATTTGTGAAATGAGGATAGGAATATTTTTCTCTTTTCAATCAACAGGTATTTTGCATAAGAATGAAGAATGTTGAAAAGACTAGTGTTCTTTAAACAAAGGAATACTATAAAATATCATCATGAATCACCACTGTTTGAAACTGACATCGAAAAGAGTATCTTGACCAAAAGACCCCGTGAGGACATGCTATTCTAGAGCACTTAGCTAGTCCATTGTTCAAGATTGGGTCTAAGTTCAGGGACCTCACAAAATACTCAATGAGTGTATCCTGAATGAATGGAAGAAAGAATGAAAAAAATACATGGGTATTTCAGCTTTCACTTTGAGAGTAATGAAAGGCTATGGAAGAGGAATGACAAACTTAAAACCTATGTACACTTACACAGCCTTGCTTCCTAACTTACTAGCTCTATGTCCTGTAAAATCAAAGGTAATCTCAGAATCTTTCTCAGCTCATGACCCATACATATCCCTAACAATCAGCTGGAGTTGCGTTGGTGAATTTACAATCCTGAAATATTTAGAGAGGGCAGGGGCTGACATTTCTCCCGGGCCACTTAGCCCTGGATAATAGTGAATGTTTATCTTCAAAACAGGCCACAAAAGAGTACAAAGCTTAAAGTTTTCCCCAAAAGGATGTAACTTTTGATTTGAAATACTTGATGTACAATCTAGTGTGTGATAAGAGAATTAATCATAGAAATGGTGATAATTGACATCACAGTATTGTTTTCATTACTGTTGTTGTAGACAGAAAGGGAGGGCATTATTTATAGAAGGGAAAGAAATGTCTATTTTGCTAAGTTTTTCTTTTGTTTTTTTAAAGTAATCACCCTTTATTTTATTTTTTCCTAAATTCTTTTAACTTCTTACATAGGTAAATGGTTACTGGGATGCCTTCCCTCCTCCACCCCTCACCCCCTTGTGTTCACTCAGTCTCTACTCTCATTGTTCTTTTTTGGTTTATGTTGGGTTCTTTTTCTAGAGTTCAAAATGGGGGTGAGTTTAAAATGAAGATCTGATTTTGTTATTGTAAGTTCTGTTTATTTCTCTATCAAAGACCTGAATTTATATATAATTTGGGAGTACTGTGTGTGCACTCAAAGCCAAGATATGGAATTAGTACTACATATACAAAGTTGGGTATGATGAGGTCTCTATACTCCACATAAATTTAATGTGGACATGCTACTGTACACCAGCTGCCTAGTAAACTACTGATTCCTGGAATAAAATGGTTTTCTTTTTTTGCACACCAAGAAGTGTTTCATGTTCAAATGTACATTTTAATTTAAAAAAATCTATTCACACCCAGCTATTTTTAAAAAATGTACGTTATATTGCTTTATATATTGAAAAAGTATATATACGATATATAGGAAATCATTTTTATAGAATTTATGTTTGAAATCAATTCACAACCTGCATTGTCAACACTTCATTTAATCATCAATGTTTCAAGGCTATTATGATTGCTTAAAGTCTGTGTTTCAAGGCTATTATGATTGCTTAAAGTCTGGGGATTAGGCTTGTTTAAAAACTCAGCCAAAGTTTCATTCACCTTTAACATGCAATTACTGAGTCCTAGTTAGAGCAAAAAGTTTTTCTTATATTCTCTGGTAGCTCTATTTACAGTGGAGTAGAAGAAATAAATCAGTATCCCAGTAATGTTACTGTTGTAAAAAGTAGGATGTGCCACTAAGGAGTAAAAAATTGCTAGAGATTGAATGTTTTCTCACCAAAATCATTTGATGAAAAATTAATGCCCAATTGGATGGCATTAGGAGGTGGTATTAGGACTTTTGGGAAATGATAAGGTTGTGGGGGTAAAGCCTTCATGATTAGGATTAATACACTTACAAGAAAGACCCCAAAGAGCTCCCTCAATCCTACCATGAGGGAACACAGTGAGAAGTCAGCCCCCTGAAACTCAGGGGGGAGCTTTCCTCTAAACCTCAGTGTGCTGCCACCCTGACCTTGTGCTCCCAACTTCCAGCTGTGAGAGATCAGTTACTGTTTCTAAGTTACACAGTCTCTGGCATTTTTGTTCCAGTGTCCCTAATAGACTATGATGCAAATAAATACTAATAAAGTTCAGGGAGGGATGGAATCTTTGTAAAATGGTGTGAATCAGAGATTATTCATCATTATCATGATCAGGGGTGGTTCGTAACAGCATATACGTTACGGTTTGAAGTAAAAAGATATCTATTCATCTATTAAAAAAACAAAAACAAAAACAAAAAACCCTAGAGATTTACTTGGAATGAAGATAACCACAGAATGAGGATAACATTTTGAAGTTTCTTTAGCCAAAAGTTGCCCACAGGAAGTGCTGATTGTGAAGGTATTCTAAATGCTCCCTCTTAAGTTTCCTCTTTGAAGGAAAAGAAATTATAACTAGGCTTGTCTTTGAAAACCATGAGAGTTTTCTTTTTTTTTTTAACTTTATTTATATATTCTTTTAAATTTTTTTGTGTGGGAAGAAAGCAAGTTACATAGATAGGTATACAGATTACAATACCATAATTATGAAATTTTAATCATGCAAAATAATATATTATTTACTGATGTGTGCTTTAAAAGTTTCAAATACCATTGGAATGGCAAACATCAAATCCAGTGTATTGATTATTATTTCTGGGAATGTATAATGGGGAATTGGATAGAAAGAGATATCCGCAGAGAATATCAGCTATCTCAGTCAACTATCTCTGTGATGTTTTTCTTTAAATTTAATTTAAAATTTTAAAATTTGCATATATATGTGTACTTATATTTATATTATTGTGTACCCCGGGGTTTTCCCACTTCCTAACACCATCTTAATCTTTTGTGCCCTTCGCTCCTCCACCTTATTCCCCCTCCTCTTCTCTTGCTCCATTGTTCTCTTGCTCCCATTGGTTATTTTTATTTTTTCTTATTCTTTTGTTTTTCCCTACATCCATCATATAAGTGAGATTATCCTGTATTTCTATTTTTCTTTTTGGCTTATTTCTGCTAATATGAGTCTTCTAGTTCCATCCATGTTGCTGTAAATGACATATGTTTGGCCTCCTTGATTGATGTGTAGTATTCCATTGTGTACATACATCACTTTTTTTTTCAGCCAATTGTCTGTTTTGGAGCATTTGGTTTGTTTTCAAACCTTGGCAATTGTAAACAGAGCTGCAATAAACATGTGCATACAGGTGTCCTTTTGAATTCGTGTTTTCATGTCCTCAGGGTAGATTCCCAGTAGTGGATTTGCTGGGTCGAATGGTAATTCCACTTTCAATTGTTTGAGAGCCCTCCACACAGTCTTCCATAGTGGCTGAACCAGTTTGCACTCCCACCAGCATTGTAAGAGAGTTCCTTTTTCTCCACATCTGCACCAACACTTGTTGTTGTCTGTTTTATTTGTTTATATGGGCCATCCTTACTGGTGTAAGATGGTATCTCAGTGTGGTTTTAATTTGCATTTCCCTGATTATTGGTGATGTGGAACATTCTTTCATATGCCTATTAGTCATCTGTATCTCCTCTTCAATGAAGTGTCTTTTTAGTTCTACTCCCCATTTTTTGATTGGGTTTTTGTTTTGTTTTTGTTGAACTGTAGGAGTTCTTTGTGGATCTTTGTTATCAAACTCTTTTCACTTGTATGGAGGACAAAATTTTTCTCCCAGTTCGTTGGGTTTTGTTTTGTTTATTGTCTCTTTTGCTGTACAGAAACTTTTTAGTTTGATATAGTCCCAGCTGTTTATGTTTACCTTCATTTTTTTTGCCAGCCATAGTTGATTCCCAAAATGAATTTTTGAGCTGAAATTCATGAAGGGTTTTGCCCAGGGTTTCCTCTATGTATTTTATAGTTGCAGGTCTCACTTCTAGGTTCTTTATCCATTTTGAGTTGATTTTTGTACAGGGTGTGAGGGTGTTGTCCTGTTCCATTTTTTTACATGTCTTGATTCAGTTTTCCCAGCACCATTTACTGAAGAGGCTATCCTTGTTCCAGAGCATGTTTTTTGCCCCTTTGTCAAAGATTAGCTGACAATACATGTGTGGTTTTATTTTTGGGTGTTTGATTCTGATTCCTTGGTCTATTTGTCTGTTTTTGTATGAGCACCATGCTCTTTTAAGTATTATGACTTTGTATTATAGTTTGAAGTCTGGACTAGTAATACCTCCATTCTCTCTTTCTATTTGTCAAAAGGGTTTTGGCTATTAGGGGTTTTATTTTGTTCCATATGAATTTTAGTAATTTTTGTTTTATCTCTTTAAAATATGTCATAAGGATCTTTATTGGGATTGCATTGAATCTGTAGACTGCCTTTGGTAGTATGGCCATTTTGATAATGTTGATTCTTCTTATCCATGAACAGGGAATGCCTTTCCATTTTTTTTACATCATCTTCTATTTCTTTTAAGAATGTTTTATAGTTTTCTTTGTATACATCTTCTACTTCTTTTGTTAGGCTAATTCCCAGGTATTTGATTTTCTTTGGTGTGATGGCAAATGGTTTTTTTTTTTTTTAATTTCTTTTTCTTCTGATCAATTCTTTGCATATATGGATGCTGATGCTTTTTGTGTGTTGATTTTGTATCCAATTACCTTACTGAATTGGTTTATTATTTCAATTAGCTTTTCTGTCAATTTTTCTGGGTTCTCAACTTACAGTATTATATCATCCATATATAATGATAGCTTTATTTCTTCTTTCCCTATTTGGATTCCTTTTTTGTCTTTCTCTTGTCTTATTGCCCTAGCTAGGACTTCCAGAACTATGTTGAAAAGGAGTGGAGAGAGTGGGTATCCTTGCCTGGTTTTAGACCTTAACTGAAATGGTTTCAGTTTTTCCCCATTGAGGATGATATTTGCTGTGGGTTTGTCATATATAACTTAAAAAGCATGACAGTTTTCTTACGCTGCAAAAAACTTCAAGAAAGAAGAAGCAAAAATAAATAAAAATAAACAAGTAAGCAAACAAACAAATAAATACAGGACACAATGACCACTGACATATAAAGATATATGCATTTGTATTTATATCAAGTCCTATATCTTTGTCTTTTCTGTGATCATGAAGACATTCTCATATTTTCCAATAAGAACTTCAATATTGGACTTCCCTTTATAGTTCTATAGTCCCTCTGTGACAGATGGGACTACAGATCTATATGCATTATGTGAAGTTATGCTGGAGTGACCCTGGGCACCTGACTGTGCAAGGGGTTGTGGGGGCCCAGTGAAGGGCTGAACTTCATTCTCTGATATGTGGCACCATACAAGCTGGAGGAGATGAGGTATGCCCAGTGTGGTAGTTTGAGTGAGGTCTGAACTCCACTACTAACTTCCTGAGTGAGCAAGGAGGGATGCTGGGAGGGAGGTGGAACTGAAAAGAAATTCTTATGATCCTTTGAAATGTGTGATGGACTTGGACTTTCTTATCATGGGGGCTGCTGTGGAAGGCAATCACCCCATCAGGTGGAGTGGTAGACCTTTGTACCCTCTCCCTGGTGAGAGCCCTCAATCTCAACAGTGGAACTTCTCTGCCCCACACAACCAGCTCTTGACAATTATTTGTCACTATAAGTACTTGACTCTTAGGTAAAAGCTGTCTTGGATAATCTGGATGGGTCTGGTTGTATGATTTGGGAAGGCCTTAAAATCAGTACTGAGGTTTCCGTTACAGAGGAAAGAGGTTCTATCTGAAAACAGCTTTAAGTCTGCAAAGACTGCCTTAGTTTTATTCTGTTCATGATCTTTCTTTTCTGACTGCCTGACTTCAGATATAGGAATTTGCCTAATCAATCTCCCAAATTTCAAGTCAATTTTCAGTTAGCTAGGTAATTATCATCTATATACTTGTTACTTATTTATCATCTATGTTCTAGTGGTTCTGTTAGCTTGTGACCCAGGGACAGCCAGGGGCCCCAAACTATTAAGGGTGCACACTCTGAAAGGGTTCTAGGCATCTATGTGCACAAAGGCAAAAGAAGCATCTTTTTGGTGTGAATAATTTTGAATAGAATTCGTGTGTATTGGGGTAGGGGGAAAGAAAGGATATTTCTAACAATAGTTTCCCAATAGCTCTTCCTCCCCCCAAATTGCCTACCTCTAACAGGTAGCAAACAACCAAACAGGGTTGGTTCAAGTGGGACTGCTAAGGCCTGGAAGCCTGCCACAAGTCTAAGGCCCCTTCTAGTTGGGAGTATTAAGAAAGAGATTAGACAGGTCCAGAGAGCTGGGACAAAAGGAAAGACAGAAAGCATAAAACATACTACCATGAATGATTGCCCTTGTCTCCACTAAGGACCAGTGGTAGTCTCCCCTGTCTCTCTCTCTGATGCATCTCTCACAAGGATCTCTACATGTCTCTCCTCCATATGTTTTCTTCAAGTTCCTAAGTGCAAGTCCACCAACAAACTGAAAAGCAAAACAAACAAACAAAAACAAACAAACAAAAAAACAAACTCAGGCCTGCCTACTTTCCATGTTATATTGGTCCACTTGGCCTCTCAGATCCATGGCTAGTTCCTAGTAGTTCTCCTGCTCAGGAAGTCCAGTTAATAGCATACTGGGAGTTGCAATCTAAAGTAGCTAAAGTGAGGCGGACAGGAGAAAGAGTGCTCATTTACTGTGCTCCAGTGCTCCTTCCCTCTTTATAAAAATGTGTTTTGTGTAACAGTTTTACTTTCCTGACTAAAATTCAGATTTTGGTACTAAAAATGGTTCAAGAAGAATAGAACCTCAAGGATGAGTTTTCTGAATCAGCACAAGACAATCTATGGAATAAATTAGCAAAAGAATTACTGAATTTATTGTCATTGGATACCTCGCTAAGTTGCTTCAGAAATAATATAGTACCTTATATCATCAAGGTCACTAGAAGCAGTTCGAATTTAATCCCAGATCTGTCTATCAGATCAAGGTCTTAGATGCATTCTATCACATCTTTGTAAGGCACTAGGGATTTATTTATTTATTATTATTATTGTTTTTAAACAATTTATTTTTTTAAGTTGATTACACACACACACACACACACACACATGCCCTGAGGTTCTCCTACCATCATGTCACCTGTGAACCCTCATCTTAATGGAAATTTAATTAGATATAAATTAATGCTTTAATTCATGCCTCATAGGATGTTATATGCCTAAGCATCTTTTATATGACTTTTCTTCACTTGGATAGTATTTTTGGGAAGAATATATGGTTAGGAATGTGTTGGATATGGGGAGAGGAGAATGAGCCAGTAACTTTCAGCAAGGTTTGGGATATTTGGTTCTATGCAAATCTTCATCTACTTCTTTCCCAGTGATTTCTTTTCAGTCTTTTGATGTCAAAGACCATATTAATTCACTCATATTCAAAAGCCAAAGAGATTTAAAGGCCACAGAGAATGCATTTAAAAACAATTTGCTTGCTGTTTACAGCAGCCTGATATGTATGAGTGCTCTCTTCCTGGAAGGAAAGATGAGCACAAGTTGCTCTAATGGACTTCATTTCCTTGGTCAGCCTGGGCAGAATGTTTGTGCATAGAGATTTGCAGGAACAATACCTGCTGCATTTTAATTTTCCCAGAGATTGAAAGAATGTGTGAGCTGAATGCACCCCGCGTGAACCTTGCAGCCTTTATCTCCAAGGGAACCAGGAACTTAATGATGCCTCAGCCACCTCTGAGCAAACACTGAGGAAGCTGGAATGAGGCACATTGGACACAAAGCTTGTTCTCTAGAGAACTGTTCTGTCATTCTAATACCTAAGGAATGGAGTATAATAGGGTCTAGAGGATCTATTAGGAAAAGAGCAGCTTAAAAAGGGGGAGGATGAGGAAATGCATGTGAAAACGTTGGGTTCTACATTCCAAATTTAAGGAAAATTATGTGGACTTAGAAAAAAGAAAGAACCTTTGTATTTGTTAAAATATTTCAATTTGCTTGTTCAACACAAAATTCATTCTAATGCATTAAAGTAATATAATGGGGAAAAATGAAATATTCCCAGAAAGTGGTGGGATAGAGACAGTGGCGCTGGGTTTGCTTTTCTACGTTGTGTTCAAACAATTTCAAGATTTTTCAATATTCCCTAAATATAAACTTGGGAGAAACATTTAATCAACTTATCTACAGTTTTGCTGACTTTGGATTCAGTCGAAGGTCATGAGAAAATCTGTCATTTCATCTCTTACACTGAACTGCAAAGATGGAGCTGTTGTCCCCACTTTTCCACACAAGCTGAAAACATTGACTTGTTCAATGTCCCAAGGAAGCCGAGAGACGATTCTGGAATAATTCTCAAATAGTCTTTTGGGGAAATATGAGCACATGTATTCAGAATCTATTATTGTGATCCCCTTCTTCTACCTGATGACTGAGTAACACTTAAAGGTAGGAAAGGCAAATATTAAGATGGTGACTGTGTCTAGTTGAGGAAAGTGAGACTCAGAATGTTGAGTAACATGTCTGAAGTCAGAGTAAGGCTACATCCACCTTACCCCTTATCTCCTGTAATCTTCCCACCCTGCCTCTATGCAGCTTTGGCCTGAAATAGCCACTCCAACTCCCAACTCATGAGATTGTCATGATTCTGTCAGGAACCTGAAGGAGAGCTTGCACCTTTCATCCATCAGGCTTTGTGGGAGAAGGCTTAGCATCACAACAACTGCCACACAACCTGTCCTGGTCCTACAGGGCTCACATCCTCCTGGAGCTGTTGAAAGAGGCACCTACAAGATACCCATTGCTCGGAAAAAAAGGGACCCTTCCACTAGGCAAACACCATTTTTGGTAGGTGTGCCCTGCAGAGTTCCTAGGCGAAAGCTCTGCTTTTCATTTAATTGTTTGTCAGCACAGGAGAGGCTCACCGCTTCCTTCCTTACAAGTAACCTCCTAAACCTCAGCATGTCAAGTGAATGTCCACTCTGCTTTGCTCTACTATGGGCTCTGGGTGGTCCTGACCATAGCTGCGGTCAGCTGAACGCTTACTAGCAGAGGAAGTTCATTCATTCTATTGCTTCACTAACATCTCTGAGGTTATTTTGAAATGACAGAAAGGGAAAATGAGGCTGGGCAAGGTAGATGCAGGTGCCTGAAGTTATTTACTTAGTAATGAGCTGGAGAGGGGCCTGGGCATGCCACAGACGAGTGTGCACATTTGACACTTCTTAATTCCATTTACTTGCAGCCAGGTCAGGAAGGAAGGTCATTTAACACTGAACTTGGCAACTGGTTTCTGCCCGACTAAGGATGCCACTGTTGAACTTTCTCAGGGAACAAGCTGAGTCCTGCTTTTCTTCTATTAATTACCTATGCAGGCAGCCTTGCTCTTTCATATTGCCTCACACCTGAGATGCTCAAAGGTTATTTGACTGCATCCTAAGGTGAGGGAAGTTCTTTGCAAGCATTAGTGCTTAATGAACTTCGGCTTGAAGTAACTGAACCAGTGTATGGAGCACTCTTGTGACCCCAGGAAATAGAAAACTGGTCCTTCTACATAGAGATCTTCACCTACTTGTTTATCCTCTAGGAACTCTTAACTTTGGATAAAACTTTGTGTTAGAATGTAATTTGTTTTCTACGTAGATACAAATATATGGCAATACATAGGATATATCATGCCAATAATTGTATAAACAGTAAAGAATATGTCACAGAATGTCAAGCAATGAGCAATGAGGAAAATGGGAGCTAAGATTTGAATAGTTACCAAGGCATATTTTGTAACAGCATTTTCCCTGGGGTTAATGGCAACTTAATACTTAATAGTCATGGTACTTTGAAAGAGTGAATTTGCTCCTGGAGAAACATCTTGAAAAGTGTCTACATTGCTCTTCAGGCTAATTGAAATATTTCTTATACGGAAATATATCTTATACGGATTTAAGGGAGCTGATCAAGAGGAATTGGCTACAGAATTTAATAACTCTGGATAAAGAAGAACTTGTTTTTCTGATAAATTATTTAGATAAAATAGCACTTCCAATTATAAGTATTCCATGAATTAATACAAAGTATTAATTTTTAGATAGTTGTTGGTCTATCGTAAAGATCCACCAAATAGTAGATATTTTTATTATCTCTTGGATGAAGCAATTACTTGCATTCCAGGGAATGGTTCAATGAATATGTTGTAAAAAGCATAATTTCTGTGATTGCGTTGCATCCCCTACAGTATATTTTTTTCATTCTGCTTTTCTTTCATCTTTTTGATTTTGCAATTTTGTCAGTAAAAGTAGAGTGTCTTTGGAGAAATGCATTGTAGTCTGGCTCAATAACTACATCCCTCCAGGTATATCCTGGTAGTTCTTTCATACACCCAGACATTTTTAGAAGAACAGATATCCTTTTAAGTAATTCAGAAATGTTTTCTAGGTACTTGTTTATATTCAAAGTCTGTTATCTTGCATGAACATTCCCCAAAACATGCACCAGGCATTTTCTCATATTTGGGGTTGTCAATATAAAATGTACTTAACATTTCTCACAGCATCAGCTTTCTTTGTAAGTTTTTCAACACATTTCATATGCCTTGATAACAGATAATGTCTTGTTCTGCAATTGCTTTCAAGAAAATGACTTCTTTGGTTTTGTACATTTAACTTATATTAAAAATATACTAATAAGCCTGTTGTCACAGGGAACAATCTTTGTGTCAGACTGAATGCAGCATTTTGAAGAAGCATTTACTGTGAGAAAGGTTCCATTCCTGAGCACCTCTGATATTGAGTTGTTAAATTACCTGTCCAGGTAGTATTCTCAACCATTGTTGTCTTGCTCAAATGACTCGCATTTTGTGGAAGCTGAGCTATTTGAAGGTCAGATCATTCCTTGCAAAGTGGGGAAATACTTTTTAGAAGTCTTCAATATTAAGAAAAACATGAACGAAATAGCCAAGTATGGTAGAGTGAAACAAATTGCCTACAGTGATAAATTTGGTAGTAGCCCCTTCCCTAAGAAAGCATCTGTTGTTTTGTTTTGTTTTTTTTTTTTGGGGGGGGTAGGTATGCATTCCTTTTGTATCCTTAAAGCCAATATTCTGAAAAGAGCTTAGGCTCAGAAAATTTGAGGACTTATAGAAAAAAAAATCAACAGCCCATTCACCATTACTGTCAATACTTTTATGTTCATCTTGATTTCCCAAGCTTTTAAAAAATCATAGAGGTAAAGGTGCCTATCATTTTGTGTCCTTTAAAAGTGTATTCAATGACTGTACTTTCTATCACTTATTTAATTTTGCATAGTCATAAGTGATGACAGCACATGTTGCAAATAAAGGACTTGAAATTTGGACTTGCCAGTCAACAGAATGAACTCACATTTCATTTTCTGATATCTTCAAGCATTTGACTCATCATAGTTTAAAAATCCAATGGTAGAAATAAATGTCTGCTTTGCTGTTCACCTGTCTTTTCTTCATTTTATTTGTATAGTCCCATAACCTTATGAAAAAACTGTGTTGGTCAATTTGTTTGATATAGGAAAATAGAAGGAAAGGAAGACTACCTTGCTTTTTTGATATCATTTTCGATTACTATTTGGAAGAAGCCTAGCAAGAACAAAAGCTAAAGCTGTTTTCCTGAGATTGCTCATTCACTGGGACATCAACTGGATACTATCCCTTACAAAGGATCCCATACTTCTGTCCACAAAATACATATGTTATATTATCTCATCATCTCAACTCAAGGGAAATTTGTACACGATTCAGATTACAATGAAAAGAAACTGGAGGTTTTGGAAAAGCACAGTAAATTCCAAGTTTGACTTTTTCCTGTGTTGAGGCTGATAGGCTGGCTTGTTAATTTTATCAATTTTAAAATAAAGCCTATGGGAATTTTCCTGAGTGTGAGCTGTGACTACAGAGGCATCTGTTGGGGCAGTGTGATGTATGAATGACTGATGATAACCTCCAGCTTAATTTTTGTTTAGCTTTATTTTGCTATCACTTATAAATTAATAAATTAATTTTTTAAGTATCTAATTTGATGAGTTTTGACAAATGGATGCTGCCTTGTAATCTCCACCAGGATTATGAGAAAATGTTTCTACATTTTCTACAAATGTATGTTTCTACAACTGCTAAAAGCAGTTTTGTGCCTCTTTGCAATCAAACCAACTTTCCCTCCTGATCTCAGGTGACCTTGATCTGCTTTTTATTCATGTAGTTTGACTTTAAAAATCTTACGTATGAATAGGTCAAAGTTTTTTGTGCCCAACTTCATTCATTTAAACTCAGTCTCTTGACAGCATCCACGTTGTAGCTTGTCTCCAGCTTCATCCCTTGTTGTTGCTGAGTAATATTTCATGGTGTGGATATTGCACTACTAAGTGTGTCTTTCTATCAGTTGAAGAGTATTTGAATTCTTTCCAGTTTTTGCCAATCAAGCATCTCTGAACATGGTTACAAATCTTTGCTTCAGCATGTTATTTTTGTTTCTTTTGCATATATCTTAGGAATGGAGTTGCTGGGCCATATAGTCTGTGTGTATATATTTTGATAAAGAAATACCTATTTATTTTCCAAGATGGCAACTCTGTTTTGCTTTTTTTTACAGTGTTGAATAAAGAGCTAGTTGTCCAAGCTTTATCAGCAACTGCTTTTTCCATTAATTTTTTAAAAAAAAATTAGCAGTTGGTATAGGAGTCTAGTGCTTTATTTTTTTCAGGTGATAAAGATTTCACTTTCTTTAGGAGGCAAAATTGAAAAATTGTACATCTTCCATGTCAAAGAAAAATGTTTGAAATATAATTGACGCAAACATTTTTTTGCTTTGGAGGTACAGCATAATGATTCAACATATGTATACACTGTGAAATGATCATCACAATAAATCTATTTACCATCTTTTCTAGCAACTTTCAAGTTTGCAATACTATGTATTTATTATTGTCCCCATGCTGTAATTTATTTCCTTGACTTACTTATTTTGTAACTATTTTGCTCACCCCCAATCCCTCTGTTAACATCAATCTGTTTTTTTTGTCTCTAATTTTTAGTTTTATTTTTGTTTTGGTTCCACCTATAAGTGAAATCATATGTTATTTGTCTCCCTCTGTTCAACTTATTTCAGTTAGTATAGTATCCATATGGCTCATCCATGTTGTTGCAAATAGCAAAATTTCATTCTCTTCCTGAATTACATTCCATCATGTGTACACACACATAAATAACACCTGTGAACACACATATGCATATGCCATATCTTCTTTATTCATTCATCTACCAATGGATACATGGGTTGTTTCCTTGTCTTGATAAAGAGAAATAAAGCTGTGGTGAACATAGAAGTAAATATACATCTTCAATTTAGTGTTTTCTTTGGGTAAATATACAAAAATGGAATTGAGAAATCATATGCTAGTTCTAACATCAATTTTCATCTCCACTAACAATCCATGAGTTCCCTCTTTTCTACATACTCACTAAAACTTGTCTCATATTTTAATTTTTTTTGATAGATATTCTGACAGGTGTGAAGTACTACCAAATCATGGTTTTGATTTGCATTTTCATCATAATTAATGATGTTAAACATCCTTTCATGTGCCTGTTAGCCATCTGTATGTCTGCTTTGGAAAAATGTCTATTTGCCCTTTTAACAAGTTGAATGGTTTGTCTTTTTATTTGTAGAAGTTTAGTTGTAGAAGTCATTTGTATATTTTGCATATTTCTGTAGCTGTTAAGTAAGTATTGAAATCAGGTTATGGTAGTTCTTTTAGCTATTATTTTTCTAAGTTGTTTTGACTAGTCTAGTCCTTCATATTTCTACATAAATTTCAGAATTAGTTTGTGAATTTTGTCTAAAAAGAACTTTTATCCAAAATTTAAAAGGTTATCTTGAAATATAATTTACATTTATAGCTAGGAATAAGGGTCGAATGGAGACAGGACCCATCTCTTTCAAAATTAGCTCCCATGTAACTCCAGATTGTTGTTGGAACAAAGGTCACCATTAAGTTAGAATATTTCAGATATTTCTTGAAAAAATTTAGGAAAGTGAATGTGCTTTTGATTCTCAGTTCTAGAACTTGAAATGGGGAGGATGTCAGGACACAAAGCAATCAAGATCTTGGTATGTCACAGTAACAACAAGTTGGATATTCTTGAACAGAAGCAGGATTCATAGTCTGCTAATTATTACTGCAACTGGAAGTTGAAGGATTCTTTCTTGCACATGAGGTAGAAAGAATTGCAATTCTTACAACCTCTCCTCCAATGTCCTCATAGCACTCATTATCAGCCTTGAATATGTAGGACAGTGTCACATTGTCCTGGCCTTTGCCGTGGCAGCTGTGAACACAGTCTTCTCTAAATTGAATCTTTTGTTCCTCATTACAGTCATATTGTTTCAGAACTTAGATCCATTTTTTAATCCATCTTTTTCAGTGCATTTCTCTTGTTGGATTCTTTTTCAGCAGAGAGAAGTCACTGGATTATTGAGCTTTTATCCATCGTTTGGTTTTGAATGCATTTTCAGCCATATAGCACATAATGTGTAGATCACACATTGACAATTGCAAGGCACTTAAGTGATTATATTCTGATTGTCAAAATTCAAGCCCTTGAATACCTGAGCAAATGCATTCCACATCTCAGCATCTCATTTGGTGATCAATGTATTAATCAGAATCAGTAATGATAGCATGCTATATACTTGTCAAAATAAACTTATTAAAAATACATTAGTTCTCAATAAAATCTTGTATTGATTTGTCATTCATTTTATTAATAGACAACTTTACACCTGCTCTCAAATCTTCTAATCAAAAAATATCTGCTTTCCAGACAGATTGAAGTTAAATGATTAGTACAATTCCTCTGTGTGTGGCAGAGAGGATGCTCTCATCAGCATGCACCCTGGGCGTGCCATACTTTCAGAAAACAAAGAGGAGAGCAGTTATGGAAAGCAATTGATATTCCTGCACAGGTTGGAGTTGATATGCAAATGGATAAACACAATGTTTCCATTCTGAGTAAGCTATATAGAATCACCCCAGCAGGGGTTTGATACTGTATTTCCTTCTGTTTTAACTCTGTTGTCATTTCAGAAACTGTGTAACTAAGAATCTCTAAGAGATGCATTAAGGGATTCCAAACCCCAGAAGAGAACTATGTAACAATTAGTAACTCTACAAAAAGTAAACAATAAAGCTTGTAATAATACAAGGAGGGTATTACAAAATGGATTTTTGTAATTTGGGTTGATATTATTTTGGTATGACTTTGTTACTATTATCAACATAGTGCTTATGAACCTTTTAAGATAATATATAACATTGAACAGGTTTAGGGCTAATTAGGTAACAATTTTGTTTTTAATTAAGCTGTCTTAATCTCTCTAGGAGTCTGGTTTCCGTTGGAAATCATATTTTGGGGAAGAGTTAAGACTACTTCTGTAGGTCACTCATTAAAATATAAGAACAGGAGAAAAATGCCGCTTCATATAACTCCCTTTTGGGGGGCAACCTCTATTTTGGGTCTTAGGCTAGTGGAAAGACAACCAGGAGTGATTAAACTCAGAGATTCAAGGTCTTTGTTTTACCAAATGGTAGCAGGACTGGCAGGTCCTGCTTTATCTCACCATGAGCTGTGATTCTTTTTACTCAGTTTTGCTATCTGTTCCCTAGCAGGAAATGAATTGTCTCCCTAACTTTGGGAGATTGTTCTAAAGTCCCAATTTTAGAAAGGCCGAGTTCCATTACCTCATATATCACAAATCTAAAAGCTAATTTCATTGTTGTTAGTCTCACACCAACCCGGAATCAGTTATGGCAATATGATTATGGCAATAGATTTCTGATGACCCAAGTCTCCATCTTGATTATAATCTTTTTTATCCCTAACGAGTAAAGAAATGCATCCCGGTAACCTGTGACTTAGAAACAGAATGTACACACACACACACACACACACAATATAGTAGTAACACAGTGCAAAGTTGGGCAACAGGTCACTTAGTGGGTTCTCACTCATGTGCTCAAAATTATGAGACCACTCAGGTTCAGGGTGCAGCAACAATAGGATTTATTAACAAAAGGGTAATTGGGACAGAAGAAAGAGTTTCTAAGGTCAATAGTGGCTGGCTATCCTACCCCAGATGGTGTCCACAGTGTCTAGTAGTCCAACCCAAAAGTTGTTCATTCAAGATGGCATGGCCTCTCTGATGAGAACCTGTTGTTGGTGGGACACCAGTATATAGTGGGTTGAAACCCAACTCACAGTGATAGTTGAGGTCAGAATACAGAAGGCAATAATTCAGAGGACGGGCTGGTCAGTCCTAGACACTAGAACAGACAACACCAAAGGCAGTAATACCAGGAGGCACGGGCAGAGGATCAGTTGCTCTGGATGCTCAGTGGAGGCTGGACAAATTCAACACTGCCAGTCACTGATCAGCAGTGCAGGTCAGCGCTGGGCAGAAAGCAACAGTACCATAGACTCTAGTGTTTCCGCTCTTTCAGAGCCGTTGGCACAAGCCAATAGCATAAAGGCTTTTTGGAAACTGGGCACAGGTCAACAGCGCCATTTTGCTGGCAATGCCAAAGACAAGGCTGGAAGCTGGAGCAGTAGTCTGGCTAGTTTGTAGTGTAGGTCATGTGTAATCTGAGGAGTCTCGTTTTCTGCAAATATTTCTGACAAATTTGACTCTCAAGCCCTTTGAAACCTTGGCATACATCTCCTTGATGGTACTAATCTAACAAATATGATTGAATATAATTCCAGTTGTTTGATTGGTGCTGGCTAACCATGAATCTAATTGGTCTGTGTTGAACTTGACCCTGATAGGTTTATTTACAATTCCAATGCAGTTTTTATATTTATTTATTTAATTTTCTTTATTATTATTATTATTATTTTTAAGTTTCTTACAGTATAAGTCACCAATTATTGGATTGCTTTCCCCTCGCCCCGACAGCCCCTCTGTAGTTTTTAAAAGTGAAGTCTGGCTCACTGTCCAGAACTGACCTACACTGAGGTTAAGTAGTCAGTTACTGATGATGCCATTGTGGGAACCCACCAGGCTGGTCTGGGAGTGACATAGCACTGCCCAGGCTGATGCCACTGGGGCTTGGGGCCATAAGCGGGGGCCACAAGACCCACAAGTGGCAAACTTCATGGGTTTTTTTAATTTCAGTAGCTTTGTTCAGGACAGGGCCTCACTCCTGGCTTTTCCAGACTCCGCAGCAGCAGTCTTGGGCTCCTGCTTTAGTAGGAGACAAACACAGCAGTTTTCTCCTGTACCCTTATTCATGGGCATCTGTGCCCATCATGTCTTTAACCTCAGGGAATTAATCTGGTTCCATGCTCTGACTTTCCATAATCACCTTCATTTAAGTTAAAATATAGCCTCTTTCTGTAATCAAAGGCAAAGCAGAATCTGGCTTTCTGCTTATTACTTTCATTCCGTTGGATCATATTTAATCTGAACAAAAATCCATATAGGACTTTACTCCCCATATATCTGCCTTTTAGCTCTTTGTCTTTTCTTACTCTGTTGAACCCAATGACAGCAAAATGAAAATATGTTTACATAACTTAGGAAATAAATTGTGGTAATTAGAGATGTAGTGATGGTCTGTTCAGTAAAAGAGACACTTCAAGGAAGAGTGATTCGTTCGAAGAGATTGATCTGAGTTTAGAGACAGCACACAACCTTCTGTCATGATCTTAAATTGGCCATCACAATGTCAAGAGTCACAAGCTGCGGAGAAAAGGTAATGGTAGGGGAGTTAGATAAAGCCTCGTTGGTGAGTCTTTTATTAGAAAAGAACAACCTTTAAGTAGCTGTGTTTATGTGTATGTGCAATCACTGCAGTCAATATCTTAAGCTCATTGGCAAGATCAGGACCACAGTCACTGGTCACATTGAAACTGGAATGAGAAATGGGACATTACTGACTTTTCCTCTCACTGGAATGGTCATGCATGTGGTTTTGTTGGGCCTGACTACTTGTGGATGTTCTTTCCCATTCCCTGTGGGCTGTAGGTTGGTTCAGGCCACTGTGGGAGCAGCAGTGGTGGGGAGAATTTCTGTTATCTATCACTCCAGTGCAAGCAGTCCAGTTGACCAGTCCCAGAAAATGCTGCCTGCAAGCAGGCCCAGGCCAACAGCAGCAAGTGGTAGTAGTTCCCCCCACCCTATCTCCCTAGGGCATGCAACCTTGGAGCCCTGGCAGCAGAGGGCTATAGACAGATAGATAGATAGATAGATAGATAGATAGATAGATAGATAGATAGATAGATAGATAGATAGGTATACCTCACTCATTTATCCATCCATCCATCCATCCATCCATCCATCCATCGATCCATCCATCATCCATCCATCCATCCATCCATCCATCCATCCATCCATCCATCCATCCATCCATCCATCCATCCATCCATCCATCCATCCATCTATCTATCTATCTATCTATCTATCTATCTATCTATCTATCTATCTATCTATCTATCTATCTATCTATCTATCTATCATCTATCTATCTCTATGCCATCTATTAATTATGCTTTATTTCAATATATATTATTCATTCTTGCCAGATATTCTTCTCTGTTCATTTAATTAACCATTTTTGTTTTATGGTTTTAAAGTCTCTATAAAAATGTTTCATTTTTCCTCTTTCATCATTTCCATTCTAATATTTATAATTGCATCACTCTTAGCTTATGCTCTTGTATCTTTTTCTAAATTAATATCAATGTCAAATTTGTTTATTTTAAGTATTCTCTTTTAAATACAATTTTAAAATTATATATTGTTTACTAATAACTGTGGAATTTACCTCTTTTGCATGAACTTTAATGCTCAATGTTTCAACATAGTATGTCACTTTAAGAATTTTTGATTTTTTATTATGATTTTCCTTTTGACCATGATTATTTTTAAAAGTTTTTTAATGTTTAAAACAAAAGATATTTTGGGTTAAATAGAGAAATTATTGTGTGTCTGCTAGAAATGATCCTCATAATTCTCTGTTTATTCAGCCATTGAACCCTTCTAAAAACTAGTTCTTAATCATTAGTTTTTTTTTTTTTTCACTCCCTCTTGCTGTTGGTTTTAGCTCTCTGAGCATGCATTCTTTTCCTTAGCTTTTCTTTACTAGTGATGAGGGAAGCCCATGTTCCAGATCAGAGGACTTGACACTCCTTTTATCTGACCTCCTTTTCAGTTATTTCAGCTTCCACTTGCTTAGGGACAATGATATTCCACCTTGTGGATTCTCTTGTTTGCTAAAAGTGGCCATACTGTCTCATGTTCATTTGGCCTCAAACACATAGTTAGTGGTTACTCATTAATCAAGGTCATCTCAATCAATATCTCTTCTGGGAAGCCTTCCCAAAGGTTATCCTTCTGATTAGCTCTGAACTGGCTGCATCATAATGATCTTCTGATTGTCTGTTCCAACATGCAAGGATTTCTTGGTCCAGTGGGACAGAGAGACAAGGGACCAGAGACTGTGGCAGAGTAAGCATTCAATATATGTGTGATGAAGGAGACTGAGATGCTTGGGAGAAAGAACTATCTTTTCCTTGTTTTTTTCTTTTTTTTCTTCACAATAGCTTAACACTGTTAATGATTAATAACCTAAGATGGTTTGTTGGAACAAACTGACTTGATTAGTTGATTAGTCAAATGAATAGAAATACATTTTTTTAGCCTTATAGTATCAATTGATATTAATGATTTCATTACTCCATCATCTTAGTGATTGTATAAGACAATCACTGCTCTATACAATATATAAGGTAACAACTCTTCCTATTTTCTTTCAAGTATATCTGTGTGTATGTTTGGACTGTCTTTTTTTTTTTTTTCTTCTCTAGTTGAATTTCCCCCTAATCAATAATGGTAATAATTCAATATCCTTCATTATTCATCTGTTCATGTTTTATTAGCATCACCTAGTATAAAGACTAATCTTTGCCTCAGTGATGTAGTTGTAGTCTTTATATCCAGATGCTAGGATAAGCCTAAATGTTCTAAATCGCTAAATATTTATAGCACTGACCTCTGGCAAGTAACTATTGTGTGCAATGCCAGAAGCTTGATTAATCAATAATGAAGAATTTTTTTCCCACAGAAAATGACCTGAAGACTACTTAATTCTCCTACAGACTTCATTCTAATATAAAATGACAAATCTGAATCCACATTGCTCAATACATACTAATGTAGGTCTCAGAAATTATTCTGCTTGCATTATCCCTTCACAGGGTTTGAATATCTAGAGAGTATCAAGAAAAATTGACAGAGAAACAGACCATCGTCTCTGAAAAACATGCTTGTGAAAATAATCAGAGTCAAAAGAAAAATCATAATAGAAATTCAAAAATTCTTAAAAAGACATAATGTGTTGAAACATTGCATCAAATCTTAAACAGTGTGTCTACTCATTATTTCATGAGAGATCAAGAGATCAAAGAATATCTTCAGGATAAGAGAACCACTTACATTATAGCAAAGATAAAAGTAAAAACTATTCAGATATATTTATTCTTAATTGATATGCGAAGTTATGTTTGAGTTAATGCTGCATCTTGGAAATACTAGCAGGGTCATTTTGGATAGTAAACAACATCATCAACAAAACAGCAAATCACTTCTGCTGTTTGATTTATTTTCTAGACAGTAAAATTGAGAAATAGGTGAAGTTCTATTATCCTTATTCTTCTAGTGAAAACTTATTTAGTGGCCATTGAAAGAAAATTACATCCTCCGGGAACTAGTCAGAAGTGGGATAGAATTCACCTGCTAGTTGTATGACTGTGGGGATGTTGTTTAAAACTTTAGATTCTATATCTATAAAACAGGGCTGAGCTTCCTTTTCTCAAGAGTTGTAGGGAGGGGGCAAGCTAAGGTCAGTACTCAGTAAATGGTGGTCCTTACTATCAATATTATTACTTCTATTATTGCCAAGAACATGTCTGAAGAGTGATGTGAGATAAGGCATAGTTCTTGCTCATGAGGAGCTTTCACTTTCCTTGAGATGGAAGACCATGAACAATTCATTATAACATCAAATAGCATAGTTTTGAGATAATAATAAAGATATTAATAAAACATAACCTTAGAACGTGGGTATATTTGGACTACATGGAAATAAAAAGCCTCTGGAGGAGAAGTAAGTGTTGAACTTTCAGACATAAGTGGAATTTTAATAGACAAAAGGAAAAGGAAGAACTCATTTTCATGCCCCCCAGTTTGCTCTTTCTTTGACATGTGTGCTTGTCACATGTCATTGTTTCCATCTCATTCCTTCTCCCTTATGTACTTAGTACCTTCCTCAGAAAAGAATGTGGTGCTATTGTCTGTAGGGACGATGTTGTAGGGAAAATATACTCATATGTAGAACGCAGAGCAATGGTTATGTGGTCATGAGATCCTAATGGTCTGTGATGTGTTTATAAAGGTCAGGGATCCATTGGGCTTGAGGGAGAATCAATCACCTCTAAAGGAGTGTTTGGGGCTACACAATCAGAAACTAGGCAGTCAAATTCAGGTATTTCTGGATTTGAAATGGTGTTTTCCTTGACTGTATTTATGGAATCAATCAAATATTTGGGAACTGGTTCTTTTTTGGAAAGTATCAGTGTAAGCTGGTACTCACAGACTAAAGGGTACTCCAGGAACCAGCCATCCATGAGCACAAAGACAAAGACTACTTAGTGTGAAAGATCTTTAACAGATTGGTGTGCGTAGCAACAGAAAGAAAAGAAAGGCTATTACTTTCCCAATAAAGCACCCAATGTGACCCATTCCCTTCTGGGTAAATGTTCAGTCAAAATGTGTTGGACTAAGGCAGGCCACTGAGGCCTAAAATTCCCCACAAGTCAGGGAACCACAGAAAAGGTGTGGAAGGGGCCAGGTTAAGTGTGAGACGAAAGGAGTAAAAATCAGAGTATAAGTCAAGACAAAGGCAGCCCTCATCAACCTTCCCTCATTCCTCTGATTCCCTATGTCCCTTCCAAGTGGCTCCACATGTCCCCACGCCATATACCTCCAACTCCCTGGTATAAGTTCAGAGCCCTAAAGCAAACAAACCCTAGTCCATTTGCCTCTTGTCTCTCTTCTCTGGGTGTCTCTTTGTGTTACCCCCTGAGCCCACCTGCGTCACCTAGCCACTCTGTTTTCCCAGTAGCTAGTCCAAGCCAGCTGATATAAATGGGACTGGGAAATATGGTACTTCCCTGTTTTATGATGTACCATTTATGTTTTACTCTCCATACAGACAGAGTGGCCATGGGGAGTTAGGAAACCCAACTGACATGTATAAGCTGAAGGGTCCTTTGGAATTAATGAGCAAGCTCTGGAACTCTTGAGCCAAGGGTACTCCATAAGGTCAGGGTTTGGATTTGGTCCGAATTTTTAGCTCTGTCACTTACCATTAGTTGATTTTGGACAGGTTACCATCTCGCTCTGAATCTTGTACCACATACAAAGCATGAACCCTATGATCTTTCTTCTATTATTGATGTGAAAATAAAATGGAATAGCTTCTAGATATGTAAATCTGATAGACATAAAATCAAAGAGTTTAAGTTCCCATTTCTGTTTTTGCCGTATTCTGCACCTGCCAGCATTGGTTCTTTAACAAACAATGAAGATTTGAATATTCCAGCTCGTGTCAGTGGTACTTAGAGGCAATAATAAAAAAGGAGTTTACCTTTGGCCCAGATTATTACCTATGGCCCAGATTATTAGAGGCAGAACATGGCATTTCTGAGAAGCAGCTATGGAGGAAAGCCCAAAGAGGTAAAACTATGTGGGAAAGAGAATCAATCCCTTGAATAGACAGCCTTCCTCATTTGGAGGCTGTCTTCCAGCTTTGAATTTCAATGGCTCTGTGACTTTTAAGGGAGGAAGTACCCCTTTATAAGGATATTCATGCCTTACTGTAAAATTAAGTAAACATTCAGTGTCTCCAAATGGCATTTGAAAATAAAAACTTTTGCCTCATGTGAAAAGAATTTTAAGAATTTCCAGGCAATTGTGAAGATTTTGGAAAGGCAGAATGAGACCTGGTTTGGGTGATGGGGACATTTACTCTCGGTCACTAGATGGAGAAGTAAAACGGTTACTATACTTATGTGGTTCTACCACAATGAGGCAGAAATTCTAGTTCTTTAATCGCCCAAGACTCATTTGATGAGCCATGTAAACTATACACAGTGAATCTCCTTGACTTTGCTAATGTGAATATATTCTTAAAGTTTGTCCAGTAATACCCTGGTTGGCATGACTATCAGTATTCAATTCCTCTTGAATCAGTAAATGCAAAGTGAGAAAGAAATGAGGCAAAAAAATTATTTGGCATATAGGAAATTAATATAAATTTTGGTCCAAGCAATCTAGAACATTATCTCAGTTTTAAGACTTGCTTAACCCAGTGGAGAAAAGTTGTTTCCATAATGGGGAACTAGGATTCAAGGTGGAGCTGAACTTTGTTTGGAACTTGAAATTGAAAAGTTATGGAAAAAAATAAGGAGAAAAGCACTGGTAAAATTCAGCTGGTAGTTGACATGGGCATAGCTGAGATTTTTGTGAAAACCTGCCTGTTTGTGATGCCATCCTGAAAGCTGTGTGCAAGTTAGCATTCCTAAATCCCTAGACCTAGGTGGTCTGCAAATGTTTGTGAGTGAAGCACTTCTAGTTCTTTAAATGGTACTAATGAATATGTGACAAATCTAATGGGTTAGAGTTAGGAGGCCAACTGATTTGCAATTATGTGTGCATTAGTGAAAATAATCAGGAGTTTCTGAGTATTCTTGGGGCATAATGCTGTTCGTGATGTTTGCTAATCATTCTGTGAGACAGATAAAAGGAGGGTATGGAGAGAGGAGTGACAAGAGACAAATATGTGGAAATGTTCTTGCTATTTAATATGAATAGTATTGCTCCAAATCATTTACATGATTCAATTCAACAATAGCTTCAAAGGAATAATATTTTATACATATATATATATAATCGATTAAAAAAACAAAATTCCAATAACGTTGGAAGAATACTCATCTCTCAGAATTAGTTTTAGGGACATTTGCATCATGATTGAGTGCTGGGTTGAAATATTGGTAAAATTTCTAAACTAGTGATCTTTCTAACATGTACATGATAGCTTTTAAAGTCCATGGTCACTGCCCATCACATTCTAGTTTTGCTGAGCCAGATGTTGTTAACCATGCCAACATCACCTCTGCCTTCTGAGCCATGCTACCCACAATGTTGTGATGTGCCAGACATTTTTAATAATCTTAGTATTTTCTTTGCCTTTCTTTCATTTTAAAATACTCATCTATCAATGGTTGAAATCTCTCTCACTCTGCATTTCTTTATTAAGAAAAAACAAACAAACAAACAAAAAACTCCCTTTGTTATCCTGATCAGAACAAACCAACCAGATTCCACACTGAGGGTTGCTTGAATCTCTCATGTAGGAAGAAATGGAGGTTGAATGAGTGCTTATTCCCATGTAATGAGAAGTGTATACAGGTGTGTAATCTGATGTATGATTCACAACCAATAAATAAAAAGCACATTTAGAAGAGAAAGAAATAACACATAATCTCATTGATAGTAGGGATATAAAATTTTACCTATCTCTGTTGACTGTATTGCTAAAAGTCTCTGCAATAAACCTCTGCCCCCAGAAAGTTCTCACTCCTCAGCATGAAGAAGTTGTGAGAAAGACCCCAGAACAGAAATCCCTGCTGAGAGTCAGATGCAAAGCAAGTAATGAGAGTAAGACAGTCCATATTTCCAGAGAATACTCACACAAACACTACTTCCTACTATGTCACCTGCAAGGCAAATTTCTGGAAACAACTCTAGTTTCTAGTTTGCAATTCTAGAAGGCTATATATACATGAAGGACTCAGAGTTAGACAAACCTAGAGTTTGCTATTAAGGAGAATAGAAAAATAAGAATGAAATGAATGAACTATCTAAAATGAGCGAGCTCTGTTATGAGGAAAGAGGAACAATTAGTATGAGTTAACTTCATGTCATCTACTGTCAAGTTCTCTCCATTCACTTCAAACAATCTTCACTATAGTCAAGACACTGAAAGAAAGAGAGGTTAAGCAACTAGCCTAATATCACACAGCTGAAAGGAGCAGTTCATCCAATCTGATGACTCTCGTTTAGCTCCAACTAGCTACTCATAGGCAGCTGACAACATTTGTGTTAACTGATTTTATGTAATATCAAATAGTAACAAAACAGTGAAAGTGTATCTTAGGTATAAAAACAAAAAGTCAAAGACTTTTTTTTTAACTGATTGCATCTGTGAAAGGATAAGCATTATATGTCAGGGTTTATCCATCAAAAATGAGGATGTAAGAAGAAAATATCATCTGACTTAAGCAACAAATGAAAATGGTCAGAATGGGAAGTGTTTTATTTCAGTGTGCTATGTCAGAAAGACAAAAGTACCAACGCATCCCTCACCAACCTGCATGTCAAATTATTTCAATTGTATATTTTTTCAATTAGTTCATACTTCTTTAACAAAATACTCTTATCACTTCTATGCTGGTTTGCCATTATTTCAGTGTTTTTTTTCTATTTGATATTTCCAAATTGAGAATGCTAAGCTATAGTTTACATATGACTTTCAAATTTATTCCAGAGGACATATAAATACATTAAAATAAAGCATTTTAATACAAATACTTTATTTTTCTGTGCCTATCAGTTCAAACAAACAAACAAAATCAAAAGGGGAAAAGACGCCTGGTTATGTGATTATTTTCATTAGCAATGAGTCTGTCTGCTGCTGTGTGATTGAGATGCAACCCGTTTTTGTTGCACCTCTCATTTATTCCCAGGAAACAGCTCTGCTTGTCTAAAAAGTCAACACCTTCTGACAGGCACCATCTGGCCAGTCATTCATTAACTCCCACAATGCTTCTGGTGAATTTGCCTCTCTTCCCTTGACCAGTGCCACCATTGAGAGAGGATGTGGCTTAAAGCAATATTGTTTCCCTGATTGGATCCTCCTGATATCACATGAGAGGTTCTGGAGGCCATCTCCTACTTGAATTGTGGGTTGTCATAGAACAAGACTTAATACTTGATAACATTTTAGAAATCTGAACTTTAGGATTACCAGTAGCAACAGAAGAAAAGTTTTATTTATTTACTTTTTAATGTTTTACTGATTTAGTTTCTAAACATCACTGCTAATTTTTTTGACAACATTTGCTTTCTCCCTTCAGGTATAGTTCTTGTATTTCTCCTACCACCAGAGCACTGGTGAACCATCACCATAATCCCTTGTGCACTTCTCTCCCCTGTTTTGATCCTTTTTTTCTCCCTTCCCTTGCTGAATGCCTCAGATCTCTGGTCAGCTTGCTCATTTTGTCTTTCACCTGACCCTGTTCGGTTTCTCAATACTTTGCATGTAAGTGAAACCATCTGGCATTTATCTTTATCCTTCTGACTTATTTTTCTAGCAAATCCCTTTCAGCTCCACCCATGTTGTGGCAAATAGCAAGGGTTTATCATTTTTGATTGCTGAGTAGTATTCCTATATATATATACATACATATATAGATAGATAGATAGATAGATAGATAGATAGATATAGATCAGAAACAGTGAAATATATTTTATTTGGTTGAAGGGATGGAGACAGTGTAGAAAATTCTTCTGTGGGTGAAAACTTTTTAAGAGTTGACCAACCAATTGTCAGGAACTAGATCCATCAATTGGCTTATATCCAAGACTCCTTCTTAGGCTCTTTTTCTGTGTTATTTACTTTCATTTTTCAATCAGTTTCTCTTATTTACATTCTTATTCACAGAGGTGATGTATATGAGAGGAAAGAAGAGAGAATGTGAAGACAGTACAATCATTTAAGTAACAACTTTTGCTGTTCCCATTGTACTTCTGAATAGTTCTTAATTTTCATATTATTTAACAGAGGAACAACAGTACCTAATCTATTCTAAAAAATCCCACACAATTTCTCAAAGGCACATTTTCTGTGTTCCTACCTTTCCAAGTAAGGTAATGTATGTGAAGAAAGACTGGCAAAATATGCATACTTTCTATTGAGCATCTATTTTAAATTATGCACTATTATTGGGATAGGGAGTATCAAAATATGTCATTAAACTTGCTCTCAGAGATCTGGCAGTCCAGTAGGTAGATGGACACAACAAACAAAGCAACAAGTAAAAATGTGACAAACCATTAAGATTATTAAAATCAAGCACTGAGGAGCCTGGCTTGTAGTAGAGAAGCTCTGTAGAAGGGAATGGGTAGCCTGGGCAGAGGGACCAGTGTGCAGATATTCAGTAGAGGAGATGACAGAATATAAGAAGATTCTGGTTCATGAGCAGTTTTGCTGTGGCAAGGACTGGCTTCTGTGGCAGACATTTTATAGGGGATGAAATGATTAGAAATGCCTTCAAAAACTTGAGAAAGTTTGTAGGAATGAGGATGGACTGAACATTGAGATCAGATGTTTATGAAGGAGTCTTGAGGAGTGTACCTACTAAAGATAATGAGAAGAAAACTAGAATAATGGCTGTGAAGTTAGAGGAGAGAAATACTAGAGAAACCAAATAGAGAGTAGCAATACCTGTGCTCATGAAAGAACCAATGACAGATTCACCCCAAGCTCACACTTTTCACCTTCATTTTTCCTCTTGTGTGCTTACAGGGAAAATTTCCTGATCCATTTTGAATCATTTGACCTACTTGTGGGACTTGGGAAGATTTTTCTGAAAGTTTTTAATGCCAAGCATTCTGTTACCAATCACATCATATATCTAGAGCAATTATCCCAAACTGAGTGCCAGGAAAGCAGAGACCAGCTGTTTCCCCCTTGTTGTATTACCCACTCACTGTCTACCACATAATAAATGCTCTATGTTGTTAAATGCATTCATGACAAATTCTTCTGTGCCAGGTAAAGGAAGATGAAGGCTAAGAAAAATAGCAGAGCTAGATAATAAAATGAAAAAGTTCCATTGGTGTATGTAGGCTCAGTAATGGTCATAATAATGGAAAACATGTGTTGAGTTCTTGTAAGTACCATGCACTATGACAAATGCACTTTGTGTGAATCATCTGATTTAACAATTACAGCAACCTTTTGTGGCACTATTTTTATTTCCATTTTGCAGAGGAGGAAAATGGACCTTCAAGGCTACACGTTAAATGAGTGCAGAGCCCAAGCTTTAATCCTGAGCTATGTGGGGGCAAAAATCCATGCTCTAAACCACCGTGCTAATTTTAATGACACTTAGTCTACGGCCATACCACCCTGAACGCGCCCGATCTCATCTAATGTTAATGACACTTAAATGATGGAAATTCTGTCAAAAACAACAATTTAAATAGGTTCAAGCCTTTCTTTTCTTTCTCCCTCTATTTCTATGCCATTCACTCCTGGATTATTCCACATCATTGCTCAATACACATGCCTGGGTTTTGCAGGTACAGATGCTTGCTAACTTCCTTCCCCTCTCTCCATCTGTCCTCTCCTTTCCACCTTAAATATTGACTTATAGCCATGGTGTCCAACAGAATGATCCCAGTGGAACTGTGGTTTTGCACAGTTTCCACTTCAACCTCTCTTGCAAGTCTTCACAGAGTCCTCCATTTCACCTTTCTGTCTCCCCACCTTTCATCTGCCCCCTGAGTCCCATCACTCTACAAGTTGGTAACTAAAGGTGTGGGTATGAAAGAAGCAGCCAGTATTTACTAGAAGCGAGAACAGCAGCTGTTCGGAAAATGAGCTATTTGAGATCACCCACTTCTGCTTTTTTTCTCCCCTCTGCTCACTCCACTTTGTGGCACCTAGAAGAATTTGATCAACACGGAAGTTTTGGCCTGCTCCATTTCTGATCTGGGCCAGTACACCCCTCCTTAGGCAATTGGTGGTCCCCGCTCCCAGGAGGTCACCGTATTTATAACGAACTTGGTGCAGACACCGGATGGGCATAGCACACTACAGCCTGGGAATTCTGGGCGATCCTCCAGCCTCAGCCTCCCAAGTAGCTGGGGCTATGGGCTCGCGCCACTATGCTAGGCCTAGAAGAGTTTGATAAATGCTTGCTGATCTGCTTAACTATGTATGTATGTATATATGTGTATATATATATGTGTGTGTGTGTGTGTGTGTGTGTGTGTGTGCCATCTTACAAGGAAACTCATCGCTCCTCTTATTTTCTATGTAAAAAATTTAACTCTTCTTTTCATATGTGTTCTAACACTTGAAGTATCAGTTCATTCAATCCAGATCTATGAGCAGCTTTCCTCCCTAGTTTGTTGATTTACTATTAACAAATCACTATAACAAAACCCTCTTACATATGTAGTGCAGACAGGCTATTTGCTTGCCATTTTGATCTCAGATGAATGCATGTACATATCATGTAGCTTCTATTGTAAACTATCTTTCCCTTTAAATAGGTCTATTTACATTTTTTTAAAGGCTAGTACTACAATATACATTGTCAGTTTTAATGGCATGTTTTGGAAATGTGGTTACATTGTATAAACACTGTGGCTAGTCCTGAAAAAAGACAAAAAAACAAAAAAAACCAAAAAAACAAAAAAACCAACCACAACTTTTTGGAATAAATTGCATTTGGAATTCAAGAGTGTCTTATTTGGGCTAACCATTCCCCTTGTGCCTTGGACTTCATTTTTTTTTCCATTTCACCTCCAAAATTACATTGAAAACATCTGCTGAGGACTTATTTAAACAGCTAGTTAATGCTTTATAAAGCTCAGAGGTGTGCCCATCTGTTCCAGGAGCATCTTCTTTTCTCAAGAGTTAGATCATATTTTCTACCTGTCTGACAGCTGGTTTTGCTTCAAAACTCTTAATTTCTTTTTCTATCAGTAGTATGGCACCTAACATTAGAATTTATAAATGATTGCTTCCTCCTCTTGCTTTGGTTTGAACAAGCCTAAGAACAATCAAGTTTTTTTTCCTCTTGTTTAAGCTTTCTTAAAGCTTTCAATTTTGTTTTAGTTTTAAGAACCAAGATGTCTTTCCTGCACATCTTCATAACCAAATAAAAGTCTGAATGTAAGGGATTTAATCTCCAGTATATGTTCCTTGGGCTCCTTCACACTTAATCCTCGTGCGCCAATCCCAGTAGCTCAACTCTGGTCCATGTCCTTCTGTTCCCCTTTTTAGAGAACTTAGGCCAGCCCCAATGTCATCTCATCCTGCCTCTAGGATCTACTTCAGATTTCTCAGGATCGAGGAAGAATCCTGTCTCCTGGCCGAGGGACTCCCATTTGCAGATCTTTGGATAGTTCCATGACAGTCTAATGTCTAGGCTGAGATAATAGAAGTGTTTTTCTGTTCTCCCTTTTTGACTCAACTCAAGGCTCTTGTCACCATTACTGCCCTCTCTTCCCTATACCCATCCTTTTATATTTTAAAAAACGTGAGAGAATTGGAGTGTTAGAATCAATTCTTTGATATTTCTTTTGTAAACTCTGTATGTGGTGTTCTCTTTCATATTCTTTCAGGCATTTGATACCTAATATATTAGCACCTCAGTTGAAACACAGATGAGTCCTGATTTAACTTCCAGCTACACTTCCCTCATTGTATAATTTTGTTATGAAGATAGCATCTCAGATGTAGTAATTCATGTTCTGTCCTTATTATAGAAAATCAGATGGCATCTTGCAGCTTTCATACTCAAAATGATTCATTCAGCCTTTTGGCTGCTTGTTTCTGATGCAAGAAACCTAGTTCCCATAACTTTCTCTATATCTGCCATCTCCTGTTCACCTCCTGATTTTCCTGAATATGCTCTGAGAGGTACCTAGATACTTAGACATTTTTTCTTTTGGCTCTTCAAGTGTAAAAGATGTTGGCAGGAAGAGGTACATCACACATTTCATGCTGACTTAAACCTTAAAGTTTACTTCTTACTGAAATTGGGGATTGAAGAAAAAACTGATCTGACTCAAATTTGCCTACAAACCCTAGTTAAGACCTTTGTTTTATGATTCCTTCTCAGAACAGAGCTCCTGTGCCTCAGGAACAAAGCATGGTTTTCCATTTTTTTCAAAGAAAGAAAATACTTTCAGTTCAAGCAACAACAAATACAACAGAAACTTTGCAGGTTCATTTAAAAAAAATCATTCAACTGCTGTAGTAGATATTGGTTTTTAAGGGCAAATCCAGACAGTGGAAAACAAAAGTGTGCAGTTACTTTGTATTGGTGCAGGTTTGGTTATTTTTGATTATCATGAAGAAAAAAAAAAAAGACTATGCCCTATAGTGTTCCATGCATAAAATGAAGGGAACCATATTTTGCTGTAAACTAGTCTCCTGAAGGATTTCACTGAAAATCAATAGTCACTACAGAACTGGAAATTTGTCCCGATACTCATCCTATTCAGCAGGAAATTCTTGTTCCAGGGATTGGGAATTATGCAGTTATTCCTAGTAATTCTAGGCAGGTGTTTCTTTGTGACTATTATAGTGTGAGTGATAACCGTATGACTTTTGGAGTTTGTTAGTGAAAGGAGTCATTGTTGAGCAAGAGATTTGCAGGAAAAATCTGTAAGTAAGCTCAGCAGCTTCTAGAAGTGAAAAAGCCCCCCCCCTTTCTTTTAAAGGAGGGCATAGACAGCTCTTAGGCATATCATGAAGAAAGAGGTCAAGGTTGTCCTGATCATTCTTCCTCCTTGCCTTTTGACCTTTTGTTCTGGTTCTCAGTCCACCCTGGAACTTGTTTTAGTTTATTCTATCAGTTAAAGAACCAATGGAAGGCAATCTCTGAGTGATAGCAAAAGCCAGCACCACTAGAGTTCTCTGAACAGCATTAACATTTTGTGCAAGGCCTACAAAGCTGACTCCAGAACTGAGGCTACCCAAGGGTAGGATAGAGTGGAGGGGAAGAACCAAATAGGAGGGCACACAGTGGTTCACTGTGAGCACTTTGGTGGTGGGTATCTTAAGTATCACCACCTGAAGGGGAAATCCTATTCCTCCAAGACACAAACAACAAAGTAAACCAATGTTACTTCAATAAAAATAAATAATTTTTTTTTGTTGGAGTGTCTTGAAAATAAAAAACAAATCTAAATCCAGAGTCAGGAATTTCTGGTGACAGAACTGCAATCCCAGAAGGAAGGGAAAACCTTTCCAAGCATCTCAAGCTCCTCGTTTGACACAATTGATGATTAAGGCTAGTCTTGGATCTAAGAAGATAGTCATGATTTCACAGTCACTGGCAAATTCTGGAATATCCTCATGTTAAAAGCAGAGCTTCTAGTTCCCTTTACGCTTTCTTGGGTCATGCTAATTGGATTCTTCCTGGAGATCCTTTAGACATTTTGCTTGATGTACAGTTTCCCTGGCAAGGTGTGATACACATTTTCTTATTGCCTTCTGATGCTCGATAGCATCTGGAAAACTTTCCTCTCTCTTTCACAAATTCCTTTGAAGAAGCTAAGCAGCAGTACCAAGGGCGTTTATTTTCCTGCAGAACAGATGGGGGTAGACAACAGCAGAGTGAACTTTCTCATGTTTTCCAGTGAGAGTCAAGTATTTCCACTCTACTTAACTCCTTGCACTTTATGCCATCGTTTCTCACAAGACATTTTTATAATACCAAACATGAGGCACAAAACCAAAATTCATTATACCTAACGAATATGCATTAAAATATTACTCCTCACTTGGAGACACACTCTCAGGTTTTTCCTGCGAGGTAACCTGGGTAGTCTCCTGACTATATAATGACTTAATATGATCTCTATCCAACTGAAGCCCTACTTTCTTCTCTAAATCCTTCTTCTCGGAGTGGTCTCAGAATGCCCCTTCTTCTCACCATCAAGTATCTGGCACTGAATCAAGTGCTGACTGGTGTTCAGTTTGTGTTTTTCCCTTCCTCAGCATATCATATTGCATTAAATATGCACTTTCACAGCATTTCTACAGGCATGTTCTTCCCATGAAGCCAAAAATCTGAGAGTTACAGTGCTTGAGTTCTCCACTTAAATTCAAACCTTGGCTTATTAGTTGCATACAAGTAGGTTCCTTGAGTAGATTTCTTTAGCATCTCCCACAAAATATCATGAATTTTGGGGGGAAAAAAGCAAAACTACAGAAAGAAGGAATTGGGATGCACCCAGCACAGGCACTGAAGACATGCTTACTGAAATGTGCTGTGTACATGGCTCAAATATGGACTGCACCATGGTTCTGTGGTAGCCCTTGTTTTATAACCTGAAATCAGATCACTAGAAACAGCAGCATCAGTAATAACATCTCTAAGCTACCTGGAGCATCCCTAAAAATAATAAAATATACAAATATTGATTGCTAGAAATATATAATTAGAAACATTCAATTACAGTGGTAGAGCTATCTTTAAAAACAAGTTCATAAAAGATCTAATCAGACTGAAATGTGTACCATGTGCAAATGAGAGCCAGTGATTTATTACCATCTAATGCCACATAAAAATGCAGTCATTGGTGTAATAAGGAAGATTGTTATGTGTATATATCATCTCTTATCCATTGTCCATGCAAGATAAGAAATCTGTGTTGAACCTCTGTAACTCTCAATTGAATATTTGGTTCACTTAAAGATCTTCATAAGAGATTTTCAGAATATCAAAAGCAACTGGAAACATTGAATTAAGAATGCATTAGGCACTCTGCTGTATAATTTCAACTTTCATTATATCTTCGTAACCTTGGACTGAGATGAGATATTGTTGCTTCCATTATTTTCAGAAGAGAAAAGCAAATCTCAATGATGTTAAATAATTTATCTATGGCTACATTTAGGGTGTATGGGCCCAGGCCTCAGTGCCAGCTCAATCGACATCAGTATCTTTTATTTCCCGTTGCAACAACAAAAACACTTTCAAGAAATGACAATTTTGGACAATACCAGACTCAATAAAAGCATTTTTTGAGAAGCTAAATTTTCTTTAATGATAGCAGCAATCTTTATTTAAACAAAAGAAACCACTGTGTCAATAATGCCCTGGTGGATATTAACGGGTCTGGCTCATCACTCCTTCACCCTACTTCTTTCTCCATTCCTCTCCCCTTCCTCTCTGCAGGCTGTAGTAATCAACCAAATTTTCTGGTCATGGTTGTTCCCTTATCAGTCTTGAACCTGGTCCTTATAGGTGTCCTGGACCTGGTGTGTTCAGGGTGAACTCCTTAATCATAAGACAGGTTGAATCTCTGACTAGGAGAGGTTGCAAAGTCAGCAAAATCAAGCACTATCATATGTGAAGAAGATGGTTTTGAGTGAGAGTTCAAACCATGATGCCTGGAACACAAGCATCCCAGGCATGGGGGTCCAGGGTGCAAGAGAACCTTTGCCTGGCTTGATAATGCTCTGTGCTGCCAGCTTAAATTCTTCATAGTTTCACCAACTTAAATTCTTCATAGTCTCATCGTTTCCTTGGAGCTGGGAGGGATCATGAGAAATAAAATAAGTCAATAGGAAAAAGATAAATAAGGTTGGTGTGACTTCCATGTGGAAAACAGGGTAACCAAAGAGTCAGACAAAGACAAACATTAAAATCAACCCTTGACAGCTGACCCTAGATCTGAGGCCTTGAGAGGAGTGTGAGGAGAGAGCGCAGTGATGGAGGACTGAGGGTGTTTTGGGGGTAGGAGCATGTATGCTGTCACAGCACTGAAAAGCATGCCAAACAATGGTACATTGATAAAAAATAAATGCCAAAAAATAAAATATTTGCCACATTCATTTTTTTTTTACCTTTGAGCTTGTGTTTTGTGAGTGAAATTCAGTGGGATGATGTAGCGTGAACACGAGCAGAAGAACTCACGTTATGTGTGTGTCCACAGTTCCCGGATGCTTCAGTTGAGACTAGTGTTTGTGATGCCCCCAAAGCATAAAATTTCAGTGGATTTGAATATGTAATGGTTAAGAAGATAAAATGAGTACAAGGCAAGTGTGTTCTCTGCAAGGATTGCCCTGGGGTACAGGCAGCTCCACAGGTCACACTTTCTGTTCAGTTCAAAACATTTTTCCTTTGTTGTTTCACTTTTAATTAATTTTTACCTAAAACCATGTTCAAAAGACTCTTCAGGTGCCCGTGACCTCAAGGATTACGAAACCTTGGCATCACTATAAACATAAACAAAATCATATTGATCAAACAGTGTTAAAAGTTAAATAAAATAAGTTTTAAAAAATGGGGAAGAGTAATCCATAATGGGGATGTTAAAGGATATAACAGTTTGGGATAAAGCCCATGTTTACAGCTACGCAGTACAGAAACTTTTGGCCTCCAGGGCTCATAAATGATCTTTTCAAGGAAGAATATGAAGAAAACTTGAGATGACCCCAAATATGGGTTTTCTTTATGAGAAAATTTCAAATGACAGGTTCCAAATTTACAGATAAAACTCTCAAAAATATGATTTGGTGGTTTCTTGGTACATTTAAGGTATTTCCACTTCTAAAAATTCTATTTATAGACAACTTTCCATATTAATGTACAATTCAAATAAAAATATTTTCTACTGAAAACTTTCTTGGGGCTCCTTCTAAATTCAGTTTTTGTCTTTTAATCCCTGGGAACTTTCACATTTATTTCTTTATTATATATTTTCAGGCTTTTTATTTTTCAATTTTTATTTATTTCATCTGGTAGTGTTGGTTCACATCATTGTTTGTACCTGGGGGAATATAGGCTTCTCACCTTTAGGTGTTATTACCAGAGTGGAATAACATCGCATTATAACATTATGAGATTTAAAGCATGCGTCATAAAATCAACCTCTATATCAGGTATAGAAAAAGGACAATTATATTCTAAGAAATGCCACCACAAGGAGTCCTATCATGTCCTTTGTTGTTCCTGTACTTTACTGGACCAGCTAAATCAACTTCAGTGAAAATGAAGATATGAAAGGAAAGGGAAAGATAAGGCCATTCACAGTTCCTTTTCTTTTTAGTCCTAACTAATGCTACAGAGTGTTGACAGAATATATGCATATCAAAAAGTAAAATGAAACTAACTTTATGTGTATGTATATGTGCAATATTTTAATTATTTTGGAAAAAATTAAATATAGATGCTTGTACAAAATCTGAGACAAAAATTGACCTCAGTGATTTACTTGAATTTAATCCTCTTATATTTGCAATTAAAACTGGCATTATACAATATAGAGACAAATGGTAAAATCCAAGTTACTAATTTCATTATTTTTTACTTGAAACCACTTTAAATAGTGACTAAACACAATCATGATAAATCAAGAAAGAGACACTACAGGAGAAAGGAGAAAAGCTTTATATTTTACTAACTTTAGTGACATTTTTCCTCCTTTTAGAACAAGGAGAATTTTCATTTTCAATTTGTACTGGGCTCAGCAACTCACATAGCTGACCCTGCCAGAATGCCTGGTTTATCTTCCCAAAGGCCTACAGCCAAATTTTTATTCATTGAGGGACGTGGGTGGATTCAACTCTGGGGACATTGAACCTTTCCAGAGAAGAACTCCCAGCAACTTAGGAGTTCATCATGGAACCTTGTGGATTTCCCAGAATCCATTCTAGAAAAAAAAAACATATAAGGATATGAGTGAGCCCTGTCCTCCACACTATGCACACTGGGTTTTGCGTGGGTTTTAGCACCTTGCTGTATGAGCAGAGAGTCAAAAACTCTCAAATGTGGGAGAAAAGCTTCCAGCTGTTACCAAAGCAGTAAGTAAACATCAGATCCTTAGGAAAAAAAGAAGACATGAGGAAATTAGCATTATAATGCTTGGGAGAAATCCTACTCATGTATTTGTAGAATTAAGCATTAGAAAAAATACCAATGATTGGTAAAAGGAAAACTGTTATGTATGTATGTATGTATGTATTTAATTTTACATCATTGTCTATCCTGGAGTACCCCCACTACCTTTATCACCTGTGAACCATCATCGTAATCTTTTGTGCCCATTGCACCCCTGATTTTTTCCCTTCCCCCTCTCTTGCTCTATGCTTCAGTTCTGTTGACAATTTTAAATTTTTCTTGTCCATTTGTTTGTTTTTCCTATAGTCCACATGTAAGTGAAACCATCTCATATTTCTCTTTTTTCTTTCTGGCTTATTTCTGCTAGCATGATTCTTTCTAGCTCCATCCATATTGTTGCAAGTGACATGTTTGTCTTTTTTGATTGATGAATAATATTCCATTATACATACATATACCACAATTTTCTGACCCATTCATCTATTTTGGGACATTTTAGTTGTCTCCATTCTGGCTAGTGTAAATAGTGCTGCAATAAACACCTGAGTATAGGTGTCCTTTTGAATTAGTGTTTTGGTGTCTTTTGGGTAGATTCTCAGAAATGGGGTTGCTGAATCAAATGATGGTTCCTCCGCACAGCTTTCTGTAGTGACTAGACCAGTTTTCATTCCCACTAGCTATCCAACTCTTAAAAGTGTGACAAAAGTTGATGGTGAAGGAAAAAGATTATCATCTCTCTAGACCTTGTAATGCAAACTCTCTAGGTTGGGTTAAATAAAATGGTTCTAGGACTATATTTGGAGGGTTGGATGACATAAGTAGAGTTGGTTAGAGGACCCCACTTTCCATCTATTATTAGAGGAGGTTAGCAGATGTCTAACACTGACAAATCAAGAACTAGCAGGGAAAGTGTATAATTGAGAAACATGGAGATAAACTCCAGAAAAAAGTCATCAAACTTAAAAGTGATCATTCTAGGGAACATGGTTGAATAGAGGGAAGAACTGAGAGCAAGCAGGAGATAATTTTCCCCCCTTATATATCTTTTACTTTAATTTTAAACTTTCATTGATCAGTAGTCATAGTAAAAGAAATACTAGAAAGTGCAGAGAAAATGATATGTTGGTTATTTTGCAAAATTTCCAGAAAGATTGTATAGTTACATGTACCAATTAGATGGGAAGAAATGAAGTCTCCTAGTGGAGGTAGTGCTTTGCTCTACCTCTACTCTGGGCAGTAGAGTATTGCCCAGTACAGTAGAGTACCCCAACTGGCAGTACCTTCACCACAGTGGTTCTGAGACATTACTGGAGGTACACATTTTCCATCATTCCAGTCTATTCATTATGAGTATCATGGCTGCCAAGTTCGATGTTATGGGTAATGTGTCTGAGGACTGGTATGTGTCAAAAATGGGGTCATTTTGGTGGAGCTATCAACCAAATGGATCTATAGTTCTGGCAGAGATGGACTCTGCCTCCTGTAAAGATTCATATAGCAAGAACTGTCTCATTTCTAGGAAGGATATTCAGAGACAGGACAGTGAAAACATCAAAAATACACTCTGATCATATTCACATTAAAGTACAACTCAATTGCAAATGTTTTATTTTTCTAATTTCTTCAAAGAAAATTTGTAGGAAAATTAAGTTTTCAGTGCATCTGTCTATCTATCTATCTATCTATCTATCTATCTATCTATCTATCTATCTATCTATCTATCTATCTATCTATCTATCTATCTATCATCTATCTATTGATCGACTTATCTATTCATCCATTTTTCCTTTCTCTATATGGCTACTACTTCACCTGCCAGTAAATCTACTTATTTTATATCCAAGCGCTTTCATAAGTAAAACAACATTATGACACTGCAGATATTCTGGAAAAGTGTGTGTGTGTGTGTGTGTGAGTGTGTGTGTGTTATGTACAATTAAGTGATTTGACATACAAATTCCAAGATAAACCATAGATTTTCCATTGTAAAAAACTTACAAACAAATAAAAAAATAGCATACCCTCAGAAGAAAAAAAAAATATCTTCTCACATTTTTCACTTCCCTAAGACTATGAAGAATGAGTGATACCTTTCAGAATAATTTGGGAAATCAGCAAAAAAGATTCAGAAATGTCATACTCTTGTCTGTAATCTGTAAGGGATGTGGTAATGCTTACTGTGAGACCTTGGGGTAGATAAGAGGACTCTGAATCAGGAAACATACATAAAGAGAGGCAAACCAAGGTAAGGAGTCCTGCCATTTCTTTCTTTTTTTCTTATTGATTATATATATGTATGTATATATATATATATATATACATATATTTGCATTGTTGTATACCCTGTAGTTCACCCACCACCATGTCACCTGTGATCTATCACTATGATCCCTTGTGCTCATTCTTTCCCTGATTTTTCCCTCCCAAACTCTCCCATACTTGCTGTATGCTTCAGTTCTGTTATCAACTTGCTAGTTTTAACTTTTCTTATCCTTTTGTTTGGTTTCTCTATATCCCATATATAAGTTAGATCATCTGGTATTTATCTTTTTCTTTCCGACCCACCCTCCCTCCCTCCCTCTTCTCTCTTCACTTCCCTTCTTTCCTTCTTTGATCTCATCCATATTGCTGCAAGTGATTAAGATTGTCTTTTTGATTGCCAAATAGTATTTCATTGCAAATATACAACAACTTGTTGGTCCTTTCATGTGTTTGGGAACATTTATGTTGCTTTTATATCCTGGCTATTGTAAATAGTACTGCAATAAGCATAGGAGAGCAGGTTTCCTTTTGAATTAACATTTTTGTTTCCTTAGAAGTGGAATTGCTGGATCAAAGGGCAGTTCCATTTCTAGTAGTTTGAGGATCTTCCACACAGCTTTCCAGAGAGGCCTCACTTGTTTGTATTTCGACTAACAGTACAGTACAGACATGTTCCTTTTTCTTCACTTCCTCACCAGCACTTGTTACCTGTTTTTTTTTTTTTTTTTCATGTGGGTCGATCTTAACAATATGAGGTGGTATCTCATAGTAGTTTCAATTGCATTTTCTTGGGACATTGAGCATGTTTTTATATCCAAAATAAAAGCAGAGATACAAAGGAAGAAGAATGAAAAAGTACCCCAAGACTTGCCATTTCTTCAACTAATGCATAGTTGGGAATTTGGTGACACAGAGGAGGAATTTCACTTCCTTACACTATTTGTTGATTTGATTCATTCAACAAAAATTCTTATTAGCTAACTTTTATTCTAGTGATTTGGGGCTTTCAGTAAGATACTAAGAGGGTTGACGAATACATTTGTTGCATATTTCATATATTCCCAATAGTTTAGCATTGTGTGGAGCCTGGCTGGGGAGGGAAAAAATAGATAAACCAGTAAAATCTGTGCTCCAGGTAAACAACTTGAGGAATGTGCTTTAGGGAGCTAGCTGCAATTGTCTATGTAATGAATGTGTTACATATTCACATATATATTCACAGTATATATGCATAAGCAAATGCAAGCAGTATCTGAATTTGAGCAGGTAAGGAATGTTCAGTTCTCTACCCCTTAGAAAGTCTCTAAACTGCTAAGTTTGTTGTGCTGTAGTATTTTTCAGTAAACACCTCTGCGAATACTCTTCCACCTGGATTTTAACTAATTTGCATTTCCTCTAATGTGAAACCAATTCACTGCAGGTACACACCTAAGTAATTACAAATATCAGATGCAATTTTAGTAATTGCATTTCTTGTCTGGAAGTGGTATTCATAGAAAATATAACTTTAGGTGAACATATCAAGAGTTTGTATGAAGAACAAAATCCTTGCAGATAGCTGGTGAACTGTGATCAGGTTAAAAAGTCAGTCTAATCTCTATGTTTTAATAGAGTTGATGAAGAAAAGTCATTAATTCAAATTTTTAGAGAAATATGTTCATGCTGGGCATAGAGGAAAAGAGAACTTAAACAGGTGGCCATGGTATTTGGGAAAAAGCCTGATTAATTTTAAACTGTAATTCAGAGTGAAGAACAGAATGTTGATACTAGCAGTGTCTGGCAGGCATCTCAGTGGAATATTTAGCCTTGCTAGAATGAGTCTTCCTACCAACCTGACGACATTTATTTCTGAAACTGGAAACCTGATGGAGATATGAGAAGTTATACCCAAAGCAAGGGAAGTGTTCTTGCCCATCTACTATAACAGAATTTTGTACACTCTACAAGTGGTTAGAGATAAGGGGGAAGATGGTATATGAAAAGAAAAGCAGAGAGACTTACAATTGATTTCAGAGAAGTGAAAGACATGCCTTCAGTTTTAATAATTTAAATAGAAACTTTTTAGGAAGAAAAATACCTTTCTAGTCAGAGTATGTCATTGGTTCTTCAATCACTTGAAGCTTATTTTTCTCTGGATGTCCAATGTTCTAAGTCCTATTTTACTTCTATCCAGAAAAAATCCATTTTTTTTTCTTCCTTATGAGAGCTCTTTATTCTTTTGAGGGCAGGTATAGTACATTCTATAATTATCTCTTTTGAGGGTGATATATCCATTTAACACAACTGCTTGCTATTGCAAACCTCTCAGTTCTTTCATAATACTGTTTCTGAATTCATTCGTCACCTACATTGTGCACAAACTATAGTGCTAGGCATGCTAGATGTAAGGTAGCAAAATAAATAAGATATGGTTGCTTTCATAAGAGCTGGTACTAATGAGTAAGACTGCATATATTGATAGGTATTATAGTGAGATATGCAGAGAATATTATATAGAAATTAATTGCCATTTTTCTGTTAAAATAAACAAAATGTTTTAAGCAGGATTTTGATTGGTATAGGGCAAAGATGTTTTGGCATATCTTAGAACTGAAAAAAAATCGCATCTATAATAATACCATATAATCTTATACATACCTGTAATTGTTTATTTCTGATTTGTATCTCTTTTTCTACTAGCAGCAAAAAGTATTAATTATTAATAACTAGTTTTATTCTTATTAATATTTTCTACTTCTAAAGTATGTTCCTAACTTTTTGATTCACTTTCAATCTTGATCTTGAGTATATTCTTCAAGTCTATATATATCCTTTGAGCACTGCTTTAGCCACATTCCACAAGTTTTGGTGTATGAAATTCTCATGGTTGCTGAGTTAAACAATTTATAAAATTATGTTTGTCTTATTCCAAAGTTCTACCAAAGACCCTCCTTAAATCCAACCATAAAGTTTTTGATGAGCTGTTTCTGCTAAGAATAACTTGTAAGCAATTTGCCCACTCTTTCTTTGTCATCCCTTTGGCCTTCATGGCCATTTTGAAAGGATAGTAACATCCCTACTAATTAAGGAAGACAATGAGGGGAGCTGGCAAATGGGTATGTTTTTCTTAGCTATCTTGCCAGCATGAGAAATTGAGTTCTGGAGAAAGACCCCTTTGCCAGAACAACTAGTTAAAACAGGACTATGATTGCGTCTAGATTTCATCAGACCATGATGAAGTGCATCATTATGCAAAGTAGGAGGGGGGTGGACTTGTGTGAATCTATTCTCCTGCTTATTCAAAGCAGTTTAGTGTCAGCACAAGCAAGCCTCATAAAGCTTTGTTTCATGTGGCTCTCTGTTGGGCTGGTACATAAGGAAATGATGTAGCTCATGTGTTTCTTCCTAAAGTCACCTTTCCTTATCAGTTTCCTTCAAGACACAGTCATTTTGTGCACCCTTTGCCCTCTCTGCTGTGATAATCTGCCTTTAAGAAAGAAAGGATCTAGAAACTGCAAGATATAAATGACTGGTACTTAATCATAATTTTTCACTGAGACTGGTATTCATTTTGAAGGGAACAGAAAACTCTAAGTTTGAACAGAAAACTTTCAGTGTTCTGTTTGAAGGGAACAGAAAACTTTAGGTGTTAAGTTAATGTGTATTTATATACTGATATCATGGGAGGTATGAGGGATTATTTGGGGGCAATAAGAGATTCAGACTCTAATGGGGTTGTGGGTTTGACTAGAATCTCAAATGAGCAAATTGGGCTGGATTTGCATGAAGTAGTGGTTCTCACCCAGGAGAAACTAGGAAACCTGGAGGTATTTTTGACTGTTACAACTGAGTCTAGGTGGTTCTAGCCTCTAGTGAGCAGAAGGGCAGGTTGATCACTATGCATTTTAGAAAGCATAGCATGGTTCTCACAGCAAAGTTTAACTTGACCCAATATGTCAATAGTTCTGAGGTTGAGGAAATTTGTGTGGGGCGTGATGAACATTCGTTAGCAACACTGGCCCTCATGTTGCTATAGTGGGAAGAGCTCCAGCATGCCAACTGGAGACTACCTTCCCTAAATGAAGGGCCTCCCACTTCTCAGAATTCACGAACATTATCCACAGTCCAGGGAACACAAATCATCTGATTTCTGTAGAGAATTAAAAAAAATTCGGATTTTTATGTGACATCTCAAAAGACAGAATTCTGGTCGTTATTCTTTTTGCCTACAAAGACCACCACTGAGGCAGAGGCCATGGAGAATTCTTCCTCAGCTATATGGGAAAAAATCAGTACAGATGCACTAAGATTGTGTTAACACTACTTAATATAGTTTCCGAAAGCAGTTTTACCTTTTCCTCTTGGATTCAATCTGTGCATTTTGGATTCCAGACTTTTCTTAATCATTCAAATATCTACCTGTCAGAGTTGTTAAAAGATTAAATAGGCTAATATCTGAGAAAATGTGTAGCGTAGCACTGTCTGGCACTAAAAGAAATGTTAATGGACTCTAAATACAAAGCTGAAACTTCACTATTTGAATGGGACCCTAGGTATTTTTTTCAAAAAACTGGATAGAATTAGTGACCAGCTTCTTGGATAATGAGCTGAGTTCACTGGCTTGAATTTGGAGGGTAAACACTTGTTCTTTGTGTCTGGGAGGTATGCTTGAGATTTCCTTTGTCTCTCCCTGCTTTGGGGAAAAGCAAATTTGGCATGGCCTTTGAATGTCTGCCTCCCCCACACTTATTTTAGTATGGAAGCTTTGTAAATTTGCCTTATTAAAAACAAGTACCATCTTCATACCTGCTGAAACCTAATTCTCATCCAGAGGCTATGTCATGAACCTGGGGTGGTAATACCTACGGCGCAGACAACCCAGCCCACGCAGGTACTGCCTTGTGGCCGCGCCGACCCGGAAAGGAGCCCGTTTGTAAAGAACCTTTTAATTGTGACTCTTTCACCTCCCCCAGCCCAGCCTGCACCATGAGAAGAAGAGCGATGTCAATGAGACAGGCCAATTTTACCCATCTTACACAATAGTGCATTACAGACTTTCCAAGAAGACGCCATTCAGGGTGAATCACCAAATTCAGGATGAAAAGATTTTGATTTGCAAAAGCGCTCAAGCATTTCTCTTTAGAGCTGGAGATGGCAGGGAAGGAACCGACATGCGTGCAGCTGCTTCACCTTTGGGCCAGGTGCGCTGGCAAGCTCCCCGCGGCGGAGCCAGACTAATGCAGCCAGCATTCACAGGCGCCTTTGTACGCCCCGGGTGCTGGGCCCGTGAATGCCTTATTTAAGGGGGAAAAGAATGAGAAGGTGCTGGTGATGGTGGGGTTTTGAAACGAGTGGAATTGAGTCAGAGTGGGAAGAGCAGGTTAGCGGAACTGAAATTAATGTTAAAATTTTCAGATCCTCAATTGGGTTTCATCAACATAGGCAAGAGGTGATGAGAGAGAATGCTAGATTGAAGATTGTATCATTTAGGATGATTTCAGGGACAAGTAACTGACAATCTACTAAAATGACTTCAGCCCTTCCAATTCAAAGTTTGGCCTACCAAACAGCAGCACTGCCCTTAACTGAGAGCTTGTCAGCATTGTGGGATCCAGATTCCCATGCCAGAACTTCTGTCTGCCTTTTACACAGGTTATCTTGATACACATTATCATCTGAGAAGCACAGATTGAAGCAAGGATGCTTTAAACAAAAGTCATCCTGATATTAAGTGAACGGGGGGGGGGGGGGGGGGGGGGGGGGG
>PVHY01000484.1:98346-138532 GCA_004024945.1 Uropsilus gracilis | reverse complement strand
AATTGAGCAGTGATAGGATTCCAGATGTCACAAAATCATGAAGGACCTTTACCATGCAGTGGTAGGCACCCAACTAGGACAAGTAACAGTGGACAAATGAATGAAGTCTGTTTTTCTCTAAAAAGCACAGTGATGTGGCCTACCTTCACCAATAGTGTTTTTATTTTGGCCTACATTGTTTTCATTGATTCAGTCTAAATGAGTGAGATAAAACTAATGGATTCTTGAGTATGTGTTTTTCCCTTTCATACTTTTATCTTAAAGGGGCTGAAGGAGAAAAAAAAACAAAAATATTAGACTGCATCAACAAATTTTTAGGTCCAGGGAGGTTGTCTGTACATGACCCTGTGAGCTGCTACTCACTACTTTGGAAATGTCTGATAAGCTCCTGGGACCATATTTTAAGGAGAATATTGAGAAAGTGTACAGTGATGACAGCAAAAGTGATGAAAAAAATTTAGAATCTCTCATCATGTTAAACACTTGAATATTTTCCATTACAAAATCCATGAAGGCAGAACTGTCAAAAATGAAAAAAAAATGTAGGTCAAAAAGGTTCATTACTATAAGGACAGTTACTGAACAGTATATTTGGATTTGAACTCGAAGCTATCTGACTCAAAACTCCATGTTGCTAATGCCTTGATCAAAGTGAACCTTTATAAATATTTATTAAGTGTGTGACACTGTTCTAAATGTGTTAAAGAAGCCAAGAAGGTGGATTACCTATAAATTTCACTTAAAGGTAAGGAAATGGAAGTTTAAGTTTACTTAATTTGCATCCACGTAGTGATCCCTATTTTCCCAGGCCATGAAGTTATAGGTCTGTGTGACCTCAGAGTTCCAGCTCTCCCTGCCTTGTTATTGCCTGCAAGTGATGGAGAACACTATTGAATTCTGGTGCTGTTTGGGAGAACAGAATTAGGGTCTAGAAGGACTTTCTAAAAGTTGGCCTGGGTCAACAAGAGTTGTCAGCTTCACCCATAGGAGAGCTGTTCAGAGGTAACAAATAAGGGAGAAGGTAGAGCTGAATTTTTTATAATTTATTACAGAGTTATAGTCATTTCAAGAATAGGACCCTAGAAAGAGTCTAAATCTTTTTCTAGGCAATTTTGTTTTCAAGACTGGGTCATTTACTTGCCTGGAAATGTATATTCTGAAGTATAGATAGGAAGGGGCAGGGAAAAGTGACTCATCTCCACTTCCTTTGCTTTTCCATGGTCTTCCTCTACCTCCAGCTTTTATACTCAAACAGCTACCCTTGGAATTTACCCTTGATGACTTTCTTTTCTATATCTTGCTGCTGGACATATCAGTCATATACTTTTAAATTAGAGTTGGATGGGGGTTTAGATACATTCATCACTTTTCCATCTCTAAGCCTGTGTCTTAAAGTTGCTAGCTATAGTCAAAACCTCCATGCATGCACAGTTTGGGTAACACTTCACAGCAGGAAGTAGTTGCTTAATTTTTGCAAAGTTCAGATTGCCATCCATGAAAGCACTGATATTTTCAGCAACATGTGTACACTTAATGTTTACCCAGAGAAATATTTTTAAATACCAGTTTTAAATGTCCAGTTTGGCTCCATGCTGGAGATATACAGAATCATGTTTCAGAAACCTGAAATTGCACTAAGTGGAATTTTGCTGGCATTGAAACAACAGACTGGAACTCAGAGACAAACTTCTTAGATTGGCACCGAATATGTTTTTTTGGTGACTCTCTTTTCCAAGGATACTTTCTTTCTCCTGAACCCTTGCCTGTCTTTTCCCTTGGAAAATCATTGGTTTCAAAAATACCTTTGTAACTGTTAATTTTGTGTGTGTCTGATTTTATGGGTTTGTGGAGTTCCTAAAATTAAATCAATTTTAAATGGTTTTTAATTACTAATGCTTTGGGCCATTGCCTTTAGCAAAGTCAACAAAACAATCTGGGTTACCTTAGTTTGTCTCTTTGAGGAGTGTGTTCATTAGTTTGTGCTCTTACTACACAGAACAGCTTTCTACCTAGAAAAGAAATCAAATGAAACCATTGCTCTATTTGAATATCTGAATTTATTTCTCTTTCAATAGCAGCCACCTATATTTAAGAAATAGAATTTTAAATGTGCACAAAGAATTTTTGATCAATAATATCTCACTATTTTTCAAAGGTGGGGATGATCTTCCTTGTAATTTGATGCTATGGAAATGTCAAAACAGAAGTTTAATTATGAGTTGACAATTTCTGGTAAGAATTCTGTTCTTAGGTCCACACAGGTTACATTGTATAAAATATTAGAGAAGCAAAGCTACTTCTCAATCCAGTGTCCCCTTGTAAATTAAGGGTAATCAACTCCAGGTTCAAAAGTGAAGGCATAATGAGTTAATGCTTTAAATGGCTTTTAAGTGTCTACCTTGAGAGGCTGAAGGTGAAAAAAGAACACTGCAATGCTGGTGGATACACTCCCAGGAGGGATGGCTACTCACGTTGTTCCCAGTGGAATGCTCTGTTTCCACAAGGGTCATCCCTTGAGCAGTTTGATACTAATAAGTTTAGATTAACTGCAGGTAAGAATGTTCCGGAAAGGTTGATTAAGCCATTTAGTTTCCTCATAATTTTGCAAACCAAGCATTTCCTCTAAGGATCAGTCTTAAACTTTGTAGTACACAGGCCTTTCAGAAACCAAAATCCTGGGTTCTATTATGGCACTTTCCTTAGAAAATATTCAATATTTTGACAATTATCCCTGAGAATTAATATCACATTTCTTTATTTAATGTAGGCTATTTTTATTGATTCCCAAGTGGTCTCTAGAACCTCTTTTATCCCTCTTAGTTGAAAAATGTGCTAAATATACCTAGGAAAAAGAGAAACACTCATGGTTAGAGATTGATTCATTCATTAGCCAGTTAAATTCACTTCTGGCTAGAAATAAGAATCCTTTCAAGCAGAACAAGTCTATATTACAAGGTGCGGATATATGAATGTAGAATAGAATTAGAAAGCAAACACCGATTTAAAAAGAAAACTTCAAATATAAACTTTCTAGGACAAATCTGTGCTTCAGAAAGAGAAAAGTAACTTTCCCCCTCTACTTCCCATCTAAAATTGATTTTCCATTCATATTTAAAGTAATAATAATCCAATAATAATAAAGTAATAATAATCCAATAATCCCTCTTACACTACAAAGTACAACTAAATATGCAGATCAAAATAATACACAAGTAAAAATAAAACAAAAATGCCAAGTTATTTATTCATGACAACTATATATTAAGTTAGCCTAATGCTTTACAGTTTCCAAAGTTCTTTCACTCGTAATTCTTATATATTTATGGCTTATTTTTTTCCCCAATGGACTTAAAATATGTAATTATTTCATATCTATGACAGAAGTTATCTTTCATTTCTTTGGTACTTGTTGGATTCATGTCTGTTTGAATATTTAAAAAATAGATGGTGTCTCAGAATTATCTTGAAACTCAGATTTTGGTGTTGTGTATAAATCCAGTCATGGACAACCCTTGTGTACTCAGCCAGGGATGTGTACTCACTTCTGTTTCTTTGGCTGGTATCTTCAATGAGAAACTACTTTCCTTTCAAGTCACCCTTAGCAATCCCCCATCTGATGGGATTGTCTTCTACCATAGCCCACTATTAAGAACTTTCTTTGAAAGCAAAGGTCCTAGATAGAAAAAAGTAAATCACAGAAATAAAAACAAACAGAATTTGAGGACAGCAAAATTGGGGCAAAGAGGGAAAAGTCAATGACATTGTTTTTAGTGACATGACTGCTTCCAGTATTTGTGCTTTCCCTGTTAAATGTAATTGAAATTTCATGTTGATTATTAATACTTTGAAATACATCTTTTGTTTCTGATTTATCTGACATATGGATCACTATATGAAAAAATTATAACATGACATTCTTTCAAATAAGCAGAAGTGACGGAATAGAGGAATAAAACATAATGAATCTCAAAAGGAAGCAGGAAAGAAGGGACTTTGCAAAATAAAAGGAAGATATTTGATAGGGACACAAACATAATCGTTTGAAGTTAGCCTCAGTTCATCATTCATTTCTTTGCCCATGTGCCTTGTTCAATTACCTGCACTTAACAAGTTCTACAATGAAGTTCTTTCAAAATTCTTTTGCAAATCACTGCAGTATCCCTCAGTTCCCTTACTTTAGTCAAGCAAATATTATGCTTTTTCAAAATATTCATCAGCAACAGCACTGACCTAGAACATGTTTGATCTGTAGGAAGGATCCAGGGCACAGCTGACTCTACAGGTGTGGAATGTGATGTAGAATTCTATCAGAGTCCCTCAAGTGGGACCCTCAAACATGCTGTCAGGGAAAGCACAGGAAAGGGGTAGCATACCATCGAGGGGAGAATCTTGGTATCAACCAAGCAGTCAGGGGAGGCATCAAAGAAGAAAGAAATGGTCTTGAAACTAGAAGCCTCCACTTTGGACAATAGAGCAAGACAGAACATAAAGAAGCAAGTTCTAAGAAAACAGATACTACCCATATTTGACTCTGAATATGTGCAGTGCTAACAGGTAGAAAGCACTTCACAATTTTTCTCCCGTCCGTCCGTCTGTCCGTCCGTCCGTCCATCCATCCAATCTTATATTCAATCTTTCATTCTATAAATTTGCCTGTGTAACTTAGAGTTGAGCAAAAGAGAGATGATTCTTATCTTATGATAAAACACATATTCTAGAAGAAAAGGGAGTGTGAAAAGGATAGACAAGAAACAAATTCAAACTAAACCTATAATGTCAGGTTGTAAATAGCAAGTGAAGGGAACAGGAAGATCTGGTGGTACTGCTTAGGGTAAAGCAATCTAGGAAACTCCTCTGATATGGGGCTACTCAAATAAGGACAGATGAAGTGAGATATGAGATGATAACAGTTAGAATTGATGAGGTGTTGATGACGATGATGATGATGATGATGATGATGATGATGGTGAGAAATCTGAAAAGGATGGTATCAGTGATACCAAGGATGTGAGACTTATAATGAGAATGTGGTCAATAATTCAAGTACAATAGATAAGCTAAAGGATGAGAAAGTATTCATTGGATTGTTAGGTTTGACAATTAAGGAGGTTATTGACTCTAAAGAGGACAGTTCCAGAGATTTGTTTATTATGGTAAAACAAAACAGCAGATAATTAAGTTGTGAGAAAATAATAGGGAATGCATGCAGGGGAGATGTTTTGAAAATATTAGTGATGGAAAGGGTAGCTAGGATGGTACCTGGACACACAATCATATAAAGAGAAATATTTAGTTTACCTGCTTTGTTTCCCTTTTTAGATCAGGGTTTCCTAACCTCAGTACTAGGAACATTGGGAATCTGATTATTCTTTGTCATGGGGATGGGCAAAGGGATTGCCCTCTGTAGTTAAAAGGGTGTTCAACAGCAATCCCTACCTGGTCTCTACCCACTAATTGGCATTATCATACCTTCCACAGTGGAACAAACAAAATTGTCTGTAATCATTGTTAAATATAATATCTCCTGGACGGAAGATCACCTCCAGCTGAGGTGACCTATATTGTTTGAAATGAAAAAGAGCCTGGGAGGGAGAAAGGGAAGAAGGAAGAGAGAGAGAGAGAGAGAGAGAGAGAGAGAGAGAGAGAGAGAGAGAGAGAGAGAGAACTATAGGAACTATTATTATATGCTTTGTTTTATGAATTTAGGAAAAATGACATTCTGAATTAAAAAGGAGTATTCAAGCTGAAAATTAAAGGAAAAATATATTTATTGTAATAGCTTAGAAACCAGTATGCAAACTTTCAAGGAAAAGAAGTTTTATTAAAGAAGAGACCCATTCATTATCCTCTTACATATTAGTAGAATTTAGACAATGAGCACATAGTTTAAGCTGGAGAGTAGATCATGTGATTCACAAATTGCCCCTTAGCCTGGGAAGTCCTTAACTTGGGATTGAAGACAGATGTTTCTGATGTGACTCATGTATTTTTACCACTTTCTCATGGGCATGGATTGAGTTTATTCCTCTCTGTCTCCTGGTGATGTCAGTGTCTTGTTTATACAGGATGAGCCTGCCTAAGTCAAAACTAGCCCTTAGTCACGTGCTACATGGTAAAAATACATAGGCAGGCTTCCCTTTAGAGAAACTTCACTTGCAGCTAAAAGTAAAGGAAATAGACTTGAGTTCTGTTTGAGTATATGAGCTAGACATTTGGGGATATTCTAGAATAATAGGATTTGAGGCTTGAGAAGGATTGTCAACATCCCCTTCATAAACATTTTGTAATTTTTTGCCCCCTCCCCACACTCTGTAATTGCTCAAGTTACTATTTCAAGTACTGCATATTAAAAAATAAACACATGTCTCTCCAAAGAAGACAACAAATGTAAATTAAGTATTTTCTTTCCCCAAATTAAAACCAAATGTTAATTTACATCTGAAAAGACAACTGGCATTTATTGAGAACCTACTACATAAAGAAAGAGCTATTACAGTTATTTTATGATGTGATGTCCTTAAAATCTCAAGGCAACTCAGTGAGCTGGGTATTATTCCCATATGCAAGCAAGAAAAATTAGCAATCACAAACAAAATAACATTGCAAACCCCAACATTATAGAAACAGTTTTTGTGCCAGAGCTAAATTTTGGACATCTCCCTGCCCTCCCCCAGTGATTTTTTTTTCACCAGAATTTGACGAGCTCTCAACTTCTTTTTAGTGAGTTTAGTGAGTTTTAAAATTGAGTTCATTTTGGACTGATATTCAGGTAATTTATCTCATCCAGTCATTCTGTATTTGGTAGAGATGAGTTAAAAGATATGATTTTGGCTGCTTACTTTATTTCTAGCTCCACCCCTTTCAATCTCTCATGGCAAAACAGTGTGGATATGATCTACTGAGGCTCATATTAGATATCAATTTTCTTCAGTATTTGAAATAAGTACTCGAGGTTGGCCATTGTACTCTGTATGAGCAGATAGTTTTCCATCTTTAATCTGTCAATATTTTCATTTTTGCTAATAAGTCTATTGGATTGCAAAATTTGCTAGCATGTATTACAGCCCAAACATAAAAGATGTTCAGAAAATCATTAATTTCTTGTAACTGATTCCCATTACAAAGACTCTTTCTTTGACTGGTAGGTTTCTGGTAATGGTTACTATTTAACTGTAACCATCTATGTATCCATGTATCTGTTTATGTATGTATCTATATGTCTACCATCTACCTATGAGACTTTAAATATTGCCTTTATTTGCTTTCTTTTCATTTGCTCCTAGAAGCCCAAACTCATAGTAACTTGCTGAATATATTTAGCTTCGGGAAAAAAGAACAAATCTGAGAAGTGTCACATCTCCCAAGCATCATAAAAGGACACATTGAAATGATTTTTCAAAAGAAAATCTGATGATGTAAGCTTCAGGATATTCCATGTAAAAGCAGCCAGTAAGTCTTCAACTGAACATCACACTCAACTGAACAAGTGATCACTCTTCAATGTGCCTGTAGATGAAATGATTCCGAAGGCATAGTTGGGTGGGCCAGTGGGGAAAGATAGATGAGTGGCCTCTGTGTCTGTGAGGTGGTCAACGAGAGGCAACCCCCTCCCCCCCACTCCCAGGGCTGTGTACGCCACTCTTCCTCTATACAAAGACAATTTGCTTTTCATGTAGTAATGAAGAACAATGTTTAACAGACAAAGGAGCTTCTAGTTTATTATTGTGCTGTCTTTGACTAGCGCTAGATGCTGGGAAAAATGGTAATTCACAGTGTGAATGCTTCTTTTCCAGCCGTACGGGTTATGGCTGAGCATGTACATTGTATATTGCAGATGGTACAATAGTGAACACTGTGAGAACGAGGAAAGAATGAATTACTGCTTTTTTTTTCCTTGTCAGCCAAGAAACCAGGAATTTCTTCACAATGATTTTTACTTATATCTGTTTGTGTCTAAGTTTTTCCTTAGCAATCTACACCACTGGATTCTGATAGATGGTTTTAGGTTTTGGAGTTTTTAAATTAATGTATAAAATCTACCATAATGCTCTTAGAACACCTGTGTTCTGCCTTTTCCCTCCAGTAAACTGATACAAGGCACAGGTGGTGCCTCATTAACTTATTTCATGCAAATAAAAACATATTGCATGATTTCTTCTCCTTAACTGTATAATCACAGAAACACGATCATACTGATTAATGTCACAAACTTTGGGAGGGAGAACTCAGCATCCTTTGTCAGTTCCCTTATGCTGGAGGGATTTGCAGTCCATGTAAATCTGATTTAAATGGAAAAGCAATGGGAATGTCTCTTTCCTATGTAAGAAATTCATTTTCCTCTACTTAGCCTTTTCCCTGGGACACTCAGAGACAGAATTGGACATAGTGGATTGGTGAAAAAATGAAGGCAGAATTTCTCATGGAGGTGCAGAGCAATTGGAAGTTGGGATGAAGAGCCATGTCAAACAACATGCTCATATGTTTTGATTTGGTGTTCAGATATTCTTATCAATGATTTCCAGAAAGTGACATTGATTTGCTTTGGAAACAATGATGGAAAAATAGCGAATGTGTACTGGAATGCTTTTAGAGTTCTAAAATCATTCTGGAAAATGTCCGAGCATTCCAACACAACTATAAACAGTACCATGCTGTATTTATGGGGGATGGCAAGTCTGTTTTTAAAAAGTCTTTTGCGATATTATTTCTATGTTTTTAATTTATTGAATTAAAGCCAGATTTATTCAATTAAGATAATACACTTCAAGGTTAACTGCCATTTGCTGTTCATTTAGGCAAGCTATTGTACAGTTATGTAAATTTCATGAACAGAGACACTAGTTGAGTGTCTTAATTACGAGCAAAAAGTGTCATTTAAATATGAATTAAGTGAATAGTTGCCAGTATTTCCTGTTCTTGCATTTTCTATCTTCTTAAAATTTAAAGGCATCCAGTGATCTCACTGGCATTCTAACATTTATGGAAAAAACAATAACACTCCTATTACCAATTATTATTTTCAAAAAAATCTCACTGTCTTATTGATCATTAATCAGAAATATCACGAATAAGAATGTGCCATTTTTTCCCAGTTAGCCACTCATAGTCATTTTCATGTTGCTACCAAAAGCATTGCATGTGTCATTTGCTCAAGTTCACTATGCATGTGAATTGGTATTTTCGAAAATATCATCTTAAATATACCCGTTCATAATGCATGCAACCATTCAATTTTCAGCAAAGGCTGCAAAGTGCAGTTTCATTGCTTTTTGATCTTTGCTGAAAGAAATGTTTATTTTAAATTTAGAATTGTCACAACTACACTTGTGTTAAGCAAAAGTACCCCATGACCAGATACTCTGCACATTTCCGTGAAATAATTCCCTGTGCATCTTGGACTTAAAAAATTGTTTTTGTTTGCCTCTATATTTTTGGATGGATCATGTGTTTTAAAAATGACCTAGAGACAAATCTGGCATTAATCATGGAGCAAGGGAAGGATTCACAATTAGTTAATGAAAACCACACCTCGGTTCTGTGCAGTCAGTTCCCAGCTCCAGTTCTGAGCCCTGAAGCTTCAGCCTGGGAAGATACTGGGGCGGCCCCCCAAGGTAACTCCCGCTAGCTCCCCCAAGAGTGAGAAGTTCACTATTCACTCAGTCCTTGCATCATCCTTTCCAACATGTTCCCACTGATACATTAAAGGAATTAATTGCTCATAATGATCTCACCATCTGTTAACAGAGGTTCATACCTACAGGCTGGTGGCAAGCGGTGGTTCTATTCAGGGATCAATAGGCAATGCCGGGCGAACGCTTTCCCACATTGCCTGCCTTTGCGGCTGAAAGGGGGAGGAGAGCTCGGTGCCGGCCATCTGCTCCTTGTCTTTCTGTGTGAGACCTTGATGCGGTCCAGCACAGCTCTGATCTGACTCCAGTGCGATTGGAATGTGGCTGATCTGAGAGCCTCTCAAAGCTGTGAAAGTGAGTCAAAAGGAGATGCCCATTGTCCAGCATGGCTGAAAGAAAATGATCACTTTAAAATTCATAACTCCCAGGTGCCCGCCATCTATTCATGAGAAAAATCCTCTGAACTTCTCTTCATTAAAGAAAGAGAGGGGAGTCCTGCTAAAAAGAGAGAAAAGGAAGTAGTTTGTGGGAATGTGCAGGGGATTTTCAAGCTAAACAAATGAGGAATTTGGATTTTTTCACTTGTATTAAAAGGGCTGTGTAGGGCCGGGGAAGCTCTTATTTAAAAGAAGAGGGAGATGCCTTCCTGGGGCACTGTAGCAACTAATAAAAGAACATTTAGATTTTCCTCCAGGAGAATGCAGAGATCACCCTGACTTTTTACTTGTATTACCTGAGCTGGGGGCAATTTCCCTTTTGATTCCGAACAACTTTCTTAGCCAATTTCCATTCCATTCTGGATACATTCTTAGTCAGTCTGCTTCCGGATTTTGCCCGTGATTTTTCCGGTAAGATTTGGGTGGAAATTTAGGGAAGGAGTCTGGAGACGTCTTCACTGCCGTTCAGAACATTGTGGGATGACAGTACAGGCTGTCAGGTGTTCCTCAGGTGAAGTTTACTCACAGGGTTGCTAGTACCTGTTGGGATATCTGTCAGATGCATAGTTCTGGGAAGAAATAAAAAGAAAATATGCTTCACTACTGAAGATTCAACTGAGTTCCATAATATCGGAAGCACAGGTGAATCCAGGACTCTTAGTTTTTGGTCACTGTGGAAAATTGATGTCGCATCAAAGTCACTTAGAATTCACAGGATTTCTGGATTCCTGAATCAAAAGTTATGCAAAAGTAAAAATACAGGGTCCTGTGTGCTATCTTGAAAACTGTCTTATGTTACAGATGATGACTTGAGGCCCTAAGATGTTAAGTGACTTACTAAAAATCAGAGCTGGTCATAGAACCCTGGCTACAACCTTAATTGCTGATAACTTTCTTTCAACTGCATGAAAGAAATTATCTTTGCTTAGCTTTCTCTAATTAAAGTGTAGATTAGTATCGCCAGCCTAAATAATGTAATAATTACTTTTAATATAGATTCTGAGCAAAATTAAAGCCAAAACAAGCCCAGGAAATCTGACTGTAGAAATGAAACTCACAGAAGAGGAGTGGGAAGACAGGAAGTCAGAAAGGGGGGGGGGCAGTGGACTGTGGTGGAGGATAAAGGGTGCTTTTGTGGTGGGTGTGGTGTAGTGACATATACCTAAAGAGGGGTGAGCGTATACCTCACAATCATATCGTGTTGTAAAGCATTGTTCTGTAAACATAGATAAAATAAATTCTAAGGTCTCAGGAAGATTATGAATACCAATGTTTGTTGTTAGCACATACATAATAAAAATTAATCAAGTGAGGTACAATGAGAAATAGGTGAAGCTTGATAACCTGGAATATGCTGAACCACAGTGACTTAAAAAAAATGCAGCCAGCACTATTTATAATTACAAGGACATGGAAACAACCCAAATGCCTCAAGACAGATGACTGCATGAAAAAAATGTGGTTTATATACACAATGGGATATTATGCATCAATTAAAAATAACAAATTTGATGATTTTTCTGGTAACATGGATGTACCTAAAAGAAGTCATATTGGCAGAAATAAGTCAGAAGGAAAAAGACAGAAACCAAATGGTTTCATTAATATATGGATAACCAAAGAAAAGTATACAACTGGGGAGCGGGGGGAACCACTTGGAATGGCCAGGGAGGGGAGGTGGTGGGTAACCCCAGGAGATCACAATGGTGTGAAGAAAAAATATATATAAATTATTTATAAAAAATTAAAAAAAAATGAAACCTAGGGGTTCTTGATAAATAGCTCATGACTTACTGACTCAGTTTACTGGTAAATAGCCCAGTTTCCCCTTGAATCTTCCTCATTCTGTCTTCACTACATCAGGCCCTGTACTACCATCAGTGATAGCTCACCTGGAACACCAGAGCATGTAAAGTATACATAAACCCTTAAGACCCTAATAGGGTTACTAAGGCTTTGAATATGAATCTGCTGAGTCAGTACCTGTACTAACAAGCCTACTTCATGCCAGCCCTGGTGTCTTCATTCCCTGAGTGCCAACTTTCAATATCTGATGGAAAATAATGTAATAGATGACAGAACCCATTGGTGAAACAGGATGGTAATATTCAGTTCTCCTGAACCTCAAAATCCAAATAAAGGAGCTGGGTAGTAGTTGATAATAATCATTCTAGAGTCAAAAAATCTTGGCAAGTAGGAATTCAAAAGAAATGTATGATGAGAAGAAAGTAGAATCTAGAAATAATTAAAACTTCTAGAAATGAGAAAATCAGTGTTGCCGATCTTTCTTAACATATAACAACTATCACTTTAATACTATTTTCTCTAGAAATTTAGATTCAATGTATTGATAGTTTTGATTATGCTTGGTTTTCCTTCATGGCAGTGTATCTTTAATTTTCAAGGTAATGGACAGGAAACACAAAAAACTCTGCATGGTATTGTGGCACATTACCTTTTAAATTTTGACACAAAGAAATCATCATCAATTATAGATTTTCCTACTAATTTGTTTACTAATCCAACTTAACTCTTTAATTTTTAAATTGTTTGACTTTATAGTTAATGTAAAGTCAGAATTGGTGAAATCATGGGGGATACCCTCCTGCCCCCTGATAATTGTCAATAGACTGAGAATTGGGACATTCTCAAAGAAACCAAAAGGGAATGATTAACATTTTTCAAGAATTTCAGTTTCAGTCCGGAGCCCGTAGGGGAAACCTAGATATTACTCCAGAAAATGTGAAAAATATAAAACAAAATTCCCCAAATTAGAAATTCATTAAAAGTGATCCATAACAACCATAGTTCAAGGATTACTACTGCTGACTTCTTAGAGCATTTATTAAACAACATAGTTTAATCATGATATTCATATAATCATATGTGATATTCAGGCTGATATGTAAAATTGCTGATACTTGACCCTACCCTTCAAAAGGGTGATTGACAAAATGGTCAACTTCACTCAGTGATAGTTTGTGAATCTTTTTCCTTTGCAATGAATAGGTATCCAAGTCCATTTTTAATGAACTCATAGATGGGTCAGGAACTGTCTGAACAGGTATTCTCTGAGGAGTCTGAGTGTTTCAACTTTTTTCAAGTTTGGATTTAGAACTACATGCATGGTAGAACTAAAACAATTTATGCTGTTAGAGTACAGTTCATTAACATTTACTTAAAAATGTGCTGGTTAGGTGAGGCATGGTGGCGCATGCCTGCAAGCGGCATCCTAGGAAGTCGCAGCCAGAGCTAGGGATCCCGGTTTGAGTCCCACCAGGGGCACATAGCGAGACCTAGTTCAAAAAAAAAAAAAAAAAAAAGCTGGGCGTGGTGGCACACACCTATAATCCCAGTTACCTGGGAAGCTGAGGCTGGGGATTGCTTAAGTCTGTGGTACCCCAGGCAACGTGAGCCTGCGGTTCCACAGGCAAAAATGGATAGACCTAGTCTCAAAAAAACAAAACAAAACAAAAAACATACTAGTTAGTTTTTTATCTTGAGATAAAAAATGATGACTCTCTCTTTCAGCTATGCACTGTCCAGAGCTCGTCATAGGCTACATGCTCTAGTGTCAAGTCTAGGAGGAATACAGCTGATGAGAAAGTGCCTCAGGGATGAGGTGTACAAAGGTGCCTCTCTCAAAGGATGACAACGACCACAGATGATGCACCTAACAACTGCAAAACCCAAACCAACAAACCACAAAATCAGTGAAGCCCGACAGAATTCAAATGCAGTTTATTTCTTTAGTGTATTTGGGTGAAGAGTATAATGGGTAAAATCACAGCAGTTTACTGGATATGTTATAACTGGTTGGCCATGACCCCCAAGTTTTGCCCTTAAGACTGAAACCATTAGCAAATATAATTCCATCAATTTTATTTCTGATATTTCTTTTTTTGTGTAAAATGATTGGGATATGAAATCTGCCCTAAGCTGTCCAAACCCACCCTTTTCTCACAGATGTTGGTTAGAAGTGCCCATCTTTTTCATAAGTCAATGCAGTTTCTATTTTCTTTTAAGGGTCCTGCAGAAGAATGTCTTTCTCTAATTATTCACTTCTGGAGCATCTTTTATCACCTTACCATTGCCAATGTATTACACTTTACATTTGCTCAATCATTGACTCAACTTTGTTTTTAATACTTGTGCTCAAGATTAATAAATCAAGATGATTTCAAAAGCATACAACAAAAGCAAATACACTTTAATGTTCCCCTACCCCCCCACCCTCCAATTCTTACAAATACAGGACTTTGGGATTAGCTGATCTCTAGGTATTATTATTTTCCTCTCTCTCTTTTCCTTCTTAAAAAAAAACTGCATGGAGAGTAAAAGTTTATTGGGGGCAAGAGGTTCAATGACTATTTTTCCCTCAAACAAATTAATCTTGTATAACCTGCATTATAAAGGCTATTTTTTAAAAGAGGAGGAAATAATCATTGGGACCGTATTTGGAACTCTTGTGGGTTTGAGTTCACATTTGCTCCAGCCAGAGATTTTCAATTAGCAGTGCCTTAGAAAACAGGGACCCCTGCCTTTGTCAGTGTCCTGTGGAAGAAGAAGAGCAAATAGATTGGAAATAGTCATATGGCTCAAGCTCCTGGGAAAATGTAACAGGTGTTACAGCTCAGCTGGGTGTGAGATTTATGAAAAAAGCCCACTCAGACTTTGCCCATAGAATTCTGCTTTCTAGCCAGGGCTTCAAGTAGGAAGAAACTAATGACTTCATTACCATCTCAATTCTGGGAAATGCCTGGTCCAGACCTGAATCATTAAAGGAAAGGTATAGCACTCTGGGTGACCTTACAAGATCAAAATGTTATTTAGAGCAATTCCATTAATCATAAACCTTAAAGAACATACCCTTTAGTACCCTTTAGAAATAACGCTTTGGCCTTAAAATGAGAAAAAAATAGAAAAAAAATAAAGCCAGATGAAAAAGGAGAAGGGAAAAATATGTATTCTGTACTCATCAAGCTGCATTATTTCCTCCACTTTCTTTGAAGAGCCTCCTCCCAGCCCTCCTTTCCCTCACTCTGTGTTGTGACACATTAAATGGCTCGTCGCTTTCCCATTTCCAGTGGATTATAATTGGGGGTTGAGATAGAAGCCAGGAATGATGTCAAATTTCCAGAGGAAGGTGAAATAAATCTCTGCAGTACTAATAGTACTTAATAGTACTAACAGTAGCACTACTTATCTGGTAGCAATTAACAGTAAATTTTTTTATTAGATAATTGCCTCTTTTATTAATCTGCAATGGGAAAAACATAGTACATACATCTGTCCCCTGTCTTATTTATTCCTACAAATAATCCCTTCTAGCCATTGTACTGTTTTTTATTTTATTGCAACTTCCCTGAAAAAGAGCTGGACCAGTGAGAATGCAATTTCAGTAACCTTCACATAGTCTATTTATCTCTAAATTCCAGTTCCCTAGTGGGGGGTACTCCACCCCCATATGACTCATTTTTATTATGTTCCCACATGCTCTGCTTTCCAGAACACCTTTGAGGAAAGCAAAACAAAACAAAACAAAACAAAACAAAACAAACAAACAAACAAAAACAAGTCCAAAGACAGGCTGTTCAGAAGCCAAAGCTTAAGGCCTATGCACTTGCTTTAAAAAGCCCAGATGTCCCTACTACCTGCCCACTCAGTCCTGAGAAAATGAAGTTCATTTTTAAGCCCATAATTGTAACTTCCCTCACTCTCAGTAAAACACATGATGGTGCCTTCCTAGTAGATCTGAGACCCCTTATGTCCTAAGTTCTTGAAACAGAGCTGGTCACCGAGAGCTCTAGGCTGAATTGGTTTGACGGTAAACATGATATCCACATGGAATGACAGGTGCCACACGGTGATCTGGGTAGCAGCAAGCAGGAGCTACTACTAAGTATGCAACCAATTGTGATCTTTCATCATAAAGGGGAGCAAATATCTGCCCTCAAAGTTGCCCCTTTCTAATAAGAATTTCAACTAAATATAAGAAAAAACACACATAGGAAAACTCTGAAGAGAGATGTTATCCTTTTGTAAAAGGCAAATTCATAAAGGTAATAAGAAGCTTTTATAAGGGTGTCTCCCTTTTGGTAGATGGAAGATGACTAAACCTCTAGCAACTCTTGTCAAAGGAAAAGGCAGCTTCTTAAATATGCATCGCAACCATTTCCTCACTTACTATGTTTTGTCCAACAACTTCCCATAGCTGGGTTTCCCAGCCCAACACTTTCTGTTTCCATTTGAAGGTGGTACTTAAGGTGGTGACTTGGGCCATTCAGGACTTAACTTAGTTTTCCTTAGTATCCCCTGTGTATTTATTGAGGATACATATTATTAAAACATTTGTTATTGAACAGTTTTCCTGTTAATTAATTAATTAACTAATTAATTAATTATTATTACAGGAAAGATCTCAAGCAAGAACCCAGAAGTATAAAATGAAAATGATTTTCCTCATTCAACTTGGCAACCTCTGATGGAACTCAGTGAGAGAGCAAACTGGCTCTAGAGCCTCCAGATGGGATGGAGGAAAACTGTCAGAAGCCAGTGAAGGGTAAGAATTCTTCACAAAGTCAGCTCTCTTGCACTTCAATTTGTAATACAATTACTAGGATAAAATGTTTGTGTGAAGAAGTTCCTTGGGTGTAAGAACTCTAGTAAAAATATTTTATGAGTCAAATTGTTTTCTCTTTGCTCCAGGGATGATTTGTATTTTGTCTCTATTTTGTGTCACTTGTTCATAGTAACCCAGGTGAGGTTTGTTTTTCATTTTGTTCTATGTCTTGAGATACTGGCTTTTTTTTTTTTTTTCTTTTGATCAGTGAGTATATTCTCTCTATTGTCATCAGTCAGAAGTTGCAAGTGCTGGCCTGCCTCTAGTAGACAGTTGATAGACTATGAACCTGAAGCAGCATTTTCTTTGTTCGGTGGTACCTGTGAGACAGCCAAGGTATTGTGAGCCAGTAGGAGCTGCATCCTTTTGGAGCAGGTGGAATAAATCATGAAGTGGATATGCCCTGTTCCAGAGTTCTCTCTGAACCATTTAGCTCACCATGTTGACCCTGAACTGCCATGCTAGACAAAACTCACTAAATCATGGCCAGTAATTACCTCCAACTTCCTGAAAAGTTGTGGTTAAGAGCCTGGAAGCACAGTTAGAGGATAACCCTGGTGCTCAGGCCCAGGTGGCCCCCCGGGCCTCAGAATGAGCTGTAACTCTGCTCCCCTCCACCTTTCTCCCCAAGAACCTGCTCTTTAAATATCTCCTCCTAACTCCTTTCCCATTGGCAGGCTAACTTCTTTCCTGCACTGGTTTCTTGGTGTACTAGCCTCTGGTTCAGTTATTCATAGTGCTCTTTGGTGAATTTGTTCTCAACAGTACCATGGACCCACTCTTTGGGCCTATTGTCTGTTACACCCATTCTCAGAAGAGTAGATCCTTTGTCAGCTCAGCCTACATGGTCTTGTTAATGCTGGAAAAGTCCTATTGTGTTAGCATGGCCTAGTATCACAAGTTAATGGATCTGAGACTAGATGTATCTCACATTCTCATGGGAAATCAGAGACTCTTTTTGTCACACAGATATGACCTGTTAAATGAAGGTCTTTACTTTCATAGACTAACTATGGTAGTGAGCTTTCTGGGTTTTGGGAGGTAGGTATCTTTATCATACTCTTTGAAGATAATTCTTGCAACCAAGGTTAATTAGATAAAAATCATGTGTATCTGAGCCGTTATTGAGATAGAAATACCACATCAAAGATAAAGCTTATCAATGGCCAGGAAATGGATATTTTGATTTGACAAACATCTAGTTTGAAAATGTTTTTAGAGTGCTCTCATTCCAAAGAACTTATTATTTTGAATCGGTGGAATGATCAAACTGAAAAGAAGATACAAAGGAACATGGTAGGTGACCTGAAAGATCTCTTCAATGAAACAAAATTACAAAGCTTTTTTACTCCTAACTAGATTGCTTGCCAAAGTTAGAGGTTAGAGAAGAGTCAAAAGTAGGTATTGACAACCCCAATCACAGGGACTTAATGGGTATTCTTCCCAACTTTGATGATACAGTAGTTATTAGACAAATCATCTAGCTGCTAGGAGAAAACTACTGTTTACAAAGGAAAAGGACTACCACAATTTCCCCCAGGCCCAAAGGAGATGAATAATCTGGAGGCAGATATTCAGGGACTGATAGAAGCAGTAGACAAGGTTTATCCCCATTGAGGTAAATTAGTTGAGGTTGAATTGTAAACTGAAAAAAATTAAAGGAGAGCATTCAAGTCTTTGCTGAATGTTTTCTACAGACTTTACAAAACAAAACTGCATTAAATCCTGAAGTTATAGAACATAGATATTGTTTGATTTCTCTTTCACTTGGAACGGAAGTCTGATATAAAGGACCAAACTGAAAGTCATGTAGTTGGATGGGTAGCCCTCTGACTATCATTTAGACTTCAACACAATTCCCTGAGCAATAAAAAAATGATTTTCTTGCAAATTGCTTTTGTCTTGCAATTTTTTTTAAAAAAATGAGAAATGTAGTTCTAGAAACAATCCCAAATACATGTAACTTTACTAGTCCCCAACTACCCCTTATTCATTTAAAATTCTTGTAGATATAATAAAATATGATTTTTGGAAATAGTCATGATGCATTTAAGAAAAAGAAGAAAAATTTAAGCAGTAATTAATTTAGAACTTTGGTAATAGCAAATATATCTTCCAAAAGCCTTGAAAAAAAACCAAAAACTTGCTTATGTTATCTATACCTTTGAGATGCAAGCTTTCAACCAGATCTTTTCAAAGAGCCATTTCTTTCAAATGCAAATTTTGAGCATGAGAATAAAAAAGTAAGTTTCTTGGAAATTGGACAAGTGTTTGCTCTACAAAGATTAGTATATACCTGTTATCCATCTGAGCAGATAGAATTATCTGGAGCAATCTGGATCCAAATGCTGTTTATAAACTAGTGAGTTTTACACTACTGAAACTGATTCATGACTAAAACTTGAGAACAAATATTATATGCTCTCTATGTCTATAAGTTCATGCCCTCCGTGTCTTTATATGTGTATTATGTGTAAGTAGTATTTTTCTACTGCTGATGGTTTTGTTGAAATCAATTTGTAAGAAGAGCTCTATCAGGTCAGTGTGAATATTCCAAAACACTCAGAATTATAGAAACAGCCAAATGGTGTTCAAAACCGTGAGTTTTGGGATAGTCTTCAGAAAATGAGTATAATTTTAATTGGTTTAATTCAAATAGGCATTGTTAGGTTTGAAAAGGAGCATTGGAGACAGAGGAAGAAATGAAAGACAAGAGACTAGCAAAGAAACAAGCTCTTTCTGGAGAAAGAAGACCAGGTGCGCATCTCACACAGCCCAGAGCAGGAGCCGTGGGAGCCACGCCTTGACTACATAGGTGTGCCCTCTTATTTGGTCCTAGAGTGGGGGTTTGATCAAATGAGGTTGGTCAAGTAGAATAGGGGAGTTTGGTCAGGTAAGATGGCCTATCACATAATTTCTGAGTCAGAAGATCATCCTTTCAGGCATGTATTCAGAGTTATCAACATTAGATGCAACACTTACATACAACTTTTATTCTAGCTGAATTTATTTACTACTCATATAATTCTGATTACTTCTCTTACAAAGTTTGCTGATAACAAATATAGCTTGGGTTGGTGGTGACTTTGTCTAATGTCTCAAGAGTTTTTCATGAATAGTTTATATATACAACTACTGTGAGCAAGTAATTTAGAATAAGGTGGAATAAGCACCTTTAGATAGACTTTTAAGTAATATTTTTGTGTTATGGTATCCTGCTTAAAATAGCTTCAAAAATCTTTTTGATAACTTAAACTTTTAAACTTTCACTAAATTAAATAAAAAATGGGCAATTAGTTGACAAGATAATTTCAAAATAAGGTAAAATACTGAAACATTGATTATGGAACATAGGTTTATTTGTTTTTGGCTTGTTATTATATTGAACTAAAGATGTTTGAGTTTGTTAGTCATGTTTCTTCTGCCATATTGCAAAATAGTACTGTGAGGATGCATATGATTCTAGGAATTATGCAAGGTATTTATAAATTTCCAATCTAAAGAATGTTGGTGTATTAGTTTTTATTAGAAATTAATATTTCTATGGTTTAAAAATTCTTATTAGTACACATAATTAATATTACCAGAAAAAATAAAGAATTATTCTTTTTTAGTTTCCTTATATTATTGTTCATTTTTGTACAGTGTTTGATTTCTGCCCCTCAGGTATAGTCCTCAGAGTTCTCTCCCTACCACATATGGTGAACCATCACCATAATCCCTTGTGTTCTTTCCTTCCCTGTCTTGACCCTTCTTTCTTCCCCTGTCCTGCTGTAGACCTCAGATCTATAGTCAGCTTGCACATTTACCTTTTTTCTGACCATTTTGTTCAGTGTCAGTATATTCTACATGTAAGTGAAACTGTCCAATGTTTGTCTTTTTCCTTCTGACTTATTTCACTTAGCAAAAAGAAATAATTCTATACACAGGTGTGCATTTGACAAAGGAAAATTATGACATAGGAAAATAAATTCTTGTTAAGGGAAAAGAAAGTATAGTTGATTATTAGAAAGGAGGTTGGAGTTTGGAGACACTGACTCCCTGCACTTTTATAAATCTGTAATGGGGGTGGGGACTCTTGCATAGAACTTTTGATTCTTAGATGACATAATTGCTAATCTCCTACTGGTGATCAGGACCCTAATAGATAACATAAAGGAGTCAGTTAACACCTATCATATATGTTATATATATTACTAAAATAGTGTTATGATTAAGTAAGCTGTAGAGACGAAAACCCTAAGAGGAAGTTCATTTATACTTTTATTTACCAATGCTTCATTTTACATTGTGTGTTTATGAGAAAATATGCTATGTTAATCCATACAGTTCAAACATGGGTTATTCAAGGGTCAGCTAGATTTTGTCCTAAAGTAAGTTAACTATTTAAAAATGGGAAAGAGGCGAACAAAGGACAAACTGTATGGATATAGAAAGTTAGGCCTGGGGGGAGGAGATAGAATAAGAATAAGCTAAAATTGAATTAATTTATTGTATTAAAAATCTTCAATAACAACATTGTACTTACATGTAGCTAAGAACAGGATTTTCTTTTGTATGAAACAAAATTTGTTTCTTATGGTTTTGCTCTTGATACACTATTATGACAAGTTTTCTTTACCTTTTGAGTAAAGTCCTGCCTAGAAAACATTTTATATTTTATCAAAAAACTTTCTGTGTTTATGTTTTCTTAATCAGATATTGCTCACTTAAGAAAACTGTGTCTTCGCAATACTAAAGAGCTAAATTTTGCTCACAAATATGTAAATTTTTGTATTAGCCTTCAAATCTTTTTCACTTGGGCTAAATTCATAATTAATTTCATAGTGATTTGTTACCCTACATTTAGCCAAATGTTAAAAACTTTTGAAATTTTTGACAAATTTCTCCAAATGAAATTCTAAATGAAGCCTAACTTCAAAAATCCACCTAAAAGGCTGTCTCTTGAAAACATACAGAGCTGTTGAACTGAACCAATCTGTTCTCAGGAAGCAGAGACTCTATAAGACATGGTGCAGTTTATCTATTGGACTTCTTTAATGTTTCAAAGGTGGGACTAAACTAGAGCAGAACATTCCACCCCACTCCAAATATGCCCCTTTGGTATGAGGAATTTGAACTGGCTAGTTTGATGAAACAGCAGATGTAGGAACACTCTCAAAATCAAACAGAACTTACTCTTTTGGGAGTGACATTCACATTGATAAGGGAAATCTCTTTAAGGGTGTTTCCCTCTGTGTACCAGAAAGCAGATGACTACCTCTATAGACACTCTAGGCAATGGGTAAAAGCAGCAACTTGAATCTGCATAACAATCAAACCCTCATTTATTGTGCTTTGTCTGATCACTCTCATAACCAGTTTTCCTATCCTACTTTTTTTTTTGGCTGAAGAAAGTATTGAAAGTGGTGACTTGAGCCTGTTTGGTTGTTATTCTTTTTTCCTAGGCTTCCCTTATGTAAAAAGTTGACACACCTATTATTCAACTTTGATTTATTTTTCTTTTGATCTGTCTGTTATTCTTGAGGAACAGGGTGTCACAAGCAAGAACCAAAAGGATAGAAGAAAAATTATTTCTCCTCCCCTTCAGTTATCACTTATCAAGTTAATATCTGCCCACCAAATGCAAGTACTAATTACAATTACAGTGTAATTTGGAGTTTCTTGTTTGGACAATGATGTTGCCTATTCAGTGATCAAAGCAAGTTGGCTATGATGCTCAGGCTTCAGTTTAGAGATGAAAACTTTCCTAAAATAAATGTTGTTTTTTTTTTGCCAGTAGAATATATTGATAAATATGTCAAAAGAAATCTTCAGAGATTTATCTATAACATTTTTCTGCTTCCTTTTTTTAAAAAAGAAAACAACTACTTTATTTCTCTCCTTTTCTTTTTAAATAAGTATGACTGAGAAGTTATTAAAAGTTTACATGAGCAAATTTATCATTTATGAATTAATTTCACTAGTGTTAGCTCACTCATTTCTTCTCACCAGTCTCTAGAATAGAAAGATGAGGAAACTAGGCTTTGCAAATATGTTGCATATGCTTAAAACCACAACTCCTCAAAATTAAATCATTTCTCTTGATTTTGTCCTGAATTCCAGAAGACATTTGGTCTTTGATTGTGTTGGCCTTCTGAGTGTAATCTTAAAAACAAATACTTCTTTTTATATTATATATTTCATTTAAAATTTTTTCTTACATTGTTGCTCTTTTTTGTACAGCATTTGATTTCTTCCCTCTTATGTAATTCCTCTAAATCTCCCTGGACCACAAAATCTGTGAAAGTGTCACCAATTTGACCCTTTTGCTTCCCCTTCCCCTGCAGTCTCAGATTTATAATTTATCTGTTAATTTTTTTCTTTTATTTTTGTCTGTTTGATTTCCCTGTACTCCTCCTATAAATAAAAATATTCTGTATTTTGCTTTTTCTTTCTGACTTACTTCACTAAGCATAATCCCTTCCTGCTCCATACATGTTGCTGCAACATGTTGCATGTTGAGTTTAATTTTTATGATTGCTGAGAATCTCCCATTGCACATATATTAATGATATCTTTTTTGATTCATTCATCTATTTTTGGGCTTTTGTTTCCATATCTTAGTCATTGTAAATAGTGCTACAATAAAAATAGGACTGCAGGTTTCCTTTCGAATTAATATTTTTATGTCCTTTGGGTAGCTTTCCAGGAGTGGAATTGTTGGGTCATATGGTAGATGCATTTTTAGTAGTTTGAGGATCCACCACAAAGATTGATTTGACCAATTTACATTACCACAGCAGTGCAAAAGGCTTCCTTTTCCTCCACATCCTTGCCAGCATTTGCTCTTGCTAGATTTTTTTGATATGGGCCATTCTCACAGATGTGACGTGGAATATCATGTGGTTTTGATTTGCATTTACCTCATTAAAAGTGATGTTGAGCATATTTTCATATACTTGTTGACCATTTGCATTTTTGCTTTGGAGAAGTATTTCTTTCACTCTTCTGCCCATTATTTAACTGAGTTATTTGTTTTTAAAACAAATACTTCTTAATCATAGTTTCACATAGCGACTAACAATAGCTTTTTTATGATAACTATAAAATATACTTCAAAATCATTTTACTTATTATTTTTTTAGACTAAGAATGAAGACTTTAAGTCATACTTGTTTAAAATGAAAAGGAGAGGAGTTAATATGAAGGACATCCATTAGAGGTTAGTGATTCATGAACATCTTAAAAATTCAATGTAAATATGTACAGTAGGTTCTCTGACTTTCATGGAAAAGGAACTAAGAGAATGAATAATTAGGCAGAGGAAAATATTTTGATTGTAACAGGAAATTCCTAAAGACACCCTCCTGGAAAAGGCACCCGATAAGTGTTCTTTGTCATTGTGTCATTGTCATTTTCCCTACTTCTAGCAATGGTAATGGAAACATCCTGTATACTCAGTGATTAATCAGAAATAATAAGAAATGAATTTTTGCTTAGTCAGCAGAAAGCACTCAATGTTAAACATTCTAATGTGGTTGTTAAATTACTAATGGAAAAAATAGTTGCATCCGTTTTGGTAACTTTCAAAGCTGTTGAACTTGTTATGGAATTATGGCTAACCTGCAGATGGAGAAAATGTAAAAAAAAAAAAAGTACAAAGACAAAATAAATAAAAGACTTCAGCTGAGTTAGATCAGTTTTTATTCAAGTCAGAGTTAAAATCTCATGTGTAGTAAAAGTAATAATTTAGGTTCCTAAGTAACTAATAATAATAACTTTAATTTTTGCAACATTCCTAGCATACTGCACCAATTCAAGGAAAACAGAGAATATAAGATACTCTTCTGCTTAGAGGGAGGTAAATAAGAAAACTTTTGCAAAGTAGGAAAAATTGTACAATTTTATACCAACACAAGGGATTTGTTTTTGATTGTACATTGGGATGCACTTCAGATTGGGTTTTGCAGATAAACTTGCAAAAACTCAGATATTTGTCCTTAGGCTAAGAGACTTGAGACTTGCTCAAAATAAATGTACAAGGAATGAAATATCAATTCGAAGGTCATGAGGTGTGGGCAGTGTTCCTTTCCTGGCAAGAGTTTTGGACCAGTAACAGAACCTTTCTGGTTCACTGTGCAGATTGGTCATCTGAGTTTCAGAGCAAGCTATCCTTGAAGGAGAATCATGTGACCATGCCAAAAAAAAAATGGATCAATAGCCATATAAGAGTGTTGAATTTTTACAGTTACTAATAATGTGCTTTAAGGTACTGAAAAATTATGCTGTTGACCCATCATTAGGAAAGCACAATTTTAAGAAATAGAATTAAGCCTATTTTTAAAAAGTATTGCTTAATTTTCATCTAGCAAGCTCTATGCGAGTTGCTTTTTTATTTTAGAAGTTGGTGGAATCAGGAGTTATGCTATGTTATTATTAGATATTATTTCTAGGTTGGAATTTTGGTGACATAATTTAATCAGAGTATCTGCCATCTATTTCTGCTCTATACTTATTTTATCCTCACTTGCCATCATAAATGGTGAAGCAACAGATTCTAACTGTAGTTCTACTCCAGTATCCATTATATTATTTGACATAACTTTTTTACATTTAAAATTAGCTCAGATGATGAGGCACAAAGATAAAATTATTTCATATTTGCATAGTGTCTTTTCCTTGGAGGATACAAAGCAGAGATTTAAAAGGCATATTGAATTCATATTTCTTTGAGGTGTAGCACAACATTATTAACCCTGTTTTATAGATAGGTAAACTGAGATACATAAGCTGAAAATATATTGATTCTACTAACTTTATAAAGTCCTCTCTGATCTTTGGCTTCTGTTTTCCTTTATACAAACAAAAGAACCATAAAATCCCAGGAATCCCTGCAACAGAGAGCCACAGTTAAAAAAAGAAAATACAGTAGAAGGACTATGGCAGGGAAAGGAATCTGCTATGATAAAGACACCAGACATATAATAAAGGTATAGTGATGAAAAACAACACTCTTAATTGATGGCATGAATGCATACATATGTAATATAAATACATATTTATATATTTAATTCTAATATATTTTATATGTCATATTTATATAATTTACATTTTATGTATACTTCATATATGATTTTATCAATTTTATCTATACTATGTGTTAAATTAAATATGTATTTTTACAGATACATGGATATAATATGTATTATATTAAATCATGAATTATTTAATGTTATATATAATAAATATATATATCTATATTTTCAGGTAATAAAGAAAAATCTTTTTCACATCATTAGAGCTTGTGATGTCAAATGAATATCCTAGCATTATGATTCAGTAATTACTTTCAGCATCTTTATTAGAACCAAAACTCATTCTAACAAATGAGTTAGCAATCTCCTCAGAATGATAAATGTGAATGATTAAATATGATATACAGGCATCTGCTTCCACATTCATCTAGGAAAGGGTAGAGCACCTTAAAATGAAGGCAGAGGGCTGATGAAATGCCCCAAATTTTAGACCAAAGTTCAAGTACTAACTCCCCCTACTTGGTCAATTTTTAAAACAGAACTAAAACATGCAGAAAAGTAGAGGGAAAGAGGAAGGGAGAAATGAAAGGAGGGATGAGCACAAGAGACCAAGAGGGTGGATCATGAGTGGTATGATGGGTGGGACAACATTAGGGAATACAACAATGCAAAAAATAAATAATAAAATTTTTGAATTAAAAAAAAAAAAACTAGCATGACTACCCCATGAATGCCCCAATCTGTCCACTTTTTCATCAGTCTTTTTTGACTGTAAAATCTGCTCAACTCGTATGTCCAGTGTCTAGCAACATATTCTTGGTTGCCTACTCAAATTTGGTATAATGCATTTTTCATTTGCTCTTCCTGTGTGGCCTCCTCTTCTGAGGACTGGTCTTACTGGGGGGGTCTGTGACTCTAGAACTCTTTCCACCTGCGGTCTGGCCTACTCTTTCCACAACTAATTCATCTAGAAGATGCTGATCCACATCCTTGCTGCTGTGCATAGTCTTTCTTGGGAAAGACCAAATATTCTTAATATGTGTGGACCCTTCTTTGGACATAGGAAAATACACTCAGGTTTAGCAAGGAAAGAAATAGTTTTTCCTGTATCCCAGAGGCTTGTCCCTATTATAAACCACAGTAATTGAAAATCTCAGGGGATCAGGGGAAGCTTGAGCTCAGATATAGTATGGGTCCATTGACAATGTTCTTACAACAGAACAGATACAGTAGACATGATGGGAAATCATTACAGGAAGATCTGGCTCTGTCAAGCTGCTTGACATCCATAGACAGATCTGGCCGTTATTGATCTTTTTATTTCTTTGAAATGACTTTTCCAAATAAATCCATTGTGATAGCTGAAATAACAGATCACTACATATTTTAATAATAATCCTGAAATTTAATCATATTCAATTTATTACTCATATTACTAGTACACTTAATACTAATTGTGAGCTGTGAAGAGTAATCATTATTAACTAACAATACACTATTTAATTTCTTGTGATAATCAACATTTACTATTTATAGCCTTGCACAGTACCAAGTAGAAAAAAAAGCCTAATATAAACTATATTATAAAAAAAACCTAATATAAACTATATTATAAAAAAACCTAATATAAACTTATATAAACTATAAGCCTATTATTTTTATTACTAACCCTCTTTTCAAAAGAGCAAGCTAAAGATTTTAAATAAAATACCTAAGATTTTGTCCTGGAAAATTCATGAGCCTGATACCAACTGACAGTCTGTATTCTGAATATCTGGGCTGTTGATAATCAAGAAGTGGTTCTCAAAGGGTTATTTCTGTGCTTAAAGAACTTATGCTGCACAAATACAGAATAACAGGGAAAAGGAAGTCTGTGACTTGTATACTTGTAATTTTAATAATCTTTTACTAATATAGAACTTTTGAGACCCAGGGGTTGAGAGTTTAGACAAAGTAATATGATTAAAGGGGAGGGATTCATTACAGATCTCCCCTCTTCATCAAATCAGGATGGTGAAATCTCATGTCAATGTCATTTACATGGGATGTCATATGACCTCTCTTATCAGCATTCCTCAAGAAAGCTCTTCCAAACTGGGTGATGATGTTTTGAGAAACAACATCATCAAAGGTATAGGTAAAGGAGGGTATAGAGTCCGAATCTGAAGAACAGGCTTAAGTGATTGAAGCAACAGTAAGGGTAGAAAGTACAACCTGACTAGTCAGTACACTGTTGGAAGCATTAAACACATTTCTGGGACCTTGGTTATTCCCATCTGCTAAGGAAGATATTGAAGATATTGCTCCATAGAACAGAACTCTGTTTTCCTACCTTAATCCTGCATATAAAAGATGCTTTCTGTAGTGTTTCTTTATTCCTCTAGCTTTGTCTTTAAACTGTAGACCAAGATGATATCCCTGAGATATATAATTTTAAATTAACACCACCTCTCTGTATCCTAAAACAGCTTCTATTTCTTCCAAACACCCTCCAGTCTCTATCCTGCTATATAGAACAGCATAACAAAAATGGGTGTGCATGATATTTTGAAAGTGGGATTGTAAAAATTATAAGTAATCGCATCTGTGTTGCTACATCACATTTTTCTTCCATGCTATGTTTAAGTATTAGAGGGGAGAATGTGCCATCCATGAAAGAGGAACTAGAGGCTGATGTACATAGCTCTGGTCCCCAAACACACATCAGATCTGAATCTGAAAAGTGGGAATATTCTGGTTGGAAACAAAACTGGGTGATCTAAGCAACAAAAGAGTTAATGTATCCAAGTGATCAAAATGAGTAGCTTCAGTACATTTTCAAGTCTCATGGTTATTATGTCATCATTTTCTGATCCCAAGTGGTTGGGATTTTAGATCAGAAAGAGATGAGGGTATTCCTCAATTGAGTTCTTTGAAAAGATAATTTAAACGAGCATTTTCTTTTCAAAGTTCCTAGAATGAGAGAGCTCAACAGGTGTATGTATTTGTGTGTATATTTCATTTCAAATACATGCACACATACATTTATTCCCAATGTTTGCATATGTCCATAATACACACAATCACACACATATTTCTAATATATATATATATATATATATATATATATATACTGTTCATATCTAGCTATCCACACACATATATAAGGATAGCACAGGAAATTTATGTTTAAACTAGAGTTCTGTTATGCCCTTTTTATCTTTCCCTAATCCAGGAATAAGTGAAATTTTTTGGAGAATGTAGAAGCCATTCTTTCTTCTTCCTTTGGATTCTACCAAGAACTTCATTTATTATGAAGCCAAAACTCCCTTGAGTTATTTTTACTTGATATGCCTATCTTGAGACCATTGTTCAGTAAGGCCAGCATTGCAACTATGGAGACTTTGCATACTAGTGTATATTTTGGGGTGGAAATTGAGCAAAAGTTTGAAGAGGCTTTGGGCACTGACTATCATGTGTTACATATTCCTACTCATTAATTTGTGCATGTGAGGAAAATCTGTCACTTTCTAAAATATGTGCACAACAATATTTTCTTGTGTATTACATTTATGAAATCCTTTCTGAAGCTCACTTGCTTGGAAGTATACGAGCTTATTTAAAAATCTAGATGATACTTCTATTTTAATAACTCTTGAACACTGACCACTTTTACTTTATTCTCATATTCAGAGACTTTTCACACACACACAAAAAATCCAAAAAAAGGCAAAACAAAATAAAAAAATGATTGTAGAAGGAGAAAAAAAACATATGTTGAGCATTTTTGCAAAAGTAATAAGCATGTCTCTGTTAAGAGTTTCATTACAATAAAATAGATTTTTTCCTTTCACCTACTGAGATACCACAGTTCGGGGTTCCTGAATTATATTATGCTTGATAACTTCCTATTGCATTAGTGAATTTCCATTTGGCTATAAAAATTTCCTGATAAAGCACCATTATTTCTATGGTTATGAGGTAAAGTATAATCTGATTATGTAGCTGCTTTCATTATAACTGTAGCTAATGTGATAATATACACCATATTATTACAGAAATGTTTCATGGTATTTTCACTTTTGAAAACGGGCAGGCAGATTTAGAGAAAGAACAACAGGAAAGACAGGGAAGATTGCAACAGATCAACAAAGTTTACCCTTAAAAAAAACCTGTCAGGTCTACAGTTATATAATTCAGTTTATACTCTGGGAAGAGCAAAGAAAATAGAAACCACTGCCCCTTATGCCTAGGTAGACATTTGTGAACAGAGGTAGACAATGAAGACTAGCTGAGTGGATCAGACCTGTCATCTCTAGTAATTCCAGTGTATTTGTTGAGCATCTACTAAGTGTAAGTACCCTGCTAATGGCATAGATACAATGGTGAAAGCACTATGATCCCTGCCCTTAAGTGGCTCATGTGATTTAACAGTTACAACACAATGCAGTTGGAGATATATGAAGTCATAATGATTACACAAGCTCATAGATGCTCTGCAAGAGAGGACAAGGAACCATGAAGTTTGAATGGGAGCTCGAGGTGGGAGAGATAGTCAGGAATGAATTCAACACTAGGGAGCAGGTGGTGGTTGTTTGAATCCTAGGCCAAATCAGTAATATGATGTGACAGGTTGGGGCTAGATATGAAGGACATGAAAAGCACTAAAAACTATTTTGTTTTATTGCATCGGGCAAGGGGAAGAGGGGTGTGTGTGTGTGTGTGTGTGTGTGTGTGTGTATGTGTGTGGGTAAGTTGGAGGGGATGATCCACAAGGGAGGAATCATTATACTTCAAACTTGGGCTTTGGAAAGATGTCCCTGTGAGCAGTGTGCAACTGGAAGTAGAAAGTCAGAGAAGAGGGATGTGAATCTAAAGTAAGGTTGCATATCAGATTTGAGGAAGGAAGAGATTTGCTGTATGTTTAGTTAAATTAAATCAGTTGAGGAGAAAGTGGGAATTAAGGAATTGATGGGTGATTAGGTGAAAGGTTAGCCCCATTATCTGAGAAGAGAAAGCATTAACTCATGTGTTTGCTTTTTGTTATATTAACATTGAGGTCACAGATTCCAGGAGAGCTACCTAGGAGTCTGATGCATGTATACATTTGGAGCTCAGCAAAGAAACTGAACTCAGTGTTTCTGTGAATCAGTGGCTATAAGAGTTGGGGAAATGAATAAAAATAACTGAATAAGTGGAAGGAGTGGACAAGAGAGTAGAAAATGAAACTGGGAATACCAGTCTTCAGGGAACTCATAGGTAAGGGTTACTGAGAGAAACCAAGATGTGGTTAGAGGTGAAAGAAATGAGAAGTGAGAAAAAGGTAACATTTGGAGAAGACTTTTTACATAGAAGGATCTCGCTGGTCAAAGAACCTGGGAAATTGAGAAAAATAAATACTAGAAAGTCCTTAAGATGAACAATTGGGAGGAACTGGAGACTGGGTATAAGCTCATTTTCTTCTAGAAGGATGGTCACATAAAGATGGTAAGAGGCAAAAGGCAAGCCTTTAACTGGGGAGATGTGAGCAAGTGTAAATGCTGGGAAAGAGAAAGAGGAAATGTGCAGAGAATGACTAATGGTTGTTGTTAGGTGCCATCATCATAAATAATAATCATGTGGGTCTAGAATGAGGGGCAGGTATATGATGATGTTCCTACACGATTCAAAGCTTTTCTCTGTGAGAACAGGTTAGTCATCTTAATCCTCTTGTATGTGAAAGTTTGCTTCTTGGTGGCCACAGACTGACTCACTCAGACTAGTTATCCTAATACTGTGTATCTGTGTTCATAGCAATTTCTAAGTGAGACTAGACTGAGTTTTAAGAGTTGTCAGTATTGTGTATCTTACTGTATACGACATGAGAACAGAGTGATAAAACTTAAATTAGCAGATAGCCTCATTACTTGAAGTTACTTTTTTCAGCCTTTCAAAAAAGAGGCAATTCATAAATCAATGCTTATTATGAAGTTCTTAGATACACACTTTGAAAAAATTTCTCCCCTACATTATATATCATCTCTATACATTTGCCTCTCTCTATACAAAACCTTAGATATATATTGTGAAATGCTGTTGAACACAATGTCCCACGGCCCTGAAAAATACCGAATCATCAAAACATAAATAAATAAAATAAATAAGTAAATAAGTAAATAAATAAATAAACATGTTCAGTTCCCTATATAGTAAGAAAAGGAATGCAAAGCAATTAAAGGTTTTCAGTGTGGTTGGAATACAGTGTTTTGTTGACTCCAGGTTGAGCAGAAAATAAAATTTATCAAAACAGCTCATTTCCATCCTACTCAGAACATTCCAGCTAATTTAAATTTTATAAATGGCAACAGTAATTACTCTGCTAGTTTTTTATTCTATCACCCAGAAATTGTAGTTGGTCACAAGTCTGAATTTTTCAAGTATTAAGTGCAGAGTGGCTTTCATCCTTGAATGTGAATCTTCATAAATATTTTCCAATTCACTTAGAATTATTGAAACTATTATAATGGAGATGCTGTTATTCTAAGCCAGTGGCACTTGAGAAAAATTCTCACCAGATAGAATTTTTCTATGGGAAATCACTGTTATTTTTCTGAAAAACAAAAACAAAAAACAAAACATAAACAAAAAATTCTTTATTGAATTAAAACATTTTTTATCGATTAACACACATATTACATATATATATGTATATTACATTATTATATACCCTGAAGTTCTCCTATCACCATGTCACCTGTGAATGGTCATCCTAATCTCTTGTACTCATCCTTTCCCTGATTTCTCTCTCTCTCCCTCCATCCCACCTCCTCCCTTGCTATATGTCTTAGATTTGTTGTCAGCTTGATAGTTTTATCTTTTTTTTGCCTTTTTATTCACTTTCCCTATATCCCACTTACGAGTGAAACCATTGGTATTTCCCTTTTTCTTCCTGACTTATTTTCACTAGCATGATTCCTTCTTGATTCAAGAAGCTGAACAGCAAACTATATAGCCACTGCTTTTGCTCAGAACTGTAAGATTGTCATAGTTGAAATTTCGTTTGTTTGAATTTATTTAACCTTGGATACATAGTGAGAAGTAATATTTTACTTACACATGAGTAATGTTTTATAAATTTTCATGTTAGTTCTCAGTTATTTTATTAGTTGGTAATTCAGGTATTTTGTCCCATGGGGGGAGGGGAAGGGAATTATGATTGATGCACTATAGGATAAATATATATATATATATATATATATACACACACATATATATTTATATTTTGGATTTAAGCAGATATATTATGAATAGCTAAGACTCTTACCATTTTGTTTTTCTAATTTGTAAAATTGGTATAGTGATACCTAGCTGCATTGTGGAGTTACTTTAGGGATTCATGTTAATATATGTAAAACAATAGGCACATTAAACATAGTATTTGATAAATATTAGTTATTACTGCCATTATGTTAGCTCTTGACCGCTAGCAAGCACATAACATTCTGTTTGATAAGGGAAAACAGGCTTTGGGCCAAATATATTTGGATTTGGAAGTGTTTGCTACAATAGCAAGCATGTTCTTCCTGTTAGACCCTGCCACCATGTCTGATGTCAGCTCTGATGTATGACCCTGGTGAGTCTTTCGTCTGTTTGGACCTCACGGTTCTCTGAATTGTAAGTGTTTGCCTAAGATGATCTGCAAAGGCCCTTTCTCACTTAAAATGCTTTTTCCATATTCTTTGTATTTAGCCTAAACTTTCTAATTTGGGGCTTGCTTTCTTATGACTTCTTTCAGTCATCCAACATTAAAAAATAATTGCATCTTTATATTTTTTTCTGTTTTGCCAGTAATCAGCTAATTTCTCATAGCAAAATTTTTGAGTGGGTTGTTTATATTGTGTGTGTATGTGTGCATGTGTGCTTTCTCACTTCTGTTTCTGACTTCAATCCTTTTCAACTGGACTCTGTCCACACGTTTCAGTAAAAGCACCCTTGTCTTGAAAAGACAGTATTCTTCAAATCCTTTGAGAAATTTTCCATCTTCATTTTACTCAGATGATTTAGTGAGCTGTTTTTGCCTATGTAAGATGATTATTTCTCTACTATTCCCTGCACTATACTTGTCTGATATTTTCTCCAACACACTGGAAAATATCCCTTGCTCACTTTTCTAGTCTACAGGTCAATGCTTATATTGCAAATATAATGTGAGTCACATATGTGATTTCAAATTTCCTAATATTTCATTTTGTATTAAACAAGAGAAACAGGTGAAATTAGTTGTTAGATATTTTAATGAACTCAATATAACCAAAAAGTTATTTTAATAGCCAATCAGTATAAATAATTATAGGTGAGATACTTCATATTGTCCTTTTTATACTAGCTTTTCACCATCTGGTGAGTATTTTGCATCTACAGTGCATATCAAAATGGATTCATGTATTTGTGGAGTTCAATAGCTGCCTTAGGTTCCAATGTATACCATATAGGACAGTACAGTTCCAAATGTTAGAGTGGCCCAGGGCTCAACCCTGGAGACTTATCTATTCTTTTAGTCTTATAGGTGATTTAGGTGATCCCATATTATTTATATTCTGATTCAGTTATTCAAGATGTACTTAATGACATAAGCTACTGTGTTCTATGTACTAGGGGGCCATAGAATCAAGCAAAACTATCATCCCAAACCTAACATAGCCTATTTTCTAGTAAGAGAGAAACAGACCATAAATAACCTGCCCAATTTCAACTTAAGTTTAAATTAATTAAAATAAAATGAAAATTCAGCTCCTCAGTCACAGTAGCCAAGCCTTTCCTAAATGTTCAAGATCTACGCTGAATTGGATAATACAGGTATAGGATATTTCTGTCCTCAGAGAAAGTTCTATCTATTGGACATTTTTGATATAGATGACGTTTAAATTCTGTCCTCTTGTTTCTCAAGTTAATTACCTGCTGAATGTCAGCACTGAATAATTAGATTGCTATTATATTAACACATATCTAATAAGCATTTTATACATAATGTGGTCAGTACTAGCTTCCATTTTCCATTTTCTTGTTCTTATTACCTAGCTTGCCTTTCCTTCATTATTGCTCTTTTAGGAAATGGAATCACTGCCTATACTTGTCCACAACTGTATCTTACTCCTTTCTCTCTTGCCCCATTCAACCTTATTTGTTTCTATCCATTAGCAGGTTGATATTCATCTGCCTCTGACAAATATCTTGATGTGGGGGTACAGGTGAACAGTCCACCATCCCTCTGGATTCTTCTGAGTCTGGACAAGTAATTTAACTAACATCAGACAAATTAGTACTAAGTAATCTGCATTCTTTAAATCATGGTTAACATTTTCCCTTAGAACCAAAAGTATCTCAAATGACCTTAATTCCACATACCAAGATGGTATATAGTGGAAAATCTGGACATCATGAGGAAAAAAAGTCTATCTGCTCCTTTTTTGGGGGAGATCAATCCACTTCTTAGCATCTCCACTCCTATTCATCTTTCTCTTAGAGAGCTAAGATAGCTTCTAAATGAGTGTTTTCTGGATCCTTCCTGCATTTTAGAATAATCTAGAAGTTTGAATCCAAGCAAGGAAAAAAAACCTAAAAAAAAAAAAAAAGACAAAACCAAAAAACAAAACAAAACTGTGTGGGCACTGTTCATAGGTCAGGCTTGGCTTTGCAAAAACTTGTCAAGGGCAAGCAGGGCTGAGCACAACTTTTACCTCAATGCTTTCCACCACTCCCCAGTGCCTGCTCTCCACATTGAAGCCAACCTCACTTTTCTATATAATAAATCAGATCATGCCATTCCCTTGCTTGAAACTTTCTCATGTTCTGTATTATTGTTCTAAGGATTTGAAGCTCCTCACTCTCCAAAATCTGGTCCTGCTTGTTTCTCTAGCTTGCTTTTGCCTAGCTGACCCCATCTCTGCCCTTCCTCTGAAAAGAGCTCTTTCCATCCCATTTAATCAGATTTTCTTCCTTCCACAGTTTGACCCTAGTCACTCTCCTTCTCCATTTCCTGGTTTATTTTCTTTATGGACTATATTGTTCTCTGCAGTGGCCATATTGAATACTCCTGTGTTATGTTGGTATCTTCTCATTTAGAAAATGAACTCCAAGGGAACAAGGAAGTTGGTTGTCTTTTTTTTTTTTTTATATAAACAATTACATTTTGTTCTTTGGGTTACAACCTCTCTTATAAATTTTTTCCCTTTCCCTCCTCCCTCCGGTGCTCCCTCCATTTTCTCACACCCCACTCTTTGTTGTTTATTAGCTGTGCTGAGTCCATTAGTCTCTTTCCTATGTTAGTCTTTTCTCTGGGTGAGGGACTGTGTTGTTGGTTCCAGGCGCACCTTGCTGTTAGATTTTCAGTCTTAAGTTTGCGTTGGGTAGCCAGGTTATATTCATTTGTGATCTGTCCATGTTTTCTTGCTGCAGGCCGTTTTCTCCAATCCCATCTCCATTGCTTTGCTTCTTTTCCTTATGGCTCTGGTGTTGGGCTTTGGGGGTCTTGCCTCCTGCCTGTGTTGGTCAGGAAATTTCTCTGAGGTCAGGCTTTGAGACTAAGTCTCGCTATTTTTGCCCATGGAACCGCAGGCTCTCGTTGCCCAGGGTACCACAGTTGGCTGTCTTTTATCTGTTCATCTTTAACACCTAAACAGGACATAGCAGCAAATAAATATTTTGAATGTCCCCTTCTTTTGCTTATTTACACAGCAGTTTTTAAAAATTTGCTTTAATTCAGATGAAGATAATGACAAAGCGATGAAGATGATGATAGGGTAGAGAGTAGTAGCTATGCTTTATCTTTATGGAATGCTTGCTATGTGCCAGGCACTCTCTTTAGCCAGTCCTGAAATGGATATAATCCACCCATTTTGCAGATCGGAATATTGGAAATGAGAAAGGCTATTTAACTTGATTTGCACCAAAAAGGTAATAAGTGTGAGAAGTCAGAATGTGAGTCCTTCCAAGACCAACAAAACATTTGATAAATGCTTATGGCATAAACAGAAACATGGCAAGTGTGAACTCCTCAAACAATCATATTTAGCATATGATTTGGAAAACTATCAATGTCTTCTAATCTCAAGATAGCCCGAGGGTTGTATCCTTTTTGCCCCATTGAAGGAGTCCCGTGATGTCCCACATTCCTCTTTCACCAATTATTTGTGCAACATACAATTCTAGCCTAAAGAATTCCATCTCCTAGCAGCTACCAGGGTTACTTGCAACCTCAATGATCTTCCTTTGAGGAGAGGGAAAAAATCCCCTAACTTTGTAACACAGTCCAACGATGCATGAGAAGCCTTTGTCAATCCTTGGGGATGGGGGTGGGGATGGGGGTGGGAGGAGAAGGAAAATAAAAATACCGTTCTCCTTCGGAATGTCTCCCAGGACTGGTGAAAAATGCTAATTCTGACAGCAGTAAAATCATTCAAAAATCAAAGCACCTTTGAATTATATTAGAAACGAGATTAAAAGAAGCCATGGTGAAAAAATAATTATATTCTCCAAATCTAGCAGCATCTTCTCCCCTCTAGCTCCGTTCTCATGGTTTATGATGCCCTAGATATTCTCCCAGGAATGATTTCTCTGTCATTCACTGTAGATCCAGTGCTTCGTGCTCAGGTTGTTCTGAAAAGGTAGGAGGAGGAAAGACTTTATTTCCCCAGAATAGAATGATGGGAAGTTGGAGCTTTTACCTTTTTCTTTAAAAAGCCCCACGGCTGGTGTTTTTCTTTTTAATTACGCTAAGATTAATGTGCCTACGTGGGCTTTCATTATCAGCCTTGCTAGACGGACTGTATCTGCGTGTTCAACGAGATCAAGTTCAAAGTGGGCCAGAGCCCTTCTAAAACGTCCATCTCTCCCTCCGATCACAGGTACGCACTCACACTCCAGCACAGGAGCCCTCCTTCTGCAGCGCAGACGGCCCTCTCCACCCGGAATCCAGCGGTACATTGGAATGTGCCCTGGGAAAAGGGAGAGACCCGGGACGCGCTGTCACCAGGCACGCCTCGCTCCCACGTTCCCGCCTCCCCCGCCCCGGGTGAGGAAGCCGGGCTCATTCAGGCTTCGGAGGCATTTCTGCATTCTCCAGCCAGATTACAGCCTTTCGCGGCGCCCCTTTCTCCCCGCTCCTCTGCCAAGGAGCTGGGGGCGGGAGCTGCGCGCGCCCAGCCCGCGGCCCAGATGGCGGAGCAGCCCAGAGCAGGGACATTTTCTCAGGCTTTCAAAAAGAGCACTTTCTTTCCTGCCTAATATTTAGCTCCTTCAAATGCAAATAGAGAGGTTGCGCTCCAAGGTTAGCATAACAATTATGGGAAAGCTTTAAATCTGATGCGTTTGTTTACATGATGAAAGGCGGGCTGGATCCGCAAGCTCCGAGGCCCCGGCTTTTCAGCAACTATTTTCTAACTAGTGAACTGCAAGTCAATTTTCTGTCACAAAGAGAACCAATTTATATAGCGGTGTAGGCTAATTTTGGAGGGAGTTCTACATTATTAGTGTGTGTGTGTGTCTGTTTTAAATGACCGTAGCAGAAACACTGGTCCTCCCCCCTCCTTTCATGGCCAAGTTTGGCGTGAGGTAGTTAGTATTAGTGATAGGCAGAAAGATCTTCATCACTGAAGAAGAAGAAGGGAACAGAATTTGGCTAAGACAGGTAGAGAATTTTCCAGAGAATGGGTGGGGTTGGACATAAAATGCATAAAAATCTCTTTTAGCTTGTTTCTTCAAGAAGTGAATTTTCTTTTCCATTCGGCTCAGATTTGATGGGATTTCAGAAAGCGTTCTGTGGTTTTAAGTACCACTAATGGTTATCAGACGCAGACTTCTGGGGAATGACATTCTCTCACTCTAAAGCCATTAATTTCCAGGCAATGACAGTGAGAACCAGGACATGCCCTTTGGAGGTGTCTCAGAATTGCCAGGAAAAAGACCGCTTTCACGGTCTGTTGATGTGCAAGTAAGAAATCTCAGGACTGGTTATATTTTATTTATTTTTTTGGTTTTGTTTTTGTTTAACTCTTTGTTTTTATGCTCATAGATGTTCTTGCAGACTTTTTCCAACCTCATTTCCTGGAACCACCCTCCAGCTTCACAACAGGAAGCATCTCTCTTAGGAGAGATGCTGTGAGAGAGACTTTGGCCCATTAAGTTCCCTTCCATTGTGGGGACCCAGCAAAGAATGAAGAGCCTTGGGAAATTATTAAATTGATGGGCTTCATTGACAATATATTGGCAATTGTTTTGTAAAACACGCCAAATATACAATGCCTACAACACTGAGAAGTTGAACATCCTTTTCCCATTTCCGGAGTAGCTATTGCTACATAACTATGCCATTTTGGATTTTAAGATTAAGCTCTAAAAATCATTTTTTATAGAAATCATTGTACTATTTCTACAGGTGAGTGGAAAGGCCTGCGCTGACAGTGGAGGTAGCATGCTTGGATAGTGCCTGATAGATACCAAGCAATGGTTTTTAACTTGAACATGTAACATTATCCCTTAAAGCTCCTGCCCTCACCCTCAAGGTTTCTGATTGTGTAGTTCTAGGGAGGAAGTGGAGAATTTCCATTTTTCAAAGTTTGCAAGTGATTCTGATGCTATGGCAAAATGCATCTTCCAGAAATGGAAAGGATATGGCAGCACAGGGAAAGGATTTTTTTCACTTACAAGTAGCCATGTTGAACTACAATTCCCAATATACCATGAACCAGACTTCTTGAAGGGGGGGGGTGGGGACAACATAGAAGGTGTAAGAAGCAAAGTGGATATGAAAGGCGGAATAAGGTCACTAGGGCTGGCAAGAAGCAGGTTTATTAGTGCCAGCACTGACTCAGTAGATTCATCACAAAGCTGAGTGCCCCTACGAGGAAGTTACATGCTCTGGTGTTCTGGGTGGGCTATCATTGGTGGTAGAACTTGGTCTAACATGGTGAAGATAAAATGAGGAATATCCAAGGAGAAACTGAGCTGCATAAAAAGATACTGAGTCAATAAGTAATTTTTTTTGTTTTTGTTTTTCACTCCAGACCCCTAGACTGTATTTCTTAGGACACTGTGCTTCAGCATCTTTCACATTATCATGTTTCACCTGTTTATCATACTTCAGATAAATAAATTGAGGTGGAACAAAATGGGATGGAGAGACATGCACAGAAGTGACATGTTGGTGAGGGACAAATGGAAAGGATGTTCCTGATCCGTGGTCTTGGTGGTTCTGGTATTTTGATATAGACAGCAGCTGCTGTTATCTTGACCTCTTGGTAGAATACTTAGTACATTTTGAATCTCAGGGCTCTCCTGTTGCAGCTCTCTGGGACTTATCTAACCTTGTGGTTCCTACCCAGAGAAGTCATAAACTTGTAGCAAGCTTTGGGCTGAGTCTTTGGGCATCTGTCCACAGAGGTTGGTTATTTGGAATTTAATCAGCAGTCTGATTTATCAGTTCTCTCTCTCTCTCTCTTCTTCTCTCTCTCTCTCTCTCTCTCTCTC